>VWZI01011413.1:253944-386979 GCA_013396835.1 Psilopogon haemacephalus
TGGAGGTGGGGGGGGGGAAGGAAAAAAAAAAAACCAGAAAATTTATGTCAAGCTTCATATACATTAGTGTAACATGAAGACATGCTGAGCTCACTTTTCTCTTGTACATTCATTTTACAATACACAAACTCACAGTATGGAACTCAGGCTGCATATAATTTCCCTCCCTACTGCTTCTTTTCTGAAAAGACTTATACACACTATCACATCCTCCCAAGATGCTGGAAACCTTACATTCTGTTGTTAACACCCACTCCCTGTCCATTCTCAAATGCTGAATCAAAGAAACCAAAAATATGCAGGTAAACTCTAGCTTTCACTGCTTAAAACTGAGGCTTGTATTCCCACTGAAATTATTCAAAAACAATTATTCCCATTTAAAAATCATGGATGTGTTGATATTGCTTTCATATTAAATAGTAAAATTAAACAACTCACAAAGCCTTCATATACAGATTAAATTGAAATCCACATATAATGAAATTTAATATAATTGGATATCTGCTCTACTTCCAATTTCGCCAAGGTCAGCTGCATTACTGGCTGCTGCAAAGTAACTGCAAAGTCTAAATAACCAGAAATGTTCAAAGAAAGGACTGGTAGGTACCAAAACACTTCTCACCCACCAAAGAAATGCTTCTGCAACCTGAATGACTAATTTCTCTGCAAGTGCAAAACAAAAGTATTCTAGATGTACTTCGTAGCTAGCATCTGACATATGCTACATTTTCACCTTGGTAAAAATAAAAGAGCAAAAGAGCATAGCCAAGGGGTATAATTTTCTCCTCCTTTGTCTCATCCCAAAATGTTAAGTGCGTGTTCTCTTTCAGCAATCCCCACACAAAAGGATAAAATGAACAGCAGTGAACTTCTAGTTCATTAAATGTCACCCCAAAATAGGTAATTACCATATGAACATTAAACTGATGCACTCCTCTTCTTATGAGGTTCCCTTTTACTAGCTAAAGATATTACCAGATCTTAATTGCTGTGGAAAAGAAATCTCTTGAAGCACAATTCAAGGACCGCCAATATTTCAGCTATCCATGTATTCTAAACAGTATTCATAGAACTAGGCCAAAATAAACCTTCAGGGGAAAAAAAAAAAAAAGCAAACAAAAAAAACTTTGCTAAGCACATGTACACAAAGCATGTGTTAGAATTAGAACTGTATGCAGAACTTTGAATTCATGTCTATACATGGAGTCTGCATGAGTCACTTCGAAAACAATAAATGCTCTTCTGTTCCTCTGTGGAAAGGTTTACTGAATCCCTGTTTGTCCCCTTACCCATGAGCTTCATGGTTGAATAGATACCACGAGCAATGGCATCCCACTGAGATGGTCATCAGTGTGCTGTAGACTAAATTAAAATAGGATATTGGTAACCAGCATCAGCTCAGCAGTTGAAATCAAAAGCTAAACACAAATTTAGACTGCACATTAACCCAGCGCTAGAAGGGAGAAAAGCTGTGCATTTCAAGTTCTTTGAAAAACATATCTCTAAAATTCAGAGCCATTTGGAGACAACTGATTTAGCTTCACTCCAAATAAATACTTAACACAGAATCTCATTTCTATGATAGCTCCTTTACCAGCTATTTCCTAAAAATACAGGAAGGGGAAAGGAATGCCTGAGGAGTTGACAGTAGACCATGAGAATGGTGGAATTCATTTTACTTCAAGGGCAGCCATAAGAGAAATCTTAAAAGTAGGTATTGAAGGTAAAAGAATAGAAAGCATTCCAGTCTAGACAGGTCAAATCCACAGCACATCATGTTGCTTTAGTTCTGGGTGTCCAAACTACTTTTATTCCTGTATGAAGTGACACAAAGCTCATTTTTCTGCTTATGTAGCACTAAAAACTTAAAATAGAATGCAAATTTTTAAAATCCAGTGACATTGAGAAGCTAAACAAACCCTGACATGTTAGAGAAGACAATCTACACTACCTTTCAAATACTCATCTGTACCATTCCAAATGTAAAGCAGCTGAGGGTTACAATGAATGAAGTATCTGAGAAGTTATTTCAAAAAGAAGCAAAAAAACACATATAAATGCTCTGTGATTTTAAGGTCATATCATATTGTTGATTTCTTCACATAATCCCCATGTCAACATGGAGAAGTCCCATGAAAATACACTACCATATTTCCTATTTCTATTCCACTTTCACGATTATTTTCCCCGTTTTTGTCCAAAGATACATCTCATCAACAGTCTCACAATAGATCATTAAACTTGGCACTGCTAAGTTCAAACAGGCTTGATGCATTTAAGCCACACAACTCCAACACAATTTGTTTGTCCCTGTTCCACAGACTTGCTTTCTGACAGACCAGAGGGGGAAAACAGGGCACTAGTCTGTTGTAACAATATGGGGTTTGGATTTTTAAAATCCTCATATTTGTCACATAGACATTTAGTTGTTGGGAGAATCATTGTCATCATCATTCTAAATTGACAGAAAACTGTGATTTCCGATTTATACCCACAGCAGAAGGTATAAAGCAAGCAGCACAACATACAATTCATCGGCAGTGCATACCTTCTGCACCCAAAACTTTATGGAGTCATCTAATCTTACCTCCCTCACAGCTGCCACTGTCCTCTCTTATCCAAGCTCTCTGTCAGCTCCTGGGCCCACACTCCCTTCCATCTGCTCAGGTCTGTGTGAAACTTGGAACTCAATGTGGACCAATACAGATCTCACAAACACTGCTTCCATATTGATCAAGTTTTACAGCTGCTCTTCAGGATGTATACTACCAGTCATGGACTGATTCATCTGACAATACCTTACCAGCTCAGGCACTTGATTCTGCCTGAGGAGAGCAGCAGCAGCAATAAAATAGGTCACTACTCTTACTGTTCAGCATGCACATTTTACACACTTCAAAAGTTTTTGTTGAGTTAACACACAACTCTAATCTTTGTAGCCATTTGTGTAGAGACACAAAGATGATTAGGGGACTGGAGCATCTCTCTTAAGAGCCCTGGTGCCGCTTGAGACTGTATCCTCTTGTTTTGTCACTGAGTGCCTAGGAGAAGACACCAACCCCCACCTGGCTACAACCTCCCTTCAGGTAGTTGTAGAGAGAGTTGTCCCTCTCTGTCTGGCTGCTCTCCAGCCACTCTGTCCCCAGCCTGTAGCACTGCATGGGGTTGTTGTGACCAAAGTGCAGAACTCAGCACTTTGACATGTTAAAACTCATGGCATTGGACTGTGCCCATCTATCCAGCCTGTTCAGGTCCTTCTGCAGGAAGGCTGAGAGATCCGAGATTCTTTAGCCTGGAGAAGACTGAGAAACTTTTATAAATATGTAAAGAGTGGCGGGGGTCAAGAAGATGAAGCTGGACTCTTTCCAGTGATGCCCAATGATAGGGCAAAGGGCAGCTGGCACATACTTGAATACAGAAGTATTCACTTAAACATACTGAAAAACTTATTTACTTTGAAGGTGCCAGAACACTGGAACAATCTGCACAGACAGGCTGTGAAGTCTCCTTCTCTGGAGACTTTCAAAGCTCACCTGGCCACGTTCCCATGCAACCTGATCTAGGCAAACCTGTTTTAGAAGGGTAGTTGAATCAGATAATCTCCTCATCATTCTATGAGACAGAAAAAAAAAATCCTTACTCTGGGATGCTCACAAATAAAAGTATTCAATCTGCCAACATGCTTTCAGTTTGGAAATCATCCTTCTGTCATGATGCTGGGCGATTTAACACAGCACACAAACATCCTAAACCCAGTATTTTTTATTTGCCAAACAGAAATGCTTTCAACACCTGCTCTACTGAATGAGTTAGACATCAATAAGGATTACTTTCAATACTTTTATTTTTTTCCATCTCTCTCACTATCACCTTCATTCAGTCAGATTTTTAGGCAGAGTTGTTCTACCATGAAGATAAGAAACAGTTAAGAGAGCAGAGATTTTGGGTTATGCTTGTGCAGAGACTGTGTGCAGGATTTGTCACTGACACATGCCATCTGTTCTCTTAAGTTTCTTCTCCAGTTCATTTCATAACCTTGATTTTGAAGCAAGAAAATTCTCAGGTTTGGTGCTAACTCACTACAAGCCACTAGGTTCAGGAAACAACCTTCACCTCACATTGCACTCCATTAAACAAAGGAGGATTTGCAAGGATTACTCTCTTGCTCCTCAAACATTGCCTGGTACAACAAACACAGCTTCTAGTTCATAGTATATTCTTTCTGCAGAACTAAGTTATATTGAAAGAGGAGCTAGCCTAATATTTTACTCATCTTAGAAAGTGAGACTCTTGGAGCCTGCCCACAGTTCCAGAACATCCATATTCACATTACGGCATCGCTCGTGTCTGCTGCACTTCTGATTTTCAGAAGCATCTATTGAATGAGGTTCACTAACAACTGAATGGCTTTTAAACATGAGGAGGCTTGGGACACTGGTACAGAGCCTCTGACCATATTAATTCATACCTGTTTTTACAGGCCTTGCAATATCTAGCAAAAGCTTTTTTTTTTTTTTTTCACTTCAAGCGAAACAGTTACAGTGAGTTCAGCAACAGCATTTCACAATCAGAGTTTTCCATAAACTTATTTTCTGCAAGATGAAAGCAGACTCCCTGGACAGCAAGTAACTTTCTTCCCACAAAGTCAGTGCTCTGTGCCCTTTGGATTAGGAAAACTACAGATTTAGTTTTATTATGAGAAAAGCTGATTAGCAGAAGTCTATTTGTTTTTGCCCCGTCTGTCGACTCCAATATAATATAAATGGAAATGTTACTTCAATGAAGCTTCAAAGTGATCTCTCAAATAAATAAATATATATATATATGAATCAAAATTCCTGTACATTTGTATATGCTCTTTGGAAATTAGTATTTTTTAAAGAAAATTCATTTTTATATTTGACAGCATGCAATATGGTTAAACTACATTGATTTTCAAGCTTTAAGCAGATGAGTGAAGATTAACCTAGACATTAGACTCACTTAGCTACATTTGACACACTGAGTAGATATTTTAAAGGTTGTGTTAAGTGCCATTTGTTGTTTTTATTTATGAAGATGGCAAACCATGACAGCATATTAAAGGACAAAAGCTCAAGCATAAAAAGGTCGCACTTTCAGCTTGCTTCACTTTTCAGGGCCAGCAAGTCTGAAGCTTTTATCTAAACATTGGTTTCACATTCATGCAGCATGCAGTGGAATGCGCATTTGAGATATGCTGTAAAGAGCTTGTACAGGGGACAGACAAGTGCATGAAGAGAGGTAGAGATGACCTGTCACCCTGGATATGTCATTCCATGTGTCTTTCAACTTCCACCATTTCTCTGCCTGCTCTATTTTAATCATAAACACTTAGTTTGGGTTGCTCACAATAGCTCAGGGAGGACTCAGATGTAAGGAAACAACATAACGTGGAAACAACTCTGAAGAGGATTTACAGAAGTATAAAAATAAAGAGGAATGTTTTCTTTACTCTGTAAGATGTTCAGAAATCACTGCAGAAGGACAAAAATCACCACACCAGTGCATTTCCCTACCCATTCAGCAGATTCTACTCTAACAACAGTGTGATCCAGCCATTATAAAGTTGCACAAAAGAATACCACAGCACTTCAGTGTGCTGCTATCACATTTTCAAATAATTTATGCCTGCTTGATCTCCAGCTATCACATATCCAAGGACCTGCCATCAGCAAATACATTCTCCCAGACCCTGGGGGAGTAGACAAAGTGCTGCCACAACGGTTACAACAGTTCCTTTCTCCTGCCCAAATTCAACAACAAAAGCGGTGGTATACTGGCCTCCAACACACCACTAATCAAAAGATAAGAACAGTTGTTGTATTTTAGTAGCAAACACAAATCTGGACCAGACAGGAGACCCTTTGAGCAATGCACATATATTCAATGAGTGCTTGCCTCTCACTGGGAATATACCTCTAGTCAATAAACCACTTAAATGTGTAATTCACATTGCAGTCAGTGAGCCTTAAAATGATGAAGTGCTTTCCCAAACAACAGCTTAAAGAGGAAATAAAGTATTCTCCTGAATTTTTATAGTTTATTCCAGAAGAAGGTCCCTTGATTGAAATAATACTGGGTTTGTTGCAGCTATTTGACTCAGGACTTGAATTTCCTGCCATATGGAGTCTCCCCAAAAAACACCTGGAAATTATGAAATACAGATTTGTCTTAATAGCCATTTCCAGTCTTGTGGTAAGGGCATCAGTTATCTGTTTTCTCCTAGGTAATTATTGATAAACTATTATCTAAAAAAATCACACAGATATTAAAACACATTTTGCAGAACAGAAGAAGATACAGAGCTGCCATTCAAACCCCAGGTCTGGGAAGGAACTCAATATGAAATCCTCAGTGGCTTTGTGAGAATGGGGTGCCACAGGGCCTCCTAGTTCCCTTCTCATTCCCAGTATATTCCTGATCTTACTCTTCCAATTCCCCGTTACTGTATCTTAGATGACAAATCCACAGATATAGACCCTATTTCAAAGCCACATTTACCTGCCATACTCAAAGCATGCTATTCTTTCTTCATTCTAAAGCGTTCTCCAGAAGTTACAGAAGAAAGGTTTGCCACGTTAACCCTGCTGCCATCCTTTGGGTAACTGTCTGAAGCAGGCAGGCCTGAGCATGCTTCACCCCAGTCTATCAGCAACAGCACTCAGTCCTTTGTAGGGAGAGTATGAGCTCAGAGCACAGATCGCAGGAAGGAGTGCTGGGTTACAGGACCTGGCTCATGAGTGCGCTTACTGTAAAGCCTTTTCTTTGCAACAGGTTCCAGACCCTCCAGTGCTACTTCATCACCAGGGATCCTTATAAACTTCAGCAATTTGCATGGCTCCAAAACTTTAAGAATGTCCTCATTACTTCACCTCAAGAAAAAAAAAATAGGTAAGGAATTTTAAAGCAAACATATTGGATTTTTACTGTGTGAAATTAATTCCATCAAACACAGCAACCCAGTGGAATCCTCATACCTCCTTAAATGAGCCCCTACAGCAGATAATCAGCTTGATGCTCTGATAAATTGGCTCCTATTTCGCAGCATGGGGAGAAAGTAAGAAACTGAGTTGATGCTGGCTTTAAACTGAATGTTTTGAGGTAGAAGTTATTTGTATGTGTAAATGCCAGAAAGCCTCTCATTTAGAAACACAGGCAACTCATTTGTATTTCAATTCCATAAGACTGTTTGTCTAATCCTAGGATATCTTGAAGGATTTTATGTTAGCCCATGTACATATTGTTCCAGTTGCCTGCACAGCAAAATTTGCTTGAGTACACAAAACATATAGCAACTTGTAGGGCTGAGTAATAGTAATAATCCATCTAATCACAGTCAATTCAGCTGCTGGTTGCTTATGGGCATCTTTTACACATTAATTTAAAGACTGAATAAGCAAGATCAGAGAAGCTATTTAACAAAAGCATGCTCATAAAGCTCTTCTAAGCACCCAACACTCATTTTCAGAGGCTTGTGATCTGGGAGCATGTCTTTAAAATAAGTTTACCAGCTTTAACCTTTCTGCTTGTCATCAGAAAAACACTCTCATGTCAGGGAATTTTACTTCATTTGTTACTAAATGACTCACATTACTGATCACTAATTTGGGCACTAAGAAAGAGGACATAGATATACAAACCTGAGGTGGTAGATGTGTGGTTGTTTATCAGTGCTGTTTGTTGTGGGGTTTATTTGTTTTGGTGTATTTTACTTTTGGGTTTGGTGAAGTGGGTTTTTAAAAATATATTTACTAGGGTCAATACTCAAGCCCAATTTGCCTGAGTTATACTCCATCAAATTTACCCAGTGAGGTGATGGGCAGCACAGGAGGTCTAGGTAGCAGAAGCAGTTTCTTCCTAAAGGAGTATTTCACCTTTAAACGTTTGAGCTGATGTACCACACATCCTAGCTGACGTTGTGGCCTAATATGGGTTGGCACTGTTGGTAGCAGTGGTGGCCAGCATGAATCAGTTCACAGCCTACTCAGGTCAGACTGCAAGCTGCCACTGCTTACTCTTGACAACTTGCATTTCTTAGGCTGTTACAACAAGGAAATAAAGTAGTTCAGTAGCATATGGCTTCAAGGATGGATGTCGAAGAACAAAGGGTCAAACTCCTCAAAACTGGGCAGACATTCATGCAGAACAAACATTGTCTGGTCTGTGTCAGGGGGTGGCATTACAAAGCACACAGTTAAAAAACATGATTCCAGATTCCTATCCTGATACAAGCCAGGATGCCATTGGCTCTCAGGGCCACGTGGGCACACTGCTGGCTCATGTTCAGCCTAGTATCTACCAGCACCCCCAAGTCCCTCTCTGCCTGGCTGCTCTCCAGCCATTCTGTCCACAGCCTGTAATGCTTCCTGGGGTTGTTGTGGCCAAAGTGTAGAACCCTGCTCTTAGCCTTTTTAAATGCTATCGGCCTCTGCCCACCCATCCAGCCTGTGCAGGTCTCTCTGCAGGGCCCTCCTACCCTCCAGTAGATCAACACCTGCTCCTAACTTGGTGTCATCTGCAAACTTACTGATGATGGACTCAATCCCCTCATCCAGGTCATCAACAAAGATATTGAACAGGATGGGCCCCAGCACTGATCCCTGGGGCACACCACTAGTGAGTGGTTGCCAACTGGATGTGGCACCATTAACCACCACTCTCTGGGCCTGACCCTCCAGACAGTTCTTGACCCATTTCAGAGTGGATCTGTCCAAGCCACGAGCTGCCAGCTTTGCCAGGAGCTTGTTGTGGCAGACGGTCTCAAAGGCTTTGCTGAAGTCCAGGTAGACTACATCCACAGCCTTCCCCACATTCCCCAGGCAGGTAACCTGATCATAAAAGGTGACCAGGTTGGTCAGGCAGGACCTGCCCTTCCTAAACCCATGCTGGCTGGGTCTGATCCCTTGGCCATCCTGTAAGTGCTGTGTGATTGCACTCAAGATGAACTGTTCCATAACCTTGCCTGGCACCGAGGTCAGGCTGACAGGTCTCTAATTTCCTGGTTCCTCCTTCCGGCCTTTCTTGTGGATGGGCATCACATTGGCCAGCTTCCAGTCTTCAGGAACCTCTCCAGAGAGCCAGGACTGTTGATAGATGATAGACAGCAGCTTGGCCAGCTCATCCGCCAGCTTTCTCAGCACCCTAGGACGCCCCCAAAACAGAGAGAGGGAGAGCAGAAAAACATGTCTGGGCAAGCCAGGACATGTACAAGCCTATTTTGGCCTAGTCAGGCCTACCATGACACCATGCTGCTATGTACAAAGGTCTGGTCTCTTGGACCATGATTCAGATTCGGCTAGATAAAGTACCCCTAGATAACTCTTAAGCTTGCTACAGAAGTAGCTGTTCCTCAAACACAGCAAACAGATCATCACAGGGCTACGTCTATTTCCTCTGTAGGTTTTGTCAATGGCAAAGGTGTTGGAGTCTTTTATTGATCTTTTCCAATGCCTTTCGGGATTGTTTTCTGGCTTTTTGCTTTAAAAGCTGAGACCCAGAAAGCAAGTAGTGAACATGTCAGTGATCACAATGTGTCTACCATTGCACAGCCGTAATTCTTCTAGAGAGCTCCTGGAACATTCCCAGAAAATTGTAATATTTGTTTAAAATCAGGATTTTTTTTTTTTTTAAATAAAATGATACCAATTTATTGTGTGCTAAGGAACTTCACCCCTCTCCCCATTGAAATTTACCAGACTAGCTCAGACAGCCTGGTAGTAAGATGAAGCTATATTTACAGCAAAGCAAAATTTACAAGCATATATATATATAATATAAAAGTATTTACAATTATATACAAATATATATATCTGTTCTCCTGGGAGATGTCCCTATCTATGGCAGGGGGTTGGAACTAGATGACTTTTGAGGTCACTTCCAAACCAAACCATCTATAATTCTATGATTCTAAGAAATAATACAGAAATCCAAAATCCCTCTTGGACAAATAAAGCTGTCCAAAGGGCTCAAATCTACCCCCTCTTTCTCCCTCTATTTTCCCAGACAGACAGACAGACAGAACAGCCAGAAAAGCTTACTTTGTTTTCTGTTAGCCAGGATTAGCAGAAAAGATATTAGAGTGCCGTGAGGAAGGAAGCAAATAGATCCAGTGTCCCAGACCGGAGAAGAACAAATTGTTGACATTTTGGCTTTTTATCCCTTTACCAATGAATGATACAGACTTCATTATTATTGTCTTTTTAAAACAAATTATCTGATTTCTCCCGTTAAAATATTCCAATTAGCCTCAAATCAGCACATTCTCTATATGTCATAATGCCATCCCAACAGGGGAGCGGCAGGGAAAGCACAGATGAGTAGAAGCCATAGTGTTAAAGAAAGTAATGGGTGGAGCAGGGTGGGGATTTTCAGTGGAGCATTTGACATGACAAGTAGGTACACACGGAAACGTCACCAATTCAAGACCAATATCATATGCAGAGCCTAAGCATCAAAATTTCCATTTGAAGTTTCAGTTGTATGTATTACCTTTCCCCTGCTAAGTAGAAAAGAGACACTAGAAAGTTCCTTAGTTCTTTTTAAAACATTACCTTCATTTTAAAAGTACTTGACTATACACCTGGTTAATGTAAAGTTGACTTGTCAATATAACACTTGCATCGTTGCTTTATAAAGCAGCCTCTGAGTAATGAAGGTCTCTGCTGATATTGTCTACAAAATATGCATGCAAAATTAACTCTTCTAAGACTAAACTAAACACTTTTTGATCAGTAAGGCTACCATTTTCACATCACTATACAGAATGGTATATCACAGAATCACAGAACTTTACAGATTGGAAGGAACCTTCAGAGATCATTGAGTCCAACCTTCCTGCCAAGGCAGGATCACCTAGGGTAGTTCCCACAGGAACACATACAGGTGGGTTTTGAAAGTCTCCAGAGAAGGAGACTCCACAGCCTGTCTGGGCAGCCTGTTCCACTGCTGTCACCCTCACTGTAACAAAGTGTCTCCCCATGTTGAGCTGAAACCATGTTGAGCTGACTTCACAGCAAGGCAGCCTTGGAGTGCCAAGAGCATGGGTAAGCTCATACTAGTACACTGTAACTTCACGTCACAACTTACTGCTCACACCTATCAATGGCATATAGACACCCTATGATCCCCTGATTATGCAGCTGAGGCATCCAGACACAAGTAATAGAGCAGAAGGATTTGGAGGGGAATTTGTGAATGCTCATGGGACTCAGCTAACCTCTCTTAGTAGAGAGAAGAGCTCTAGAAAAAGAATTTATTCCTGCATGCTTTAACAACAGTGCCACCACCCCATCTCACACTAATTGGAGGGAAACAGTGACCTGCAATTTATTGAAGCAGCAATAGGAATCTCATTTTTATAGAATTACAGATGTGAAAGAGTCATAATGGAGTGGTTTGCTTTGATTTCATAACTCCACCAGTTCTGTGCTTCAACAGACTTATTCAAAAACGTGCTTAATAGGAGCATAAATCTCGTTTATATCAGCTCCTGATACTCTATGTTGACTTCAGACTTTCTCTGACACGTTCCCAGGGCCACTGCTGTACAATTCATATCACAATATATTCAACCTCTTCACTCAATCAGCTGTCAAATACATACTATGTGTTGAAATATCTTTCCTTCTTTTTTAAAATATTGCTTTCTTTAAAAGACCTCTGGGTCATGCTTCAAAAGAAGGGACACAAAAGATTTGACTATTCAACCTTTCTTCTACATCCTGCATATGTTCTTGTACAGCTCTCCTAGTATCAGAAAGTCTGCTCATCTCAGGGGAATTACATTTGATAGCATATTTAGTTCACAGGACTAGCACAGTTACATTAAACAGAGGCTGCTAATAAAACATTACATATCCCTCCCCCTGGCACTCCATTTGCCATGATGTAAAAGGCAGACACCCCATAGAGAAATTAATCAGAAAGGAGAATGAATCTAAGGAGTGAAAATTAAAGACCCCATGACATCTACATCCATCTACTATATCCAGATGAAATGGTGTCCCAAAACTCAAGGATGTATTAAGATCCTTCTGAGAGATGGAAGCAGTTATAGAATTCAGCATATCAACATAAATTACAGTTATTTAAATGGAAAGATTTCTCTGCTTATCACTGAAGCTCCACAGAGAACACAATGTCATTTAGAGGAAAGCATACCTCTTTTGCTCTGCAAAGTGATGAAAAATTCTTAAAGCTCAAAGACAGATGCTATAGAGGAAGTCAGACTTCCATAAAGTCACACTGCTTTACCTCTGCTATGGATACAGCCTAAGAATCTACATGTCTCCCATAAAAGGAAATGTGAACAAGCATCTGTCTTGTCTTTCAAAGTCTTTCAAAGAAAGACTTAATTAAATGTCCCTGTATCCCAGTTCCTCCCTAGACAATCTCACTGCTCTCAAAACTTTTCAGCACCAGAACTATTGCAACATAAGGAGAGCCTAAAAATGTCTTAAGGACGTCTTCATTTCCCTTTAGCCCTTAACCAGATACTGATCTGTCAGCATTTCTGTCTGTAGAAACTCTTGAGGCTGTGTAAACGGCAAGGATCACATATACCTGAAATTACAAATTTGGCTGAATAGATTAACTTGTCTTGCTTGGCTTTATGTACATGTGCACTGCTTAACCTTTAGGCACTTGAACTTGTAGCACAAAGGACATCTTTAACCAGCAAGGGAAATCATACATAGGCAAAAGTGCATGGACATGTTTTAACCCCACCATGCAGGTATACAGGCTCTGCAGCATCCTTACTAAATACCAGAATTTAAATACATGACCTATAAACAAAAGTAGATGCAAGAAATACTGCATAAACCTTAGCTTTTACAGACGGTACTAGATTTATGAAGTAGTACTCAGGTTAGAGCATCCTCAAAAGGGGGCTTATTAGAGCAGGGTGTGAAATGTTACTTTCAAATCTGCTATGTCTAATTCAGGTAGAAGACTTGAAACTGGAGAAAGGAGCAAGCCACTTCAAGTGTCTGCAGATGAATAAGGCTGAATAGACCATGCAATCCTAGTTTTACAAGAGGCTTTAACATCTATCAGAACAAAAGCTTACCGTTATTGCTAATTTTAACCTCATCTCTTTTTAGGTGCACATAGCAACCTTAAGTCACTTTAAGGGAGACTGGGAAAATCCCAACAGGGCAAGAATTTTAAGTATAAAGCTTCTATTCTCAAACACCAATATTATTCCAATCACAATTTGGCCTTGAGAGGCTATTAAACAAGTATTGAGGTAGGATGAGGACTATATTGCATACCCTTGCTAGATAGTCTTATACTTCTTGTGTCACAAAAGCTGTTACTTACTTTTCAGCAAGTGGCTGCACATCAGTAGATAGAAAACAGCAAATTTAGTCAGAGCTGACTTTCGTAATGTACATCATAATTTACTGAGTGACAAAAGCTTCTTACCTCATGCTCTTGCAGACTGCCAAGTTGTAGATAATACAATGATCTCACCTACTCTGCAAGAAAGTTGTTAATATCAGACTGTTTGAAGATGGAAAGGGTCTTCCCACATATTTAAAAGTCTTGTTCATATGCATGCTGCATTTGGGGGGGAAAAAAAAGAAAGAAAAAAACCCAACACACAAAAACAAACACATCAATTATGGTAGATACTGCAACCAAAAAACAAGAGAAACAGTGTTCCCATTAGTTGCTATTAGTGCAACCTGTCAGGAAAATCTAAGGTACTGTCCTGGATAGATATAGAAGACGGACCAAGTCCTGCCACCAAGCCACCAGAGGAACAAACAGCAGCAGGCAGCTACTTTGCTATAAAAAACAAGTCCACCTTTTCACTTGGTCTCCCTAAATTCTCCTTCTGTTTCTTTCACCTTCATAACACTTTCCTTCCCTTTGTGTCACTGCATATGCAAGAGAAATCAAAAATTAACAAGTTGCCTAGGCCCTATGCTTTTCAGAAAAGTGCCTCTGAGCTCATGAGAAGTGCAAACTTACCAAACAGCCCAGTGACCAAGCAGGTTCCTAATAATTTCATCCCCAGTAACAGAATGCTACAGACATTACATTTTAAAAAAAAGTCACTAGGCCTTAGAATCATTTAGGTTGGAAAGGACTTTTAAATCATCGAGTATAGCCATTAACCTAGCACTGATATGTCACCACTAAACCGTGTCCCTCAGCTATCCTGGTTGTTGATAGGACGGAAAAACACAAAGCAAGTATTCAAGTAACAAAATTCAGTAAAATTATTTCTGCTACAGTGCATTCTGGGAGTTAAAAACCATCCCAAATACATCCTATAAACTTTATAGTGCTGCCTTTATTAAAGATAGTAGGGGAAAGCACAGATAAAGTCAAGATGAAAATCTATGCTTATTTGAAGAATGTTTTATTTACCGGGTAAAAGAATTACGTGGACTAGATCTCATTACTGATCTGTACTGCACATGCAAACACTCTGCAAAATATTAACTAAGTGAAAAAAGTGAGTTGGAAATTGCCATGCGTTTCTCACTTTGTATAATGGCAGATTTTTGTAAGTTAACTCTCGCTGACTTACTCTTGACTTTTCCCTTGGTTATTTTTCACTACAGCCTTAAGAAAAAACAGACATTTAATTACTGTTTTCAGTACTAGAGTTTCCCCTCTTTGTATGTTACCATCACAAGGGAAACAGGAGCAGAGCTATTCCCTACACTTTTAAGAAACAGGTCTGGCCCCATCAGTACTTACAGAACAGAACTGCAGAGGCTTTTTTTTTTTTTTTTTCCCTTGGCACATTAAACCATTCCCTAATACAGCAAGCAAATGATAATTAAGATAAAGGCTTAGGTATATGAATAACTTTCACTACATGGTAGACTGAAGTCAAAGGTAACTTCATGTAAGGGTTAATAATCTGCCCGGGGTTGAGGACTGAATGAAATTTCAGAGTTTATCTGGAGCTATAAGGAAGACTTGTTCCAGCTTTCAACAGCAGCAAATAAAACAACTTATTTTAACATGTTCACAAAGCAAAGCAATGCAATTTTTTTGCTACCACAGTTTTCTGCTTGAATGTGTGTCTGTGTTTATAATAAAATGAATCATTTAGTCCACATCAGTTTTCTCCAGGAATGTGACAATATCCAATTGCACAAATATCAGTGAATTCTTACCTGAGGCAGGTTCAGCAGAATTCAGATTTGCTCCCTTTACAATGATAAGTATCCCCTTTTCAGAAACATATTTTAGACCTGTAAATGATATTTCTGCATTCACACACCCAGAATCACAGAATGCCAGGCTGGAAGGGACCCCAAGGATCATCTGGTTCAACTTTTCTAGGCAATAGCAGAGTCAAAATGACCTGGCTCAGTACCCTGTCTAGCTGAGTCTTGAGACTGTCCAGCATAGAGGACTCCAGTGCTTCCCTTGGGAGATAATCCCAGTGTCTGACTGTGCTCATGGGGAAACATTTTCTTCTGGAGTGCAATGGGAATGTCTCCAGCAGTAACTTTTTCCCATCACCCCTTGTCTTTTCCATGAGACTCCATGCAAAACAGGAGCCCACATCATTCTTGTAGCCATCTTTTATGTACTGGTTCATGATAATAATGCCTCCCCTCAGTTATCTCCTCTCCAGGCTGAACAAACTCAGCTCTCCCAGCTTCTCCTCTTATGGCAGTTTCCAGTTCCCAGTCATTCTTGTGGCCCTTCTCCAGACACTTTCCAGCCTCTCCACATCTTGCTTTCTACAGCAGGGACCAAAACTGCAGGCAGTGCTCCAGGTGTGGTCTGACCAGCACTGAGTAGAGTGGGACAATGACTTCTTTACCTTTGCTGGTGATGCCCTTGTTGATGCAACCCAGTGTTCTGTTATCTTTCTTTGCCACTAAAAGAGTTTTCTGCTGTACTGAACAGATTTTTTTCTCTATAATCAGAGTCCGGATATCCAACTTATTTTAGAAGATTTTAAAAATTACATTTTACATATGTATAAGACCCAATCTCTCAAGTTATGTTAAATCACAGAATAAGGAAGAGAAGGGGCAAGAAAAATACTGTTATGATCAATGGAAACAGACAACAGAACACCAAGCTGCACTTGTTTTTCCAAAATGCTTGATTAAAGTTGGACTCAAGTTTATCATGTTCTCATGTTCCTTTACAGGCCAGCTTCCCTCCATGGATTCATCTCCCTGGATACATGGTGTCTGGGGTAGTGTGTTGTGAAAACACCATTTGCAAGCTGTATTGGATTTCTCTATTGGCAACATGAGGTTTTCAGTGGAAAAAAGGCTAACTTTAAGATAGTTGAATGAACCATCAGAATTCCTCTACAAAAGTTCAGACTGATGTTAACAGGCCCCTTGGAACAAGCCTTATACTACAGAAAAGGGGAATCTCTTCCAAGGAGAATGGCATTTCATACACCAGCCTGAGTTTATGCAAGAGGCTTTACCCAGGCTACAGCAAAATCTTGTCTAGTCTTCATTAAGCACCTAACATTTGCTGTTGTTACTCCTCTGGAATTTTAAGACATAAACCTCTGAACCTCATGGGGTACATAAGAGAGCTGAAAAAGAGACTTACAGACTTTGGAGTATGACCTGTGCAGTAGCTTTAAACCTTTACCCGCCTGGGAACAAATCAATACATTTTCCAACCAACCCACAGAGCATCTGAAGAACTGCAGCCTGCAGTCATAATGGTGTGAAATGCAAAAATTAGTACAGTTTGAAACAGAAACACATATGGTTTAAGATAATTTGTAAAAACCTCTGACTGTCAGGCAGCTTAATCAAGTAAAATTCTAAACTGTATCACAGTCATCTAGTGCCCTGACCTGGCTTAATATTGTCAGGTTTTCCCCTCATATTGAAGCTAGTTTTGTTAGTTTCAAAACAAGACAGAGTTTTAGCCACTCTGACATAAAAGAGCATCAATGAGATTTGAGTCTTATTCTATTTTCCTTGTTAGGGATTCTCAGACATTTGCTCCATACTAATTCAAGGCTTCTCAAAACATTTTACAGATTTATTCCCAGCATTTTCACAGTTTTACAAGCAAGCAGAAAGAAGCAGCTAAACAGCTCAGCCTAAGTAAGGAGGCCCAGCCAGCACCCATAGGTGATCTTAAAGTGATCATAAATCCTCTTCCTACCTAACCGTGGGGCCACCAGACCCTCTGGCCTTTAGATCCCACTCCCATTCACCCAGCGTGCACCATGGGGACTCACCACTGGTGACAGAAGGAGAATCCCCCTACCCATTTGTGCACAGCTTGGGGTTTCTGCATTTTCTGGAGTCCATTAAAAAGGGAAGTGGGCAGGAAGGGCAAAGCGGTCACACCTGTGGTGGAAGGAGACTCCAACAGAACCCAGATGCTCTGGGTTTGGGGGAAAAAGGATAAAATGTGGGATGGGAAAGGGTCAGTTACGGTGGAAAAGAGGAAGTGATGCTGAAAGGAAGAAGATGGAGAGGAAAAGAGGAAGATGGGGGGAAAGAAAGGAGATAAAGAAGAAATTAGGAAGATGGGAGACAATAGGAGATGGAAATGAGGGAGATGGGGGAGAAATTAGATTTTTAAAATAATTAAAATAAGAACTGTGTTTGCATTGAAACCACCTTTTTCATGATCAACCCTTTATCACTTCTGCTTGGAGTAGTAACCAGACATTTTTACCAGTGCACTATGTTGGCTGAAGAAGAGCAAGTCGCACCTGTCTAAGAGGAAAAAATGAGGAAGTAAAGAGGAAAACTAAGAAATAAAAATGAAAAATAAAACTGAATACAAATTATAAATATACATATACCTTTTATACATCCAAAATGTTGCCCCTCTCTCCAGGAGATTCCTGGTTGAACTTCACACAAATTTTCTTAGTCTCTCACTGGGGCTCGCTGGCTGACCCCAGACTCCATGAAATGAGACTCTCTCTAACCTTGTTGGTTCAATCTGTCGTCCCCTCTTTTGACAGTGGCTGGGTTTATTGTTGTCCCTAGTCCCCTAGATTGGTTTGTACCCCTCTTCTGGGATGGTTTGGCTCCTCCTCAAATCTAATTCGTTTTGTACTGACATTATGTATATATATCTAAGTAACCTATGACAAGTGTATCTGCTGCTATATTGTTGATAAGTTTATTTAGCTAATGACCACCTGTGGTAATCAGTAACAGCAGAGAGCTGCTTGATTGTTGCCATTGTTGGTTGCACCAGAATCACAGAAAACATCCAGTTAGAGTCCTCAAAGCTCATCCTGTCCAACCCTCGACCCAGCACTGAAGGATCAACACTAAACCATGTCAGGTTCACAGGCTGCTTGAACACCTTCAGGGATGGCACCTTTACCACTGCCCTGGGCAGACCATTCCAGTGTTTGATAGGCTTTTCAGTGAAAAAAATGTTTCGTAACACTCAGCCTAAATCTCCCCTGGCACAGCATGAAACCATTTCCTCTAGTGCTGTTCACACCGAGGAGAAGAGGCTGCCCCTCCTCACTCCAGCCTCCCTTCAGGTAATGGTAGAGAACAACAGGATCACACTCAGCCTCCTCTTCTCTAGACTGAACACCCTCAGCCCCTCCGTGTAGCTCATGTTCCAGGCCTTTCTCCAGCCTTGTTGACCTTCTCTGGACACACTCCAGCCCCTCAGTGTCCTTCTTGTAGTGAGGGGCCCAGAACTGAACACAGTAGTCGAGGAGTGGCCTCACCAGTGCTGGGTACAGAGGGATGATCACCTCCCTGTTCCTGTTGGCCACATTGTTTCTAATACAAGCCAGGATACCATAGATATACTTGGCTGCCTGGGCACACTGCTGACTCACATTAAATCGACTGTCAACCAATACCCCCAAGTACCTCTCCAAACTGCAACTTTCCAACCACACATTGATTCAAGATTTTTGGGCAGTTCCAGGCAGCATTAGGTTGGTAGCTCTGGGATGTGTTGTGTTTTCCAACAGCTGAAGTAAAGAACAAGGAGCAAAACCTGCCACTCTTACTGACTTCTATGCCTTTCCTTTTCCTCAGTTTACTCTCACTAATGCTCTTCTCATAATATGCTTCAACGTTTGCAAAATATACCAAGGCATTGTGCACCTAAACACATATACTAATGATTTTTCTTCACAGCAGGGTGAACAGCCCTGAAAATGAAGTATTTTAGCATGCCATAGTAACCTGAGGAAATGCTTAAATGAAAAGCTTTTCCCAGACTAAATGTTTTGATTCAGACTGATAGCTTACATGGGAAGAATTCACATCTACTTCAGGCTAAGTTTTGTTTCAAACTAGCAGAACATTTTGCCCTACTGTGAGAATAAGAGAACTCTGGTAGGAAATACACACATCAGCAGCTTCTTCTCTCTTTAAGCACAGTGCAAGCTTTGAAGTAGCAACAAACAAGAACAGGTGTGTTTTGTAAACAAAGTTCTGCACTAACTTTTGCTATTACCATATAAAGTGATTAAAAGACTCACCGACTTCCTTACTGTAAAGAGCAACAAATAAACATTTTTTTTTCCTCAAATATATTAGGTTGATCATTTAGGTCTTTTGCAGAAAGACTTATATTAGTCCGATTAGTCTCAGCTACTTAAATTCAGAAACAGATGCCTCACTTTGCAAGACTGGTGATTAAAGGCTGTATTCACAAAATTTTTAAAAATTGGATTATGCACGCTTAAGACAATATCTACCATTTTTCAACCCTCCTCCTAACAGCAGATGGCCTGTCCAATTACTGACTTCAAAAACTTCTGACTAGAACTCCTCCAAAGCTGAGACATGACCACCCTTACTTCTAGAGACAAAGGTATGTGTAAGCTACGACTTTTTTTCAAATGCTCTCCTCATATTGAGACCAATCACACAGGTCAGGAAAGCCATTTAAACCATTTACACAGGGGCACGAGTCAAAATACAGTGTTTGTGTGCTCCCAAAAGAGGCATCCATATGGCAGCTCGCAGCATGGAAGAGGCAGAATAATAATATAGGAAGCTCAGCAGTAAACAAAATCCACATCTCACTTTCATAATGCTCCAGCCAACATAAGGAAGTGAAAAAGGCAGGACACACAGACACAAAATGGCTCATTATCTACCCTAAAAGACAGAGCACTGCCAGCACTGCTCTTTATTAAGTCCTTAACAGGTGTAAAATTAGCACTCCCTATTAAAGACAATGGAGTTACATGTACTGCCGGCAGCTGAAGAAATGTGCTAGAATTGTTTTCACCTCCAGTTAATTCACTACCATTCAATAAAGCACATGAAGACTGTAAATTAGAAAACATCTTTCTGAAGCATGGCAGTGAGCTAAGCCAGTGTGTAAGCACCCTCTCTAAACACAGGGGATTTTCTGATTTAAGGCCTAAGGACAAAATCCTCTTTTCAGTAATACTGATACACTAAATTTACCCAAGTGTGCTTTCAGGTAAAGCTGTGCTGATGTAATCTGTAACCAGAATCTGGAACTGTAAGAAATCCTCATAAGCAAATTCCGGACAGAGTTATTTTCGGCTTTTCTAACCGCGCTGAACACAAATTAACCCACTGCACCAATATCTTCTCTTCTGAACTACTTATAATTCATTCCTGGAAGCACAGAAAGGTGTTATTTACTGAGGAAAGCAAAACTCTTTCTTAGATGTATCTCATTACAGGAGATGACCTCAGGTTTAGGATTAGAAGTCACTGAATCACACAAGAATGTGTAGCTTCACTGTGTTTTTTTGTTTTAATACCATGCTGAGCTCTGAAAGCGAATTATTTATATTCACACTGTACATAGGAACTCCTCTAACAGTATAGTACCTCTCACCACTGACCCACTTATCCCTAGCAACTGGGAGGAGGGTTGGCCAACATCAGATGAATTTGACCAAGGGCAGGAATCTCAGTGATAATTACATTCTCACAGGGTTTCATGAAAACTGGCAGCAAGATAGAGAAGGAAATTAGCAACTCCACCAAGAGAAGGGAGGATGTAAGTCAGGCATCATGCAATCCCCATGGCAGCAATTGCTGTGCACTAGCTGCAGTACATGCTGCCTTTCGTCTGCTGGGATTGTCACTGGGAATGTCAGGAGCTCGACTTTAGTGGGAGGGAATGGAGGAGAGGTGTTGTATGTCCACAAGAAATCATACTTCTCTGCTGTTCCTGACAGATACCATGCACAGCCTGAAGTACAAACCAAGGACCAAAGCTCTCTTGCATTAATATAACCTGTTACTGGAGCGTAGGGGAATGGTACTGGGAGAACAATAAACTCAGAGATGCTTACTAATAGCCTCAAGGTCTCTTCTGTTGTAGTTCTGCAGTTTTCTTATTGTTGTTTTATGATGCAGTCAGAACATGTCTGAAACACCCAATTATAAAAAGCGAGCTGTGTTTCTATTCAAAGGCTTCTGGACAATTTCAAGTTTGGATGAAATGAGGAAAAAGGGGGAAAAAAAGCAAAACTGTTTTCGAAGGTATGAAATGTCTTACAACTGTCCTTGGTTCATCATACCACTTGAGGCAAAGTCAACATAAAGCATATAGAAAGAACAAATCTCCAACTCTTGTTGAATTTCAGTTGTGATGATTCACCAGCACACTGGCAGAGCTGTCAAATCATCACTTAAACTGGCTACAGTACAAAGCTGACTCCTTCCACATGGTCACCGTTTCCCTTCTTGTATGCTGGAAGAAAAGGCTAACACCTTTTCGCTCCTTGTTCCACATGCACAGTGAAATCTGTTATTTCCTCATCAGTCTCACATCCCCCTAGGCAGTGGGAGTGATTGTCATCTGATGCATGTAAATGCTAACAAAAACCTCATCTTTATGTTAAGTGGTTTAAAACTTAAAGTACAAGAAACACAAACTGCAGTGCAATAAGGACAAAAGATTTCAGATGGCCCACAGGGCCCTGCCATGCTAGCGCTGATACCTGTGACATTGCTAAAACTGTATCTGGCATTTTCCTAAGACTGGGAACTAGCAAAAGAGCTTGAGTTACAGTCTGTTTGCCATATGTACTTTTGTCAACTACTGGAGCTTTTCAATCATGAACTGACCCTCTCTCCCAGCCTACACTTGTGGACTCCAGAAACGAAAAGCAGCAATAGTTGCCTTAGAAGAGTATGCGCCAATGCACTGGAGACTGGCAAAACACATCGGTCACCCATTCTGATAAGATGACAGCACAACAAAGGCAAGGCTGATGCAAGACATTTGTAAATACAAAACCACGCTGGCTTTGTTGAACTGCTGCCATATCTCAAACTTACACACAAACAGTAGAACTACTGCCTGTGCAGTTTCTGGCTGTGGGAGATTACGGTTAAATCACCCCTTGCAAAGGATCAGATCTCTGTGTAAATAACAACACCGTGGAAGCCTCCTCAAATGCATGCAACAACTTGCATGGGTCCTAGAGTGCTGGGAGCAGTGCCACATCTCAGTTACAATCAGATGGAATAATATTAACTATCTGTTTGTATGCAAGAGGTATAAAAAGGCTTCCAAAGGTTACCAGTTAGTTTACATACTGTGTTGTCAGGTTGCTGTGTTCATTGCCAATAGGGAAAGGCCTTGGAGGGCAAGGATTACATAGTTGTATGCCTGATGTATATGGGCCATATTCCCAACATCTACTGAATTAATTGATCTTATAACATCAGTGACTCAGATATCATATCCATACCACGAGCATCATGGAGGAGCAAATTTTATGAAACTTTCAAATCTGCAATTACAATTTACACAATTGAAAATGGATCTTTAGTCCCTATGGCAAACCAGTCCATGTGTTGTCAGTAAACCTGAAAGTCCATCCTGACAGTTAGCCAGAATACCTTCCCTAAATTCTCCGTTCCCATATTTTTCTACCAGGCTGCTTTCCTTTACCAACCCATCTCTTCTTATGTTGCATCCATCCTGGAAAGGGCCAGCTCCCATTGTACGGCATTAATAGCAAACTGCCTTTACAACTGAAAAGCAAGGTTGCCAAAGAAGCAACAGCAAGAAAAATAGATGGTGTCCTACAGAACACAGAAATTTGTCTTTGCAAAAGTGCTTTATAACATTGCTACACCAATGCTACACATAGTGGATTTGCAAATTGTTTGCTTGATAGGAGACTGAGCAGCAATGTGACCAAGAATGTAAATGTGATGAGCAGCAGCACATGTTCACCTTAGTCCTCTCCACCCCTTTGTGCCTACCCAGAATGCACAGGTTTGCAACAAAATGCACAGTCCAGGCACTGGTGTTTTCTTCCTTCTCTTATTTCTATACATTATTACATTCTCTTCCTGCTGTTTCTCTCTCCAAAATCTGAGGAGAAAGCTTTCCTTTCCCTCATTTCCTGTCGTATGGGTAAATAACATGTCTCCACTTTAAAAACAGAGCAGCTTGAAAATGGTAACCCATTGGAACCTGTCTACAGCATTTCAGGTGCTGTAGTTGAAGGTTTTGCTCCATGCTCAGCAAAGGACAGCATGGGTGACATATTTTAAGAACTGTTACTTGCTCAATTTAGAGAAAAATGCAGTAGTCCACTTTGTCCCTCTCGTACCCTATTTAGGCTAAAAAACTAGTTTTGTACAGCACTTAGCCCCATGAGCCTGAAGCCTTTTGGTACAAATGTAAGTCATTTAAATGGTAATGTACAACAAAATGAGTGACACCCTTCAAAACAAGCAGCATTTGTACGCGCTGACAAATGGAGGGGCATTGTTACAGATGCAGGGAAAGGTCTCAGTAAGCCAATATTTAAAAGTCAGTTTTTCCAGTCAAAGGCCAAACTCTGAAACGACTGCTTATTTCTCTACTGCCTGTGCCCTGGAGCACCGAGCCTGCCTCCCAGAGAGCAGCACATTAGGACTCCAAAGGTATTTCCCATACAAGGTCAGATCAATTTAAATGTGATTTAAATACAGTCACGTGAGCTGTGTCAAGAGCTCCCAGTCCTGATTAGGTCTCTGACACTGAAGGGCAGAATCTAAGACAATCTAATGACTTGGAACCTGCTTTTTCACGATGTTGGAAATGAAGGCTTTGCTCCTTCTAATCAAGTGCTATTGCAGTATGAACAGGTTCTTCTTTTACTAAAGTCAAGAGCAAAACTCCGAAAACAATTCTTTCAGATATCAAGACAAGCTCTTTCAGCCATCCCAGGCAGATCAGGCAGTGCAGTATGTCATTAGTGAGTCCTGAGAGGAAACTCCCACATAAATGTTTACAGTAAAGAAATAAACGAAGCAAAACCTTTGAAGAATTAAGTTGTACAGGCTCACACCAAGACCTGGACTGTCCACTTGGAAGAAAAATCAACCAAAGTCATTGTGCCAAACACACCCCATCATAAGGCAGTTGCCTCACAGGTATGATAATAAATCTCTCTGAACATCTACACTGTCAGGGGTTATGTCTTACTATATGTACTCCACAAACAGATTTCTGCAAGTCAAATGAAGCCATAAGATGTTACATACACAGGAGCAGCCTGAGAGGCTTCCAGTTTGCCATTTTGATATTGTTGCACATTGACAGAATAATTTTTTTCCTTTCTCCCAAATACCACTAATAAGAAAAATATTTTCAGCAAGATCTTCATCTGGTGAAAGTCACCACAGCTCCACTGAACCACTGCTAAAACAATTCACACCATCTGAAACCCTGGAGCAAAAAAAAATCCAAGTCAATGGGATATAAGCCAAAATCAGACTGTTTTGCTGGATACAAACCAGATTTACTTGCTTGCTTAAACAAGTGCCTAAGTGCTCTAGTGAATTGGGGCCCAAATACATCACTGCTTCTTATTTACGTCCAGTTCTGCCAGCTTGGATATATGATACAGAGATCATCTTATAGCTAACATTTTTGCCTTAAACCCTGCCTATAGCCACAATATAGAACAGCTGCCTGTGGAGTTATGTTCCACACATAGCTTTAAAAATAAAATTCAAGTGGCTGGAAAACTTGGGTTTATAACTAGAAACAGAATACATGGCTACCTTGAAATAGAAATAAATGAAACACTTTCTGCATGCTGAGAAAAGAACAAATAATCTCATATTTCTATTGCGGTCTCTTTTAGTACTGATGTTTTAATACTGCATTTAAAGTGCTCTAGAAATGCTTTAACTGAAACTGGTTAGACCAGAAACACTGTAAAGAAAAAGGTTTTACACATACATTAAATGAGTTTTTGCCCACACACCACCTGATTTCTCTATAGAGAATCTGTATTTGCAATACCCACATTTCCAAACACTTCCAGCAGTCCAGCAAAGTCCTCACTTAGTTTTGGTCAGCAAAAGCACAGATTACATGAGTGGTTCCTGAGTCCTCCAATTTATCCATCTGGTATGCAAATTCTGATAAGTGAGTTGAAATTCCACCTCCCAGCAGTAGTTTTATATTTTAGACTGTGCCTTTTGGATGGAAAAATACAAATGTAAGCTTGTCCAGAGTAAAAGGTTCTACTCAGTTTCCTGAGTCCCTGGTCACCAGATTAGAATCCTGCTTTCTGACTTGATTCTGCTCCAGTCCACACTTCATCTCTTCCTGAAAATGGCCTGGCCGTGTGATTGGAACTGTGGGCACCTCTCCCCTCCCTTCCCCTCATATACTGGCCTTCTGGTTAGTGAAATGTGGTGAGAGGTGGGTTTTGAGGAAAAGGGAATTTACATCCCACTTTCCATGTTGCTGGGAAATAAGCATTATATGATCTTGGTGAACTGGGCCATCAAGGCACCTAGGAAGTGTCACCCTGGCAAGGAGGAGGTGAAGAATTTCATGGGAAGATCCACAAACAAAGGAAGAATAATTCTGGTCTGAATTCACCGTGCCAAAAGTAACTCAAGCAGTTCCCCAACACCAGAGGTGTTCTAAGGTTTTATTTTATAATACATTTGAATGTGCAATCTAACAGTTATTTTGAACCATTAAATTTCCATAGAAGCTAATAAAATAAAGCACCCACCTTATATGACTGAGCCTCTTACAAAATAGGTATGAATCATAACCTTAGCATATACCCGTATAAATTTTAACTGGATAGAACTGCAAAAGCAACAAAAAAGAAAAAAACAAAGGAATATTAACAACTCTGAGATATGAAAGATAATTCACTATCTACAGCTATCAATAAAGAACAGTATTTGCATAGGAGGAAGTCTGCTATTTCATCCATCAGTACCTCACCTCATTTTGCATCTCAGGCTTGTTTTGTGTCTCCAAGCCAGAGGCTAAATGCATTTAATATGCATGCTATTGCCATATTGATGTGGAACTAAGCAGCCCTGAAATGGCTCTTTTCCTACTTTGTGGCAAATACAACTATGGTTAGAAATTAATTATTAAAGGACACAGGCAAACACTATATAGTGGAATATTTAAACAAATATCAGGTTTATAAAAACTGGGAGGGATGATTAGTGGCTTGATTTTTTTTTTTTAATTTCAGAGGATGACAATATTGCTAGAGTGGCAGGGAAACAAGGAAAACCTCCAAGGAGAAGATGAAGTCGCTGGCAAATAAAAGTAGCAAAATCCCATGTGTGCATGCAAAAGGGGTTACAGGCTACCTTGAAAAGACTGTGGCACCAGCCCTGCTGTGCCCAGGGCTCAGAGGCTACCACAGGTCAATTCATCTGCTACTTCACCACTGAGATCTGCATCTTCTGAGGACAGTATAGTGGTACGAGAACAAATCCTAGCACCACTGTGCAGAGATCCCCATTATTGTATGCTCCTTTGGGTGTCGTTTTGAAGTTTTCCCCTTTGGATCCCTCAGGATGCTAGGATGCTGCTGCCTTTTTTTTTTTTTTTTTTTTTTTTTTTTTTTNCACCTAGTTCCAACCCCTCTGCCATGGGCTGGGATACCCTATCCTAGATTAGGCTGGACAGAGCCTCATCTAGCCTGGCCTTAAAACACCTCCAGGGATGTGGCTCCAACGACCCGCCCTGGGCAACCCATTACAGGGTCTCACCACTCTCATGATGAAGAACTTCCTCCTCACATCCAAGCTGAATCTCCCCACCTCCAGCTTTGCTCCATTCCCCCTAGTCCTGTCACTACCTGACAGCCTAAAAAGTCCCTCCCCAGCTTTTCTGTAGGCCCCCTTCAGATACTGGAAAGCCATAATAAGGTCACCTGGGAGCCTCCTCTTCCCCAGACTGAACAGCCCCAACTCTTTCAGTCTCCCCTCATAGCAGAGATGCTTAAGCCCTGAGAGACACACACACACACATATGCACAGAGAGTAAATACAACAGGAATTTACAACTTAATAAATTTTTCTGGTGAGAATAAAATCTAGAATCTAGAAATTCTAGACGCCACTTTCCCCTGCATACAACCTAACCTATTGCCAAATTACAGTAAGAAACATGGTGCAGCCTTTTCCAGGGATAAATCTGAGACAGGTAAGAACAGGGCATCCTTTTTAACACATGCAAAGTCACAAAGATAGTACAGCATTAAACTCTTGCTCTTGTTCTCGCTCTTTCACTTCTCCAACTGCTGAATGAGAAGAAAAACATTTAGTACCCTCTTATATGCCTCTTGGGAGGGTAAGGAGAATTTGGTGTTTGGATGCCACGCTGCTAGGGTTATGTAAGGAGAAAAAAAAGAGAGGTGGGGAAATTTCACACATCACAGACCACTTGGCCAAATAGCTGGAGAATACTCAAGATGGTGTCATTAGAAGCACCAACTTTACACTAAATCTGCCTGGAGTTACTTCAGCCAGCACCAGTGGGAGATGAGGACCCAACACAGCTACTGTCTAATCAGAGAGCAAATGCAGCAGTATCAGAGAGAAATGCATTTAGTCATTTGTTATGATGGGCCTACAGAGTGCAGAGTGTGATTTCAGTTCCTAAAGTTCTCTTGTGCTTTCGAGCCATTTTTAATTGCTTTGTCTCATCAGAGAAAAGAAGTATGTGAGCCACCGGTCTTTGCAAACTATGAAGTGCCAAGAGGATTTAAGTATTATCATTGCTATTTATATTACCCTTTGGTGCTTTGTCTCTCTTTGCCAACTGGTTTATGATGACTAATGTCAAAACTTTGGTTCCAGTTACCTCTCTTGGGCAAGCTGATAGTATAATGTAACATGACACTTAATACAATATACCACAGGCCATCCTCTCTCTTCTGAATGTTAAAATCACACTTATAGCAAGAAGCAATCATAACAATAGATGTATCTTTTATTCACAGATAAAAACTGAAGCAAGCTGTTATAATACATTATTTGTACAAAGGATTTGAAAAAACCATAAAAAGGAAGATGATTAGAAAATATGATTCATTATGAAATGTGGTATTACATACACTATTAAACTTTTTCAAAAGTATTTGTTTGGCAACAATTTATCAATAGTTTCCACACTTAAGTGGCCTCCTTCAAAAAAGCACAAATCTCATGCAGCATGTATAAACTTGATCCTGAGGGTTTGCCTTCCTTAGAAAAACTGTAAAAAGATATACTATTTGTCTTAAAAGTTCAAAATGCAAATGCTATATTTATAGTCAAAACTATATAAAAATATGGACCTAACTTAACATTTACAAAAAAGTTTTTGCTCCTTTTTTTTTTGCTTGTTTTATGGTTTTGGTAATAAACATAATTCTCAATTTCTGCAATCAGAGAGGAAAAAAGAAAACCAAAACAAACCACAGTGCCCTTTGTAGACTTCCTCATGTTACGTTTAAAAATCTAAAAAAGACCAGGTCTGTGATAATTGAGGTTAATAACCAAGGAAGTAGGTAAGCAGCTAATATATATCTATATATGTATCTATAAAATGCAAAACAAACATTTCTTTTGATCTGAAAAAGTAATAATACAAAACCTGAAGGTAAAACAATTACCTCAAAATGCCATAATACACCTTTCCAATAGATAAATGTTCATAAAAATATCTTGAACCCTAACCAAGAAAACAATTATAATACAATTTTAGTTTTGCTACATAAAACAGCTTTTCTATGAAACAAGAAGGCAAGTTCAGGTATGAAAACATAATTTACTTATTGCTTTTGCTACAATGTTGTTGATTTTTTTTTACATATAGTCATAAATACACTATACAGTATAAAATATTTCATAGGAATACATTTTGTGGTCTGCTTAGGTTTGCTGGCTTTAATTCTAGCACCAAATTAAAAAAAAAAAATCAGATCAACTTTAAAGGCACTTCCATTGTATGTTTGTTTTTTAATTAACATCTTGGTTTGCATTAAATTTCTTTGCTTCCTCTGGCAGAAGCAATACTTGATCCTACTTTTATCTTTGTACAGTCCAGGTCACATTGAGGCACCAAATGATTCATGAACATTCCATCCCTCAGCTGTTTCTTTCTCTTACAACATTCATTGTTGCTTTTTAGTCTTCACCTTTCCTTCTTCACTTCCCAGCTACTTTAACTCATTACTTCTTCATATCAGACAGACCAGCTTCACTTCCTTCAGTCCCTTGAAAAACCTCTCTTCAGACCTCCACTTCCTTTACTCCATCTTGTGCATCTGTTATTCCAATATCAAAACACGTCACTATCATGATATGTGACTTGCACAGATTAACACACTGCTCCAGTTCCTCTGTCACTTGTTCCAGTGCCTCCAGGTACTCCTGTGACTCCTTATCAAGATCAGGATCCACTTCAACTGTCAGACCAAAAAAAATTGTGAGTAAGAGAAACTCATAGCACAACATTTTTCTGTCACAAAGGGGCCAACAATACTACTATTTTATTTCTCTTAAACCAAGGGTTTTTTTTTTTCTTTCTATTTTTCATCAGATAGCAAACTTTGCTTTGACGTTTCATTTAATAAGCACTCAGTCTGTGAACAAATCTTTTACCTCAGTTTCCCAGCTGTAACAGGGACATGGAAACAGTTATTTCCTTCCTTGTAAAAAGGGGGAGGGGGGACTAAAAGATATCTGGAAAGGGGCCTTTTACATAGGCACATAGTGATAGGATGTGGGTTACTGACTTCAAACTCAAAGAAGCTAGATTAGACATTAGGATGAAATTCTGCACCACGAGAGTGGTGAGGTACTGAAACAGGTTGCCCAGAGAAGTGCTGGAAGCTCCAACTCTGGAAGTGTTCAAAGTCAGGTTGGATGGAGCCTTGAGCAACCTGGAGGTGTCCCTGCACATGACAAGGGGGGTTGAAGCTAGACGATCTTTCAAGTCCCTTCCAACCCAAACCCATTATAGGATTCCATGACTCTATGACAGAAGGATAATAAAAGGTTATACAAATATTTAACATTAACAAGGATCACAGTGAGTCTTTGCATTGTTTTGAAATTCTTTTCTGGTTGGTTTGGAGGGGTTTTTTTGTTCATTTCTGGTACCACTCAGTACTGAACAATTTCTCTATCACAGAAATACAAATGGGGCCACAGCAAAACATCCACTTTCCAGTGGAACTGCTTGCATGCTGAAAGCTTGTTACACGATGATAATGTTTTTGCAAAATACTTACAATCTTCTTTCCATTTATTTGGATCCATCATCAACCTGCACTTTGTTTCTTCCAGCTCTTCCTTCAAAACTTCATGCTTTGCCTTTACTTCTCTGATGCGTTGCTGGCGCCTTTCTAGTATCTTCAGCTTGGTATGGAAATACATTAGACCCTTTTAAGACATAGAAAGGCCATTTTATGAATTTTCCTGTTATAAGCTGACCTCCAACAGTTTGACACAAAGTGCTCCTAGCTCATTACTTGTAAGAGTTAGCAGATGAGTTGTTTTGTTTCTCTGTGGGATTGGTGCTTTTAGAGGGGGTATTTGGGTTTTTTTATGTTTACATTAATGGATTCTAATCCAGAAAAACATCATGCTACATCACTTCAGCATTTGTTGCACTTCTCTGGGTTAGCAAACATTTCCAAATACAATGTGGAAATACTATTTTTTGAAGCAAAATTATTTTTCCAGCACTTCAGATGATAAACATAGCCTAATAATAATGTTAAGAGATATATTTAATCCTAAAACGCATGAAGACTGATTTTCTTAAAAGCATTCCTACCTTCTCAACATCCTGGAAAGGCTATTATGAAAGAAATGGGAAAAATGCATCAGAAGAATATTGAATTGTAGTCTCCAAAAAAAGAATTAGCTGAAGTGTTTTCCAATTACAGGTAAATTAAATTCAGTGTATCCCTGATTTAATAGAATCCTGTCATTTACATAAAGAGTTAATGACCCTATCGTTGAGGGAGTCTGTAAGGTTTCATCATTCAGGCTGAGATTATAAAGTCTTCTCATAACGTATTCATTGGTACCTTCCACGTACATCATCAGTCATGTTAGACACAATTAATTTTAGACAGTAATCATTTTCATTTTCTGTTAAGGGTACCCCAACATATGAATTGCAAAATTAATAATTATAGCACTTTAATTGCAATCAATTTCCTGAACACCATTCTAGCATTCAAGCAAGGAGTCTCCATGTATACTGTAATTCAAGTTGTCTACAGCTGTTGTAAAATATGTGCTGACCTCAGTTTCCTCCTGTCTGTGTCGCTGTAATCGTTCCACATCATCAATCTCATAAACTTTAATTTCAAACGGCTCTTTTAAAGTGCCTGGCAAAGGTGGTAGATCAACCCATTGGCCAGTGACACTGGGTTTTCTTCCTAGGGAGGCAGCATCTGGCAAGGGAGCAGGAATCAGTCTACGGCGCTGGAGACCTAAAATACAGAAGAAAAGCGTTCCTCAGACTCAAAAAGACCAACAAACTGCAGAATGTACTACAGCAAATTAAAGAGAGATCTAAAGTCTCAGGATAGTTAAGGAAGAAATGCTTCTCTTGATCTTTTTCTTATAGTGGAATAACCTCCGGCTGTTAATTGAATTATTGCCTTGGCAAACTATGTTTCACTTGGTTCATGGATGGTTGTAACAGCAGTCTCTTTCCTAAAGCAGATGACTGAGCATAATTTCTTTATTCTCTTCTCACAACAAATACGAACTTTTCTTTGGTGGCCTACAATGGTATTCATTACCTTGCAATGGCAACGAGATTGTGAGTCATTTAAAACCAATATGGACAATGCAGGCAAATCTGGAAATCTGCTCCTCAACTTCAAGCCAAGCAAGGCTACCTAAGATCATTGTATTGCCTCCTTGCTCCCTCCAGAGCTACTATCAACACTTTATGGTGCTAAATAGTATCAGTTTTCAATGACTTTGTGGGATTGGCATTCAACTAAGCTGTAAGTTGAGTCATATCCAACGTCAAGGCATATCATCACCCATTTGCAACAGCACCCAGAAGCTCTAAGCATGACAAAATTCACCAGTTCCTCAGCAGGAGGGCTCCCTGATTTGCTAACACCATACTGCCATCTCAGTGCATCTACCAGGGTTCATGTTTCATGAAGCAGATACTAATTTAACACCCTTCCAAAATGCTGGTGCTTTTGCATATTTGAAGTCTCTCTTCGTTCTACTGTATTTCCAATGGTCTATGCTTAAGTTGCTGAATGAGACTGCTGGTCATTAGCTACATGGCACTGATTGTCAGTGATTCTTTATGATACTATGACAGGACTTTAACTTCGATTTAGTAAAAATGAATACTGTAAGAGCTGTCATGTGAACTTGATTTTGAAGCTGGCTACAAGTGGAAGCACTTAACATATGCACCAGCTGCAAAAGCAATTAAAAAAGGTACTGGAGGATAGGAACAGACACATGGGTCTCGTAAGCCCACCTTTGCATGGCATGGTAAGAAATGTCTACCTTGACACAGTACACCAGCCATAGCCACATCTTCTGAATGATTCCCCCGTTTGGTTTCCTATCACTTACAGTGCACGCATACACTCTAAAATGTCTTAAAAACAAACAAACAAAAAACAACAAACAAGAGGGAAAAAACCCCCACATCACAGCACTATCATAGTTCAATACAGTAATTTTTAAATTAGCATAAGGGTCATACACACCTTACTGCTCTGCCCTTAAGCCTTACCTTTGAGGAATCTAATGCACATTCAGCAATTCTCATTAAATCACAATCTTGTCAGCTCCAGGCCTATCCCCTTGTTTCCAAACTACAGCCCCAGTTTATCTCACTGGAATTCTCTCACAGAAGCTTGGCAGCAGAGTTCCTCCTTTCCTCACTGTTTTTCTCTCACCAGTCTTCCCTGACACTCACCTGATCCTCATAAAAACACACTAAATCCAAACAGCACCCTCATCCTTCCCTACTCACCCATAACAGAATCCTATTTTGGGTTGCCCTGGGGCTGTGTTCTCTCCCAACCCTCCTGAGGGTGGAAGGAACATCTCCTTTATCTACTGGTGACCACTTTCTGTCTCCTCCCTTGTTGGGAGGCTGCTGGTACCCTGGGGCACCTGGCCCCTCTCCTGCCCTTTCTGCTGCAGCACCTGTGTCACACCTGCAGCTTTGAAGCAGAATAAATTACAAGTATCTGCTGTCACAGCAATATATATGCACACACAAATGCCTGCAGACAGTCCACCTCCCCACCATGTTTCCCAAGATCTCCTTTCCCTTTCTATCAGACACACTACAAAAAGATTTCATCCTCAGGGATGCACCACGAGTCAGCTTCTCCTTCATTTATTACCTGTTGATCGTTTTTTTGGGGACTTGAGGCTCCTCATCCGGCCCGGTGATGACATTCCACTTTCACTCATAGAATCATGTGCTGAGGAGGCACTGCCGGTGGCCTCACTGTCTCGAATCATGCTCTCATAGCCACTGCTGCCCCCACTATGGTAGAACAGAGCTGTCCTCCCCATGGCTGGTGGCAGCTCTCCACTTAGGACACTGCTATTGTCACTGCCATGCCCACTGCTGTACCGCTGAGGCCGTCGGGGAGCTGTTATCTTGCTGTATGGAGATGGCAGCACTGGGATTTGCGACTTCTCATCGCTGAGGTTAATGCCACTGTCATTGCCACTGTCAGAGTCAGTGGAGCCTCGGAAGTGTCCCACTTTGCCAGAGCCACCTGACACCAGCTCATTCACGCGGCTGTTAGCTGCTCTCATGGCCTGCTTGGTCCCCATGATGGTCCCTCGGCCAGGTTTGCCACTAACTGGCTGCATGGAGCGAGGGACTGCCTTCCCACTGGGGGCCACACCGGAGCCCTTCCCTGCAGGTTGTGCTAGGGACTTCACAGAGGAACTAAGAGACTTTGACCCACTGGTGGAGAGGCCCCGAGTTTTATTCCCGTTTGTTTGGATCTTCTGGTTAGCTGTGGCTTTTGCCTGGTTGTTTTTACCAGGCACGGAAGTGTTGAAGGCTGGTGGTAAACCCACGCCAGAGGCAACTGGGGGGACGCCCAGCCTGGGGACAGAGCGCCCTGCCCGGTTGTTGCTGATGGTCCCACTCTCCCTCGTCACACTTGCTTTGGATCCAACTGATGTCAGGCTATCACACCTCTCCAGGGACATGTGGCTCCCGTAACGGTGCATGGCTTCGTTCTTTGATGCCCTAGTCTTTAAACTGGACGTCATCTTGGGCAAGGAGTGGTCACCCCTCAGGTTCATTTTGCTGTTGGCACTTTCACTGAAGTAAGACCCAGCTTTCAGCCGCAAATCTGCTTCATCTTCGGCCTTTGGTGTGGCACTTCTAGCAAAATCCAGGCCAGAGGCTTTTCCCCCACCATTACCCAGACCAACAGGTTTGTGCTCCAGGCTTGATTTGCGTACAGGAGGTGTTGGCGGTGTTGGCCCGCCTGGCCTGGGCAACATGCTTGACTTCTGTGGTGTGCTCTTTTTTCCCAGTGATGATTTCAAGCTGCCAGTGGCCAAGGGAGCCTCTGAATTCCCCCGGGTCATAGCCTCTGGCAAAGTACTGTTAGCATGTGACACTGGCATCACTCCCAGTGTAGTGGCTCCCCTCTTCAGCTGTGGCATCTTCATTGTGACTTCTGACTTCTTTGCAGCTCCACTGGAGGATTTGCAGGCCATTTCACAGCCATCCACAACTCTCTGTGAACAGGCAAGCATAGTCTGTGACTTTGTTGGCTTGGATGCTACACCAAAACACTGGCCAGCTTTTCCTGGCTGCTTCTCAGTACCAAACGTGTGAGACTTTGGAGATAGCAGTGAGTCTGCAGGTTTTGCTTCTGACTGATAATCAGTGCGCAACAGCCACGGATCTTCAAATATACCATGTGGATTCTGCAGTTCTTTATAGCTGAGGACAGTATTATTGTGGATTGGAGACGAGGTAGCTTTTGGTTTTCTAGGAAGACTAGAATGTATGGTTTCTATCACAGGCATACCACGAGAATTACTAAATTTTATTTTTACGGGCTGATCAGTGACACAAAAAGCACTTTTTATCTGAGATGCTTTGGTTGTTTCAGGGGTTTGAGGGCTTTTGCTGATGCCTGAGGACAACTTGCTGGAATTCAAGCTCTCACTCTCCAGTTCAGAGAAGCAAAATCCACTGTCATTCAGAGTGCTTTTCAGGGGGACTGATAAATGGGATGAATCCAATGTGAAGTGTTCCTCAGACTTATTACAGCTATAAGACGACTGTGCAACGAAACTGTCACTAGACTGGGCTCCATCACTTTCGACTGTACAGATGCTGACTTCACTAAGCCATGAACTGATGGAGGAACGTCTGCTGCTAGTAAAGGGATCCTTAGCAAAGGGCACAACAATATCAATATTTACACCAGTAGAAGTCTCCTGTGAGGTATAAGCATCAAACTCATCATTTATGCTGCTGATAATACTGACCGGCCTTGAACCCGATGCAAGGGCCTGAAGGGAGCAGTCACTGTTAAAGCTAATGATACTGGAAGGTCTTCCATTATCCATTATCCCACTAATGGATAGTTCTTCCACCACAGTGAAAACAAGCTCATCCTCCCCATTCAGCTCAACAGGCTGCTGCAAAGTCACTGTGGTGGTTAGTATATCCCGATCAAAACATTTCGCTCTGAACGCTGACCTGAAGCTGTGGACCTCTATTGCACCTGACTGATTCTGGGTGTTGCTTCCAACCAGGAACATGCTTCCTACAGGGTTTTGCTCAGATTTGTTTCCCATCTGCTTGCTCATTCCCACAGGAGGAGTCCGAACTGCATTGCTATTATCTGTTTCCAAATTCTCAGCTTTGGAGCTCAATACGTGCTCTTTTTGCTGTGGAGGTGGAGGTGCTGGACTTGGTAAGGGTCTCTTTACATACAAGGACTTTTCCTTAATGACACATTCAGCTGCGGCCTTATTCTGCTCCGGATTCCTTGAAGGGCTACACCTTGAGGGTGGCAGAGAATCGGTGATTGTCTCTCCCTCCAGTATCAAATCTATTATTTTGTTGTCAGCTCTGCTCTGTGGCTTGGAAAGCTCTGTTTTTAACTGAGACGTGCTCTTCTCATTACAATTGCCATTGCTGCCCCTTGCTGCAACAGCCTGGAAAGGAAGGTTATGACTTTTAGGGGGGGATAGAGTTTCTTGTGGAACCGATTTCTTAAATCCTCCAGAAGGAGTAGATATTTTTTCCTTTATCAGCTTAGACTGAGCATTTTCTGTACCTCCAGGGATTGGGCTACAATTAGATCTAACAGACGTTTCTCCACAAGCAAATTTGATGGGTTCCTCACTTCCATCAATGCACTCTAACCTTTCTTGCAGTTCAGCAAAAGTGTTGCATTTAAAATGGTCCTTATCAGAACTCCTTCCAGCAGCAGAGTTGTCTTTACTTCTCTTCTTGTTTAGGGATGGGATTATGGGAACAAACTCTGGTGGACCTTCGTTATCTGTCAATTCTCTGTCAGATAAAGCTGCACCATTGGGACCAACATAGATGACAGTATCACAAGACTGTTCACTGCTGGAAGAATAGTCAGGATCACTAGATATACTTAGGACAGGAAGGTCAGGGTCAAGGGCAACAGTTCTTGGGTGGAATGGTCGCAAATGTGGTGGTCTTCGGACATGTCCCTCTTCACATGAACTCTCCCCTCCAGATGAACTGGAGGCATACTGCAAATGAACAATAAGGGAGAAGTTACTAGCATTAATTGATATATAAGCATATTTATATGCACATATAATTGATTAAAAGGTTTAATATATACTCTGTGCTTTGTGTATACTATCACAACCATGTCTAGTGGAAAAATGTTAGAATGTGAATTAAAATAACAAGGTCATGATACATAGATTTTAGTGTTGTCATGGATTGAGTTGAATCTTCTGGTGATACTCAACATCATGATGCCAGCTGCTAAATGGAAGTTGTGGCTGGAGAAAAGTATCATGGGGCTTGAAATTCAGATTATAACACAAGAGGCTTCCTGTTCCACTTGCTATTTTTGTTTCACAGTTTGGGGTGTTAGTCTTTTCTGCTGGATGGGCTGCTAGTCAGGGGGTAGGGGAGCTTGGTGGCTTCTGATGCTGCTTCTACATTTTCCTGTGTTTTTCTGCAAATAGTCTACTTTAATTGTGCATCGTATTATCTAATTTCCAGCAAAACTCCTTATCTCAACCCAGACTTTGGGGACATTTTTTGTGTCTTACTTTCCCTCCCTTCTGTGTTTACGGAGGGTGCTTGTGAGAGCAGGCTGTGTTAACCCAGGACAACTGTATTAGAAGTAATATAACAATCCTATAGTTTCCATTAAATATAGTGCAATGTCTTTCTCCTTCAACAGTTTTCTGTTCCTTCCTTATTCATTTTTAATTACTAGAAATGGAAGCTTTTGAGATAGTTCCACATATAAGCAAAGAAATACATGCTTGGAACAAAGAGAAGGGAATTTCAGGATTAAGGATTGGGGGTAGGATGATGGCTCAGTGCCAAGTCATTTGTCAGTTCCTCTCCTGAGCTTTTATTCATTTTGTGTTACTTCATAGTGCCGAGAAATCCCATGTTCCCCCACCGAGAGGTTAGGAGAACTCATTTTCAAATTAATTAATTTCTTCTTGTTTGTGAACCAACCTTGGATTTCTTCTTTCTCATTCGGTGGATTCGTGATGCAAGCTGAATGGTGGTGAGAGTTTCTGCATAATTGGCTGGGGAGTCAGAAATATGTGCAATCATAGTAGTTCTGCAGTTGATGTTCCCAAGCGATTCCCTCAACAACATTGTCAACTTGTTGTCCCTGTGTAACAAATGAGAATACTAAGATAGTTTAAAGAAATTACAATCTTTTCTTTTTTTTTTTTTTTTTTGCATATTCTTGCACTTGTAGGATATATGCATGTAGGATACATGTAGATAAGAAATACACTCCTATTATTTGACCATATTAAAATGCATCTAAATGTACCTATACAAAAATATCAATACTGCCTGGGTATTTGCAGTATAGCATCAGTGCCACCCCAACTAATCTGCTTTCCAGTGTGTTTGCTGTTGTCTGCTCTGGCATAGAAAATGGGAAGCAGAATTTCTCTCTGAAAGCTTTCTTGGTGATGCAAATCATCCACCATGGAGAGCAAAGCTAACAAGACAGGTGACATTTTGTCCTCCACTGGTCTTCAAGAAACCTCTCCCCAGGATGCCCTGGACAGTGCTTCTTATTGCACCCTTGAGCTGACCCAACATGTGGGGACTACCATCATGCCACTCACTAAACTGCAGCAGGTGACAAAGTCGAGGATCTGCCTTTCTCTGTTCTAACCCACATATCCTCTACTCCAACTAGCCCGAGGAAGTTATCTTTCTGCCTAACACAGAAAGAAAGAACACCTGTTTGAGATGCAGCACTAGATAAATATGTGAAATGACATGATTGATAACAACAGCACAAGGTTATAATGCACAAAGACAAGAAGCAATTAAATTTAAGGACCGAAGGCCAAACTCTGGTAGGGGTGTTTAGAATGTGGCTGTCTTTAAGGTGGGCTCCCCACAGGTGCGCTTGACATAACATTAATACCAGCTATACTTCACAGAGGAACACACCTACAGGTTCACTTCTGTTAAACAAATGTGCAACGTGGAAGTCTCCTTTATTTTTCATTGAAAATACATAGCATTCAAAAAAGAATGCAGCCTTTGATGAACATACTTGATTAAAATCTGAGAGAGTTTAAATTTCAATACTTTTTTTTTTTATTTGGAAAAAGGAAAGAAAATCCTATTATTTCTTTATTAAATTGTTCACCAATGACCATCTGGCTGAGACTGTTTAAATTCCACGTCCAGGACACAAATAAGAGAGAACTTTAAGGACATTTCCCTTGCTTCTTTCAACAACCAAGCCCTCCCCAACATTTCATTTAACTTAAGTATATAGCAATATGCATATAATTTTCAGCCACATAATTAAGAACTTCATGTTCCTACGTGAGATTTTTAAAAGTTGTGTATATGCATATATATATATAGACAGGTAGATGAACAGATACAAGTATTTATGATATAGAAGTGACTTTAAAAGAAGAAAGATCCCTCAGCAACAGAACTTATTTCAACTTCATCTTAGGTAAAGAGTGAATTGTTGACACAATCCATTGCTAATGTAACACCAGCCACAAATTTAAGACAATGCAGACAGTAAGTCACTTACTTATATGGCACATGCTTAGCACCATTAATTAAGGCCAGAATTACATTGCCCAGGGCAGAGAGTGACAGACAGAGAGAACCTCCTCCATCTCGACTCTTGCTCAGCACTTTTTCACAGCTCCCTAGATCAATAAGATGCAAGCGACTGCGTCCTCCAGACACTAAAAGAAAAAAGGGGGAAAATGTTTGTACATCATGTTCTTGCAAGGACTCGAGCCAACCTTGATATTCAAAATGTATTCAAATTAGGAAAATAACAACTACAGCATGGGACAATATATTAACAGTAAATATTAATAGTAAGGAATGCAGACATTAGCCACAGCTACCAAAGTTAAAGGTGTCTTCATTGGCTTGAGGGTTCACATCACTTTTTCTTTCTAAGTTTATAGCAAATTATTGTTTAAACTAACCCAAGCCCACATAATTTAAAAGTAAACAGTATGGTAAGAAAATTCATACTTCCTCCTTTGCCACTCTTCTCCATGCGATACTGGTATATGTGAAGAGTAAAGAGCATATGTGAATTCCTCCTATCTTCTTCCTCACATTCAGGTTTGCTGGTACTTCTGGCAGCAATTGCAGCATCAAGGAAAAAGGCAGCTTTCTCTGCCGTCGGGGCCCTTAGCTCACTTTGGTTTTGAAGCTTGAATATAAACAGGAAAATAATTAGCAAAGGCGCATTTTGTTTTATTATTTTTTGCTGAACTAGCTAAATCTCTTGGGCGCTAAGAGAAACAAATATGTACACCATGGGAGAAAGGCTTATAAATTAAAAGTTGAGGGTTTTTTCCCCACTGTCTTAAAAGTTGTCATAATTGTTGTCAGATAAAAGAAAATAAAAAGCAGAGGAAAAGCTGGCTCAGAAAAATCTATGTTGTGATCTCCATTATACCTGGGTTCCACATATTGGATCTTCTCTCAGATAAACCCCGGGAGACTGACCATCCTGAAGGCTGCCAGTAGCTACTTCAGCTAATAAATCCTTAAGGTTTTCATCTTTGCCACTAATCTCCACAGCAGATACTCTAATAGAGAAACGAGTCCCAGTTTTTTCTTTACGTTCATTGATTAATTTGAAGAGCCAAGAAATAGCACAGGGGATGATACCAAGGCTTTGTGTGGAGTTATCCTTCCCAATCATGGTAAAAGATTTTCCTAGAAGGAAAAGATGAACATGAACTTATTCACTTTTCTTTTACAAGACAGAGTTTGTTGATATCACCACTGTATACTATATGCAATGCCAAGCCCTGAAGAGATAGTAGGAAGGAGTAAATGTAAAAATGCAGACTATTCAATTATTAATCCATTGCTATTTATTCAATTAGGTTTGTAATTTTTGCAACTCAGACCCACAGCAGATTAATGTTAAAAATATCTCTGATTTTCATCACAATGCACCTATATAAACTTGCTCTTGAATAAGTTAATCTGACATTACATTCCACCTTTTCAAATTAAAACTTACAATCCCAGTGTAGAAATAAACCATGATAAGTTTGCAAAGCTAATTAAAAAGAAATTCTAATCTATTCATATACTCCAGGTTTATTGTTCCAGGAGCTGACAGCATGTAATTACCACACTGACATAGTAATTAACTGTAACGAATTTGGGAGCTCACCAAGCTTGACGTGACCAAAGCAAAATATGCAGCCATCTGCACCATTCACAACAGACTGGATTACTTCTGCTACTGTTCCAGAGCATACCTCAGCCTGAAAGAAAGATTGCAGACAAATAAGTAAAGGAGCATACACTGCTATGGGTTTTACTATTCTTCTGTAATGAAATAAATGGCTCAATACTTTTGAGGTGCAATATTCTCCCCGTTTTTATGGCATCTCTCCTATTATTTTTGTAGCTATGTTGTCTAAAAAAAAAAAAAAAAAAAAAAAAAAGTAATAAAATATGGTACTCCAGCCTAAAATAGATTCCAGTTCTATTAAACCAATTTTCTTGGAATATTGATTCTATGACTAATGTAGCAAACTGAATGCTATCCAACCAGGCTTCCTGCTGCTATAATAGCTTAGCCATGGCTGTTCAGCAACAGTAGCAACTCCACTGAAATTAAGCTGCTCATGAGTGCTCACAGGAATTAGAAAGACTGGAGAAAATGCATTAGGATCCATGGAAAAGACCTCATGTCATAGTAGCACATTTTCCTTTTCTAGTGGAAACAATATTATCAACTAAGAGAACTTGCTAAAATATTTGAGCACACTAAATCCAGTTTATCCATGTCAGTGAAGGTTTCAAATACAAAATAAGATGTTCTACGAAGTACAGCAACTATGGGCAGGGGAGAAGGTTGGTGTAAATACGCAACTACAGTAAAATGATAAAGCTCTGTTTGCAGGTGCAGGGCAGTGAGTTGGTTTCAAGCAATGATGCCAGCACAGAAGTGGCTGCAGTGACCAGCATCACCAAGAAATACCAAAATCAGGCCACTCAGTAGGTCAGCTGCAAGGATCTGAGCTTAGTCCAAACCAAGGGTCAGCAATCTGAAGGACAGTTGCCAAAAATCAGCAGAAAAGCAGGCTACCCAGACACTTTACAGCAGGTCTGGAAACACGAGTAAGAAAGCACAACTTCCAGTTCCAGATTAATGTCAGGATCACTGTTGCTTAATTCTGCACAAAGAGACTATGAGGCTATGCAGAATCCAGTCTCCTGAAGTGGTCAGCATTGTTTTAGGCATTGAGGTCTGTAAGAAATTATTCTCCATCTGTAGTGTTTGCCTAGAAATCAGACCTAACAGATATTTTCATATATCTAGCCTGGGACCCAAAAGATTAAACAAAACTGTAGAAGATCTGAGGGTAGGATTCTGAACTAGATATTGTCATGTTTTCTCAACATTAATATATCATTTTCATTTTGGATGTTTGGAGGTGTTTCTTTCATCCTAATGAGAGGGAGGCAAGGGAGGTGGTTCTCTTCCTTTACTCTGCTCTCACCAGACCCCATCTGTAGTAGTGTCTGCAGTTCTGGAGTCCCCAACACAAGAAGTACATGGAACTGTTGGAGAGAGTCCAGAGGAGGGCCATGAAGATGATCAGAGGGCTGGAGCAGCTCTGCTATGGGGACAGGCTACAAGAGTTGGGGCTCTTCAGGGCTTCGAGGAGACCTTATAGTAGCCTTCCAGTACCTGAAAGGAGCCTACAGGAGGGCTGGGGAGGGACTATTCACAAGGTCTTGTAATGACAGGACGAGGGGTAATGGGTTTAAACTGGAAGAGGAGAGATTTAAATGGGATATTAGGAGGAAGGTCTTCACAGTGAGGGTGGTGAGACACTGGAACAGGTCACCCAGGGAGGTTGTGGCTGCTCCCTTCCTTGGAGGTGTTCGAGGCCAGACTGGATGAGGCCTTGAGCGTCCTGATCTAGTGGTAGGTGTTCCTGCCTATGGCAGGGGGTTGGAACTGGATGATCTTTGAGGTCTCTTCCAACACAAACCATTCTATGATTCTATGATATTTTTCAGCAGTTCCAACTTAAAGTCATTCTTCATAAGCTGCTGAAACTGCCCTTTTAAAAGCTGCTCTAGGTTTTTGTTGTGGAGTTTTGGGGTTTTTTCTGACCCAAAGAATGTTCCCAGTGGAAATTAATACAATACCACCAAATACACCGCAACTCACAACCCATGCAAATACCAGCCATCCTATCTGTGTATTGAGATTTCAGGTCTGGGGCTACTCCTATAGAAACACACTGTTTTGCAGACCAAAAGAAAAATACGCTCCATTGGCAGCACAACCATGAAGACAAAGTAATCAGTCAAAATCACAGTATAAACAAACTGGAAAAGTCAAGGAAAACATAAAAGCATGGCAATGCCATAGGGTTAGCTGTATCTCTTCCCCTAGTAAGAACATTTAGTTTAATGTTAAGCATGTTTATTTCCTATTGAAAGCAGTGGGGAAGGGCTTTATTTCTGGGACATCAAATGGGTTAAACCTAACTGTATGGAAAAGAGAATTTCAGATTGGCTGTGTGTCTTTCTCTAACAAGAAAAAACACAGAAAGATAATTTAGTCAGCAAATCCATCTCCCCAGCCATTATTCCTAAATTTTATATCCTGCATAAACCAAAAATGTAAGTAGCTACCCACTTGTCTATTAATTTCCATGTTTTTTCAGGCATTAAGTTAACTTGTTCAAATAAAATTCCCCAGAAACTGAAAGAATTCTTCAGGCAATCAAATTCAGTGGCCGTAAGAAGATACAGGAGGTTTATTTAAGTGACTCCAGTACCTGTGAAGCATCCTGGGGGAAGACTGCATCAAAGGCAAACATCTTTGGGACAGCAACAACACCTCTTCTGTGACCTGCATTGGAAGGCCCACTTGTTGCTGGATCATAAAATGTGATTTGTTTTTTTCGTGGGTCTACTTTCAGAAAAGACATGGATTCCGATGTTTCATGTGCTCCTTGAGAAGGACAAATTCTTACCATCACCTTTACCTGTAAGAAATTAGAAGAAAGCAGCTATTTGAGTTCCCAGCTACAAATAAACACATACAAAGCATTCCTCCTAAACCCACTCCCCGTCCTGTGACACATTCATTTGTAATATTTAGGTGTGTCAAAACAACCGTGGGACAAAAACAGAGCCAGATATTCCAGCCTGTTTTCCACCCTGGTGTCTTCACTGAACTTGGTTTTGAAAGCGCACTTTGTCCCTTTGGTTGGCTCCATTCCACCTTTATCGTGCAGGTGCAATACCCTGGCTAAGTAAAAGGAAACTCTAGTCTACTACTTTTCCAGAATTCAGTGTGACAACAAGCACAAACCTGAAAATCAATCTGAATAATGCAAGGCTCAGAAAGCTGAGCTTTGATTCAAGCCTGATTCAAACTGAACCACATCTAGAAACTTCCAATTCCTAGTTCACATTCTTCTAACAAAAAGCTGCGTCCCTTACAGTTTTCCCAGTGAGATGCTTTTATGTTGTCATGGCTAGGCCCTTTGGTGGTTAATTGCAGACTTAATGGAAAAGAAAGGGAGGAAAAAAAAATAAAAACAAACATTAAAAGGTCAAAAAGCTTGTAATGAAACCACTCAGTACTCTTCTGTTTCAGCATTGCAAATGCAATACACATAGCAATATTAGATAGCATTTTTAGAGAGTTCAGGCATTGGCCATGATTTCCAAAGCAGCTTATGGCAGTCAGGTGACTGGGTCTCAGGAAAGTTCAGCAAAGGCTGCACACATGCTTCTTCTAAGCTTCCTGGATATCACAGTATTCACTGCAAAGCAGTGAAATACCACCTCACACCTACTTCCAACCACTTATCCTTACAAAATTCTCCCAGGTCAGAGCCAGCGCTTTTTAAATGCCTTTCACAGAGAACACAGTTGCTTCTTGAACAGTCAGCACTCAGTGCTGGTCAGACTGCACTTCAAATTCTGTGTTTGTTTCACAATAAAAACTGCCCAAAGAAGGGCACAGAACCCTTCTTTAGGATCTATTCTGAGGAGTGGCTGAAGGCACTGGAATTCTTCAGCTTGAAGAAAAGGAAGCTGAAGGGAGACCTTATAAGTCTCTACAACTACCTGAGAAGAGATAACAGTTATGTGGATGCTGGTCTCTTCTCCTAAGCAACAAGCAATAGGACAAGAGGAAATAGTATCAAGTTGCACCAGGGGAGGTTTAGATTGCATATCTGGAAAAAGTTTCTTCACAGAAAGGGTTGTAAAGCAGTGGAACAAGCTGCCTGAGAAAGTGTGGGATTACCATCCCTGGAGGTATTTAAGACATGTAATATGTGGTTCTGAAGAACATGGCTTAGTGGTGACCTGGAAGTGTTAGGTTAACAGTTGAACTTGATCTTAAAGTTCTCTTCTAAACTACATTATTCTACGAGTCTAGCCCTGAGCTAGAAGCTGAATGGGAAAACTGGGCTGGAAAACATGCAACTCTGATAAAGTGTGATCCTCCTTTTCTGTATTTTTTTATTGCTAAATTTAACCTTAAGTCTGCCACAACAATTTGACTCCTACTTAGTATATTCCTGGAAGATCACATCATTAAAATGGTGTGCACCTATTACACTTTACACATTCTGTGCATTTTTCACAAGAAAAAAAAAAGCAGTCAGCAAATCTCTGTCACTCCTGTATCCAGAGAAATAATGGCAGGAGAAGCAAAACTGAAAAGCTGCTTCAGCACTGCACAACATGGGGAATGCAGGCAACAGACAGAGACCAGAGCAGTCTGAGCCATCCTCTAGGAATGCTTCCGTATCAGAGAATATGGAAAGGTGATGTCATACACATCTGCACCCAGTTGAAATATCAAAATGTAATACCCAAACCAGAATGATCCACAGCAGATGAGTCAGTTCATCATTAAGCACCGTGCTGAACTATCCCTGCCTTTATCAGCTAGAAAGGCTGGGTAATTTGAAAATTTCATTTAGCTCCTCAATTGTTTGGTTTTTTGTTTGTTTGGGGTTTTTTTCTCCAGCTCCTCCTTTCTACAGGGCCTAAGCTACACACAGGCACCTCTGCATAATTACTCAAGCACCCTCCCAGAAAATATTTTCCACAGAGTGGCTATAAAGCTTTTTCCCCAATATTGTTTCCCAAAGAAGGAGGTTAAGAAACAACTCACTTCTCGAGTAAACACAGCAGGAGGCTCCAGCAAATGTATCAGCAAATTCTTCCACCTATTGACTCAAACAGTCCCTTGGTTTCAACACCTTTTTCTTTCCCTTTTCATATTGATATGAATAAATGAAACAGCTGCTTCAAAAGTAAAGTGCATCAGAGGTGACACACTCAAGGCTGTTTCCCCATAAAAGCTCCATGCAGTCAGCTTTGTGTATTAGCCTGCTAGCTCAACCTTGACATGCTACCAAGGTGCTCAGAAAAATAACCTCCTCAGGAAAAAAAAAAANACTTGATTAAAATTAATTTTAAAATGCATGCTGTCTTCCAAAGCACTTCTCTAAACAGTCCTTTCTGTTCTCTCTTCCACCTATTACTAGTTTATAGCAGCCAGAGCCTGGATAAGAGGAAAATCGGTTTACTCCTGACCTAAACAGCAAGTTACCTCCATCAGAGTGTTGCTCTCTCTAACACAAAGATAGATTTACCAACAGAAAATCCTTGTGTGTCACATCAGCTTTTTGAGACCACCTCTCTGAAGCAGACAAATACTAAAATAGCTTCCCATAATGGATCAGATCCCAAACTTAACAGGCCTCTAGGGTCATCTTCATTTTTACAGTGGAAGTGAGCTTTTAAGGCAGATGGGAGGGGGAAGAGAAAAGCAGCTTAAGGGAATTGCTCTTTTAGTGTTTTGCGCATAAAAGCTGATCTGCAGAATAGAAAAACACTGATTTCAAATTTAGTTCCTCTGCCCACTAAATCTGTCTCTAAGTAACATACTCCAAAACTTATTCACAATGCTGAGCCAGACTGACATCACTCGGAAATGAAGCAGAAAGGCTCATGAAAGTACCAACAAACACAAAGACTATTCAAAGGCATCCCTCTGCAACAGCAAAACCTAAGTGCAGGCAGATCTCAGGTGCAAGCACTTCCTTCCAAGTATATAAAATAAAGATTCAGTGTTAAACTGTTTATTTTTCTTGAACCTCTTGCCCTTCTGTGTTACAGGAGTGACAGGTTTATGTTTTCAGCTCTGAAGTTCATCCCAGTACTCTTCTGGGATAAGTACTGCAGAAAAAGCAGCATATGATAGAGCTGGCATGGTTCCTGCATCTTCTCCTGGGTCTCTTTATCTAGTTGTCATACAAAAGTCATGCTCACCTGCAGAGACAGCAATGTTGCTGTGCAGGAAATCACCTAGATATACAAGAGCTTGCAGAGAAGACAGGATTTTTTAAAAAGTGAGAACCTGTAAATCTTAAAGTAACTTTGGCCCACAACTAGGGGACAAACTAGCAATGCCTGCACTGCATCCTAATGCTTGATTGAATATGAATTACTAGAATTATGTGCAATATTGTCAATTTCAGGAGCACTCAGGATCACACCCTTGATGGGCAGTTAACAACATGGTCAGCTTTCAGGTGGTCAGTTTCAACTGCACTGATACCAGCTCCTGGTAACACTTGTACAATGCAAAGAAAAAGCAGATATGGAATTCAGAGAAGAATGAATGAAGAAATGGAAGAATAAGATAGGTCTGAAAGTATAACAACAGTTCTGGGGGTGAAAAAGGCAGACTGTAAAAATATGGTGATTCCAGAAAAGCCATCTGAGGCCCAAGGCATCTATGCCCTGACCAGTGTTAGACTCCTTAAGGAAAGCTAGGACGGCATATCCACCCTGTGATGGGGGTGATCCTTCCTCCTAGAACTGGAAATTTTTAGTAAGTTTGTTTTGGTTTGGTTTTTTTTCCCCTCTTTTGTGTATTTGTCCTTCAATGCCACAGAAAGACGTCATGTGGAAGATTATTGTTATCAAGGATACAGTGATTTGTACATATACATTCATACAGACACTGAATATTGAATAGAGGCTCCACTTAATGATGGAAAATAGGACAGGTTTGCATTTGAGTTCAATTTCTGCAAGCAAAAATAAAAGAAATGCAAACATCACAATACTTGCACATTACTAACATTTTTCTCAGTGCCTGAAGACAGTCTAAATCATGCAAACCACTGAAGTATCTCATTAATTAACTGACTCTAGACTGATGGGTTTTGTACAATGGGGATTAACACTCTACTGCTGTACTTTCCAAATTCATGTTTCTGCAGGAATCAGAAGGTCAGCAGAATTGCTGAAAGAAACCCTATGGAAATCAAAAGTGTATGAAAAAAAAACCAAGGTGGCAAATATATCCTGAGTATGTCATTAAAAGATTTTATTTTTTTTTTTATAAAATGAGCACGCTATTTGGAAAAGGCCTAGAAATGCATGGTGTAAAGTCAGAGGCCCACCCCAACCACACTGTAGTGGGAGTAATTTTAACATTCCCTGGCAAGGATTGGAGAGAGATGCATAGCAAGCAAGGGATTTCTTAATGTTTGCTTAAATTTTATCTGTCAGCCTATAGTAGATAGCAATAAAAAAAGAGAATAGTTACAAAATCAAATATCTGCAAGCAAGAATTTATTTGCTCCAGCTCTGTAAGAGCGAACCCAGTGGATGGATGCTGAAATATAAAAACAAAAATCATACCACAGTTTTACACATATGTGAGGTATTTCATGGTAGGCGAATTGGCAAAGGGCAGATTTCTGATTAAAAAATACGAGAAGGGGGGAAAAAAGGACAATGACTATGCGAGGGACTCTGAGGCTAAACACCATACAGTTTTAGTAACATCTGATGAGACCACTAGAAAACCACTGATCCATATAGTACATTCAAATTTGTATGTTGGAGCCCTGAGCCAAAACTTTAGACCTCGACAAAGTCAAATCTACATGCGTATTTAACAATTCTGACACAGACATTGGAATATCGCAGAAACTGAGGAATGCACATCCTGGCTGGTATGAGCCCTTCCTCCTTTTGCAGCCCTCTTCTTCCATTGCTAATGTCTACCTCTACCTAAGGGTCTTCTCTAAGGATGACAAGGAGAGAGACTTTCTGTCACACAGCAGTTGCTGTTTCTGTGCTGTAACCTTCTCTAGTAGTGCTGTCCCCATGCCCTCCCTTTGTGTGAACTCATGATTTCCAGACCTCCCTCCACATGCTGAAGCAGATGGATTGAGAAGGACAGGACAGAGGAGTCATACCAATCAAAATTATGGTCTGGCTTCAGGACTGGTCAAGATAGCGCAGAACATCAGGCAATATGTCAGTTACAGAAAGTAGTTTTGGAAAAGAAAATAAAAGACAGAACAAAACAGAATCCCAAACTTCAAAGCAGTTCTGACAGCAAGACATGAATGTGAGACTAATGGCTGGAGGCAAGCTAGCAGTTTTGTCTAATACAGCCCATACATTTTGGAAATGCTGAATTGAGTGGAGCTACAGAAAAGTCACACATCAATGAACATGCAGGCATGTGTCGTCCCAGAAGAAATCATGTCCAAACTTGATTTTGTAGAGAAAAGAGCCAGTGATAAGAGAGAATGACACAATCCTACACAATATTAGGCAGAAAAAGCCACAAGACTGAGACAGTCAGGTTCACATGGGTTATTATGCTGTAATCAAAACAGATGGAAAGGCTATTAGCTCTGAGACCAGGGAAAGGAGAAGGACCATCTCACACTTAAAGAGCCAGACTATTTGAATTCTGTGCCTAAGACTATCGTATTCTGTTCCTAAATGGTCCTATCACGGAACTCTATGACATGTTTTAGAAAACAAAAGCAAAAAAATACTGTATATGCATCTCAGAAAGCTGATTTTTCATCTTTCAATGGGGTGCAGGGTGCCAAATATTTTAAGAGGTTTAATTTGGGGCAGACATGTAGACAGAGAAGTTTCCACTAATTCACTAAAATAACTAGACTCCATGGCATTTTGAATGCTGAGGAAATTAAGACCCTGACCCAGCCAAATATGTTAGTAGAGGCATAACTGTAACATATGGTGCCCCCTTTGAAATCAACAGATGTGCAATGTTCATGTGTTCATAGTGATGCTTTGTTAGCATTTGATATTTTATAGTTGTCAAGTTTCAAGTTAAATATAATGAGAAGGAAAATAGTAGGAATTAATTTTAAAGCATGCAAAATTTTTAAAATACATGCGCTCAAGCCTTTGTGACAGAAACGCTGGCTTTGTATTTTGGGAAAGTGTTGGTGCTACGCTGGAATCCATTCTAAAAATGCTGGCCATATTCTGTGATACAGCAGCGTCATAAGCCCTAAATGAACAAGCAATTTGGTCTTCAGCAATAAACGTCATTATGTAAAATTTGAACGGACACTAAATGTTCCTCAGAAACACAATCCTTGACAGGCACGGTACTGCCAGGAAGTTAATTTTGTCCAATGCTCACTAAATGGGGTATAAGAGCAGGTTAATTAAACAGCTATGTTTAGACATCTACCATTCCGAATTAAGATTTCTCAGCAAGAAATTACAAGGAATTCACATTCAGTTGAATAAAGACCATTTTCCAGCAAAATCACTTGTTTTTCTACTGCAGTGTAAATTAAATTACTAAAATCCTAGTTTGGAGCCAATATTTTTCATGGATTTAATTGTAACTGACAGATATATAACCCTTGATAAATTGCTTTACTGTGGGTAGCTCTTTCAAGCCTTTCATATACTGCCACTACCAATGGATGGCAAATTTATATGCAAAATTGCTATGCTAGCATAGACCACCTAGCTCCCCTGGGAAAACAAAGCGACAAAATAATCACTTCTGTATTGCACTGTATTAGAGAAGAATTGATTCCCTACTTCACTCCCAGAAGACATGAAGAGTACTATTTCATTTTAAAACTATGTATTTTTATCTTTTTAAACATATTTTTGTTTTAGTAGTTCACGGCTTTTCAGCAGGGATATATGAATTTTGGACAATACAGGACTACATATGCTGATAAAAGAGTACTTAGTAAGATGCATGATTTATATCACAAATAACACTCTAGTCATCAGGAAACAAGCAGCAATAAATATGACAAAATTAAGTACCTATTTGTTATCTGTCATCAAACCATCATAAGAACTAGTGAACAGGCCATACAGCACACTTAAAACCCTTCATGATCAGTATATCAAGTTAACAGTACCTCAGCTATAGCTTGGAAAAGCATAAATGAAAGTAAATGCTTAAAACACATAAATGGAGATGAGTATCCACCTATCTGGAAGGAAAAAAAAAAAAAAAAAAAGTCTGACAATCCAGGCTCTCTTTAAATGCTCCACTTCAATTGTTTCACATAGGAGGATTCTGTCATTCTAACATAAAAAAAAATTGACAGGACCCTTGAAAGAGACAAGCACTTAAAGTTGCTGTTGTAAGTGATGTAGTACTATAAAAGAATGAGCTGAATAGAACACCAGAAAAAAAAAAAAAAAAATTTTGCATAAAAAAAGACTTCCTACCATGCTAAAGAAAAATAGCAAATTAGAATGCTACACAGCAGCTACTGTAAAAAGGATGTCTTTTTTAATACCACAATACGATAAATTATCTTAAGTAGCACATTAATGTCAGAAATTGAGCATAATCTAACTTCTTTCCAGTGACAATATTAAATGGCTTTCAGACGTCTTTTCTACTGTTCTGACATTAAATTTAATAACACCCAGAGAGACCACAAAAATGAGTCAGTTACAAGAATCATACTGTACCGGATCATTGCCTTTTAAGTAGGATTCAGCTAAATGATTTGGACTCTGATGTTTTTGGCACATTCAAGAGAAAGGTATGACATTTGCTACAAAACATTTACCAGTAGTGAGCAAAATTCCTTCAGTTTCCAGACTGAATTGGTAGTGGGATTTTCACTTGTGAAATGCAGTTTGATTATTGTTGATAATACAAAACACCAGTCCCAAGCAGTCCCAGGGGATGGGGTTTTGTTGTTGGTTTTGTTTGGGTTTTTGGTTTTTTTTAATAAAAACTTTTCCCTGCTTGGTATTCCTGAATATTCACAAACACCTGTGAGTGTGCATAACATTTTGCACACTTAGTTAAAAAATTGAAGCAAAAGGCTTAATTAAGGGTTTGTATCACAGGACAAGTCCACACACTCCTGCTGAAATTATTAAAAGGAAGAACGTTTACATCCATGAAATGTTAGAGAAATTAATGAGAAAATTATCTCCAGCATTCCATGAAAATACTTGAAACAATGAGAAATTATAAATAGAAACTGCAAAACATGTATACATCTTCTCTGATGTCAAGTCTCTAAATTTATTCAACCATAAACGCCATATAACAATTTCACCACAGCAGAACTGTATGATACATATTGAGAAGAAAATTAGGTCTTGAGCTCAAATAACCAGTAACTGAGTTCAAATGCAAGCACTAGCTATCACGATCCCCACCTTCAGCACATTCCTACCTCCTCCCGCAGTTCTCACCATGCACAGTTACTGCATTTGCTATAGTCTTGCATCTTACGTAAAGCAAGATTTCAAGCCTCTTCCTTTCACATGTCCATCAAGCTCACAAGCTCTAGACAAGGTCTCACAATCAGTAACAGGATCTGTACAATTTTAAGCACCACAGAAACATCCAAGATAGTCCTGATGCTGACTAAGCTCAATTTAGTCAGTACTTTAGATCCAGCTCTCCCTTCATCCAGTTCAGAATAATTCTTATTCATATGTTTAACTTTGAAAAAAAATTAAAAGACTTAATGCATGAGAAAGTTCCTCACTGAATCAGTGCTTTGGCCAAAGGAAGTTTCTTTGGTGATATAAACCAAGAGTCATGGTAGGGCAACTTTGAAAGCGCATGACAAATAAGGAAGTTAAAATTCCAGGAATGGAAGTCAACTTGTCTGGATAAGGTTTTTTTTTTCCAAAGGAATCATAGAATTAAACAAGTTGGAAGAGTCCTCCAAGATCATCGAGATCCAGTCCAACCTATCAACCAGCCCTATCTAATCAACTAGACCATGGCACTAAGTGCCCCATCCAGTCTTTTCTTCAACACCTCCAGGGACAGCAAATCCCACCACCTCCCTGGACAGCCCAGTCCAATGGCAAATCACTCTCTGTGAAGAGGATTAGGCATATTGGGGTTCAAGTCTGTAACAGAAGCAAAACAGACACTGCTGCTGCTGTTGAATGCTGTGGGTTTAGAATACAGCCTTTATATTGCTCAGTCACAAAAATAGCTCCCCTCTCAGAAGATAATTTAAAAACAAATACATGGGAAGGTAGGGAACACCTTCACATTTCTTAAGTTGTTACCATCCCCCATTAAAATTCTCTAAAGATGTTACCTCAAGGAAGAGGGTCAGTAGAAACAAAACATCAACAAGTGGCTGCTATTTAAGCACTATGAGCCTGAAGTAGCACACATATTTATATCACTCACTCTTAGAGAGCTCTTTACACTAAAGATGCTTCATCTTTCTGCCTCCTGAACAGTCAATGAAATACTTCTTTAGAAGTTCAAGCTTCTTTGCTAACAAATCTAATACTGTATCTTCCACAATGGCTGGTGAAATGGGTTATGGTCATGCCTGATTTCCTTACAGCTTATCATTTATACATCCATAGTTAGACATCAATTCCACAACCTGGTACCACAAACGTCTCGGCTGATGATGTAGAACACATAGGTAGGACACAGGCAACACACCCCTAGGAACCACACAGCTACTGGCATCTTCAGTGCCAGCTAGCCCTGCGATCTATGGAGCTCAGGAGTTTTCCTGGCCAGTTGGATAGGGTGAGTATAATCTGCTCATTGATCAAAACAGTTACTCTGCATTCCTTTTCATATACTTTTCTTTCTATGATTTTAGTATCTGAGCTTTAAGTATTGTGGTTTCCAGTACACCTTTCTCCTATGGTTTTAGTGTTTAAGTTATAATAAAGTGTTGAAACTGTACCCAGATGGGGGTACCCATGTGTGAGTGCATTCCCTGGCCCTCAAAGGACTCACTGGAACAGCACCTGATCAATACAAAACTTCATCTGCCTTTTCATCCACTCAGTAACTTCAGTGTCACAACATCTTGAAAAAAATCTTTACAGTCAGTTTTGCCTTTGACTGCTCCAAAGGCACAGCTACACCACCTCATTCAAGCCATTTAGGAAGACATCAAAGAGCATGGCCTTCCATATGGCACCACTGTTAACTTTGCTTCAGTGTGAAATCTGTCCTCTTGTTTCTTACCAGTCATTAAACAACAAAAGAATATATGACAGCTTAGGTTTTTTTAAAGAAGCTTTGGTCAGGGCACTTGTCAAAAAGCTTTTGCAAAATCCAAGTACACTGTATCTACCAGATCAATCTTACTCAAATGCTTGCTGGCTCTTCTGTAGAACACTAACATATGTGTGCCACCTATTAAATCTTCATCAACTGGTCCCTACTATACCACATTAATCCCTGCTTGGTAATTTCTATCTTTATTTTTATTTCAACCACTCTGCCCATTTTTCTGGTCTGAAAATCACCCTTACCCCAAGATACTTTCAGATTCCCTTTGGAGTCTTTTTTTACCTTTTCAACTCCAAAGGGACATGACTCCACATTCCATTCCTGTGTTGCTTATAATTTATTGAATAGCAGATAAAGACAACCCCGAGCATCAGTGAGGGGAAAAAATGCCACAAAATACCATTGCAAGGGAAGTATATAAAGCAAATAACATCAGTCATTCTTTAAGTTTCAACATATTCTTTAAGCTTTCAAAAGATTTACAAAATAATTGAGGCTACCTAGAGTGCACCATTACAGGTAACAACTAGTTGTAGTATTCTGGCCTTACTCACTCACCATAAATGGTATTTCCACACAGGTGACATATCATTCACCTCATCAGTTTTTCATAAAGGGAGACACGTTGCTCCTATTAAAGGATCGTGGACACTTCATGGGTTTCAAATTTATTAGTTTTTTACTCCTGCACAACTTATACACTTCTTACAAGAAGGGAATTAAAACTTGTCAAGCTATCTGTGCTCAGAGAAATTACCCCCTCAAGGAGAATAAGGACTGGTCCTCAAGGAGTTATTCTCAGTTTAGTGCGGCAAAGTTAGATAGTAATTGAGCAGCCCATCAGCACTGCTACATCCTTACCTGTGCAGCTGAAACCAGCAAGGAACCAGTCCTCCACATTTTAACTAACCATGAAAGACAAAACAGCAGCAAGCAAGTCAGAAGGTGAGGAAGGAAAAGCCTAGCCCATCAGCTGCTTAAGTCACAGTAAACACACAACAATAATAAGGTGAGGGGCACTGTTGACCTGGGAACAAACACACAAACCAAGGAGTGCACCAGTCACAAATGTTGCTGTAGGAAAAAGTGATTCCTTCACTGCTTCTGTCCCCTGTGTGTATCTTCCATTTACTATCATACAGACTGCAAGAAAAAGATGAGGAAAAAGATAACTGGATAAGTGTAAAGTAAAAAAGCCATTAGAAGTGGAAGGACTGAAAATAACAGAGGACCACAGCTCATGTGCCAGTGTTTGCTGATTGTTCTCTCAATTGCTGATACTTAAAGGAGTGAGAAAGAAACATAATTACTTTATTCCCATCATCCTCCTAATGAGATACTGGCTGACTAAATCTTGATCAGCAGAAGCTGGTAAAGAGGAAAACATAATGGAGAATGTTACTATACAGTGGGCTAAATGCTATCAAAAGCTACTTGGCACTGCTCAGAAGTGGTGAAGATGTGACTGTTTAAGTACTGAAAGGATATCTACATAGGACTGACACTTTCCCTTTGACAACAAGTTCTAAGAACTAAGACACATGAGATTTCATTTATGCAGAGTCATAATTAAAATACATAGATAGGTGGCAGGGTAGTTTTGTTGGTCTTGTTTTTTTATTAATGGGTAAATGTAATTTGTGAAGCTGCAAAAGAGGAAACAGCTAAGACAGGAATTTAATAGATATTGCATATTTTGAACTGAGGATTGGAGAAGATGCCTATTTGTCTTTTGAGGAGCATACCCCATCACCATTTGGATGGTCTAGATCTTAAGAGCTAAAGACATTATTCAAAAGGCAGAGAGCTCTTATCCTATTCAACACTGCAGAAGAGTCTTCTAGATCATGGTCAACAAATACATAGTGAGAAAGACACAGCTGGAACCATGGGCTCAAACAAACAGTACCTTCAATAATGTTCTCAGCTGAGAGGTAAACAACAGACTTCTGAGCATGCTGACCCATAATGTCTGAAAATTCTTGATGAGGTGTGCCAGGCAGGAGAGAAATACCACTCACATTCCCAGCATGTTACACATCTATCCCATGTTCAAGGAGTATCTTACAGAGCTGAGCAGCATAGCTGCTCAAAGTCCTGCCATGCTCCCTGACATTCTGGTAGTGCTCTTCCCTTTGAAAACCCTTTGCTGTACTCACTAATGAAGAAAACAGGTAGACCACATGAGCCCAAGAATATAATCTCCTACCTTCTAGGATCATATATTTAATACTTAATAACATTTGTTGATCTGTTTGAAGACATCAGATAGACAAGAGCTTTCCACAAGGCATAAGTCATGCTGGTAAACTCTACCAGTCACCCTCAAAGCATAGGAAAAAGGCTGAAGTCTCTTGGCTACACATAGATGCAGGCACAAGTGTAATGAGATGCAGTTTTCTTGATCTGCACAAGGAGATACAAGCATGCTTTAAAAGCCTTCCTAAGGCAAAGGGCCTCAACAATGCCATGTTCCCTTTTATGTCTGTTGCAGTAAGTCCTAAACCACACAGAGAAGAGGCAAGCATAACAAATGGGCTCTGCTGAAACTCACACATAGACAGTTCCTCAGCAAACTTTCCTCCACCTGGGAATCTTTACATTACTGAGCAAAGTTTGCTGTATTCCACCATTTAATACTGTATTGTCTTTTCTAACACTCAAAGGAAATCACATTTTCATCTCTGTATTTCTAGGTGCTTAACTATGCCCAAACTATGCCTTTTTTTTTTTTACATTTAACACAAACTCACTACCTTAAGAATTACAGAACATTTTCTGTGAGCAACTGCGTCAGCTATAGGTATTTAGGCTGACAATTTCTTTATGTTAACGCTGATTTGTGTGGTTTCTTAAGGTGCATATTTTAGCTTTCCTGTGCACGTTACGTACTCCAGTTCTATCTTCAAATGCTAATCTCTTGCAACTTATGCAAATATGTATCCAGGCTCTGCTGTGTGGGTGACTAAACAGTCATAAATATGAATACAGCTATAAGTAATTGGGATGTAACCAATTTTAAATAAAATTAGCAAAGATTTTTACCATTTGAAAGGTGTTGTGTTTCCTAAGTTGAAGAGACATCTATGTCTCTCCTGCTACTTCATTTCCACGCTCATGATGCACACTAACATATGAAGTAGAGGGAAACAAAGTCCCCTCAATGTATCTTCTTAACGTCACAGCTGACAGCAGAGAGACTGCTTCTGCCAAAGGTAAAGCCTGTGTGTGCATTGGGTTTGGACCAGTGATGTCAAAGGAGATTTTGTCTCTAATAGAGGGAAGGACAAAACGACCTTCGCCAGTGTTGTTGTCAGTGACATTAACTTCAAGGACACTGACACTCTAGCACTGAATTTGCGCTGAGCCTGCCACCTCTTTCCAAAGTCAGCAGAAGATAACAGCTTGCAGGCACATTAGATGGATGTGGCCCTCTCTCTCACACAGTTAATTTCTTCCCTTGAGCCTGTGAACCTATTCTAGGCTGAAAGCTTCCAGCCCTGTTAAAATTCATCTAGAAATCTACTTTTAAAAATTGAAATCCAAAGTTACCTTTCCAATGCCAGGGTTGTCCTTGATTTTGGACACAGCTCTCAGAAGGCATGGTGGTGCTGGGGGAGGACAGAGCTGCAGGATGCCACTAAAGTTAGTAGCATAAATAGAGAAGTCGTGTGTGTGTGGCAGGGGCGGATGGTATTTCTTTCTCTTCGAAGACAGGTTAAGCTTCTGTGCTGCTCTGTATAAAAGTAATAGCAAGAAAGGACAACATTACTAGGTGTTAATGAGAATCTGGACCAGACAAACAGATGCTCGTTGTCATCACTGTCTGCTTAACAAATCAAGTCATTGCACTCTAATCTGATTTCATAAGGACAAACCATCAGGAGACTAATAGAAAGAAATATGGGTAGGAAGATTCTGGCAAAATACTCAGTTAATTTCTCCCCCAGTAGAGTTTCAATTATAATCTAACTTTCCCCTCTTTCCCCCAACAGCTTGACAGCTAAATCCTAAAATGCTGAACTCTCACTGACGTAATAAAAAGCTGAAATAATCCCCGTGTCACTGGCAGGACCAGATGGACTTTGCTGGTGATAACATTATGAAAGTGATTCTTTGTAACCTACAAGTTACTCAAGGCAGAGGATAACACTCCAAGTCAGCTGAGCTCAAAACACTCTCTTGTTGGCTGCATTGAAAATCCCTAGATAAGAAAATTTCCTTCAAGACAGATTGGTTTTTCCTCCTCAGTTTTTTTGGTTTTTTTTACTTGTAAAGGGAAATCTATTAAAAAGACATGCTTTAGTGTTAGGAATGCTAATGATCCTGCTTTTGAAATGCAGAATTTCAAAACACAGAAGATGAAGAGAAAATTAAAACATACAATGTAAATCGTAACATTTTTCCTTGTGAGTAAGAACAGGAATGTAACCAGTTTTTCTGCTATTTCTCATCAGCAACAACAAATATTATAGCAAGAAACAGAACCAGAAACTCAACTCTACATCAAAACCAATATGAGAAAAACAATTGTCCTGCAGAGTCAAGTAGAAGAACTACATATGTTAGTGAGCACACAGTGGGTGGCTGGAGATGGCAGTGAGGGTGAAATCTCAGCTTTCTCAAAGCCAAGGAAAGATTTGCCACCTGAATAATACATGTAATTTGTCTCTGAGGTTGTCATTGGGTAGCTCACCCTTAGACACATATTGTAAAATTACAGAATCACAATATTATTTAGGTTAGAAGAGTCCTTCAAGATCATCAAGTCCAACCATTAACGTGGCACCAACTGGTCACCACTAAACTATGTCTCTCAGTACCACATTTACACATCGTCCTAACACCTCCAGAGCTGGTGACCACAACTTTCCTGAGCAGCCTGTTCCAGAGCTTGACAACGGTTTCAATGAAAAATGTTTTCATAATGTCCAACCTAAACCTCCCCTGGTGCAGCCTGAAACCATTTCCTCTTGTCCTATTGCTTGTTTCTTGGGAAAAGAGACCAACATTCACTTCACTATAACCTCCTTTCACATATCTTTCCTCAGCCTCCTCTTCTCCAGTCTAAACAACCCCAGGTGCCTCAGCAACTCCTCATAAGACTTGACCTCTAAACCTTTCACCAGCTTTGTTGCCCAGCACTCCAGCACCTCAAAGTCCTTCTTGTAGTAAGGGGTCCAAAACTGAACCCAATACTCAAAGTGCAACCTCACTAGGGCCAAATCACTTTCCTAGTCTTGTTTGACCAGACTATTCCTGATACAAGGTAGGATGCTGTTGGCCTTCATGGCCATCTGAGCACATTGCTGGCTCATGTTCAACACCCCCAGATCCTTTTCTGCCAGGAAGCTTTCCAGCTACCCTCCCCCAGGCCTGTAGTGTTGCACGGGGTCGTTGTGACCTAAGCACAGGTCTTGACACTTGGTCTTGTTGAACCTCATATCACTGACCTTGGGCTATCAATTCAGCCTGCCCAAATGCCTCTGTAGAGCCTCTCCAACTTCAAACAGATTGTGCACACGCGGCTCAGACAGCCAACCGTGTCCTGGGCTGCATTAAGAGAAGCATTACCAGCAGGGCAAGGGAGGGAATTCTCCCCCTTTACTCTGCTCTCCTCAGACCCCACCTGGAGTACTGTGTGCAGTTCTGGAGCCCCCAGCACAGGAAGCACATGGAACTGCTGGAGAGGGTCCAGAGGAGGGCCATGAAGATGATCAGAGGACTGCAGCACCTCTGCTATGAGAACAGGCTGAGAGAGTTGGGGCTCTTCAGCCTGGAGAAGAGAAGGTTTCAAGGAGACCTTATAGTAGCCTTCCAGTATCTGAAAGGGGCCTACAGAAAGGCTGAGGAGGGAATAATCACAAGGTCTTGTAATGACAGGATAAGGGGGAATAGGTTTAAACTGACAGAGGGGAGATTTGAACAGGATGTTAGGAGGAAGTTCTTCACAATGAGGGTGGCGAGGCACTGGAACAGGTTGCCCAGGGAGGTTGTGGCTGCTCCCTCCCTGGATATGTTCAAGGCCAGGCTGGATGAGTGACCTGATCTAGTTGGAGGTGTCCCTGCCTATGGCAGGGGGTTGAAACTGGATGATCTTTGAGGTCTCTTCCAACCTAAACCATTCTATGATATAATCACATAACTTGGTGTCAGCTTATTGAGGATGAATTCAATTCACTTGTCCAGATCATTGATAAAAATATTAAAGAGAATAGTCTCCAACACTGAGCTCTGGGAAATACCTCTTGTGACCAGCTGCCAACTGAATTTAACTCCATTCACCACCACTCTTTGGACCTGGCCATCCAGCTAATTTTTTATCCAGCAAAGAATACACAAAGCATAAGCATTCTTATTATTATTCAGCATCTGCTTCTCCCAGTAGAATGCATCCAGTGTGCTATCTTTTAACACTGAGTGGTTGTTAAGCTAGAAAAAGCCAAAGTGTTACACTGCTGGCATCTGTGGGCAACATGCAATCATGCTACTGAGACCAAGTCTTCTAGGGTAAAATCCCTACTCTGGCCTATACTTGCCACGTTAAAGCTTGTCATTTTGGACAAATTAGTTTATAAACATGTGACGAAAAAAAAAACCCTCTTTTTGTACAACGCCTACTTTATATTTTCATCATGTCTCTCAGCCCAGGATCTTCAATTGCTCTTCAATGAGATCAAACTGGCACTAGCATCTGTGAAGTATTATAAGCAACAGACATATGGATAACTAAGGCAGCGCTTTACTGTCATATGTAACTCAAGGTAAATCTAGACCACTAACCTTGCCACAAATCTCATCGTCAGGCAGCCTGAGGCCTGAGAGCAGAGGGCTGCACATTCTCTTCCAGGAGCACTATTGGCTTCAAACGAATTACAGTACAAGGAACTGTCTGTGTCTCAGGAGCAAAATCACTCATCTGGGTCAAGATTTGACAGCTAGTCATTATGAGGGGCAGGACTTTCAACACAGATGTCCCAAATTCACAGTCCTATGCTCTGTATTCCCAAACTTGCATGTTAAACCCTTGGACCTTTTAACTTCTTCAGTTTCTGGAGAAGCAGACCACCTACTTGCTTCCTCCTCTCTCTACAAACACTGCAGTATTTAGAAAAAGACAAACACTCATGTGATGAAAAAATCAGGCTCTAATTCCAAACTCAGAGGGAGCCAGAAGCCACTGTCCTGTGTGGGACCAGTTGGACTTCTTCCTCTGAGGAAAGAAACAGCTTTTGACTCCTGCTACATCCTGAAAGCAGCAGGAACAGCATCCCACGGTGAAGCAAAACACTGCAAGCATGTGTTCTTACAGAACATCAGGGTTTTGGTGGCAATAAGAACTGATTTAACTGTCTAAATCTCAAATCCCATGCTAATACCTCATTCAGTATGAAAACATGTGCCTGAAATAGGACACCACACAAACAGTTGTACAGCTCCACTATGCTTGCAGCTGCACATTAGAACCATAATGCCTTCTAAATTATATGCAGCTTACTGTGCAGAAAAGAGCCTCTACCTGTCGGTGCTTTCATTGTGGAACTCAAAACAGTCATTACCCTTTATCCCCTACTACCAATTAACAATTGTGATTATTATTTAATCGTCTTGCTGATTAATATGAAATATAGTGTTTATTTCCTTGTTTACGTGCTGTGATCCCTTGTTGAAATTAGCAAAAACTCCTCAAGAGAATGTCTTCAAAGGGCAATCAAGATACACATTAAATCCTGATGAAATAATTGTTCTTCAATAGATCTGGCTGAAGGAGCTCCTTCGGGAAACATACATGAAAGAGAATGAGAAGCAAAGGACAAATTTACTCAGAGATTGTATATGCAAGCACCTAAACATGCACTAGCACTGGATGAATAAATGAACCAAAAAGACTAAGCTAAGAAAAGCATATATAAACTAATAAACAGAAAATTCAGCCTTTTAAAAGTATAGCAGCTCTCAACATAACTCAGTAACTGGTTTGGACCACTTCAAAAAGCAGATCTAAGATACCAAATCGCCTACTACTTTTCTTAATTTCCCTAACAAGAAAGAACAACTTCCAAATCGATTCAGTTTCAACACTATTCATACACTTTCTGCATCTCCACTGTACAAAGGACAGTGTCATATTCTAGTTAAGGCAATTAATTGCTACAGTGCTGACAAGGCCTCTTCCTATGAGTCTGAAGTGCAACAATTTTACCAAGAAATTTGGCAAAGGGACTGCTGATGTCCATGTGAGATAACAGGAAACTGAAAAAGCAGAGGAACTGGAGTAGTTGTTGTAGAAAATAATCAGTGCTTTGACGGGCAACAAGCCAGCTGCATTAATAATGATGTTTTGGTTCACAAAGCTTAATTACAACCTGTGCAGGAGTTACTCTGCCCAGCATTAAATGAGTTTGTTTCTGGAGCTGGAACATTACAGACATCTTGTACCAGCACTATCATACAGCTTGTTGGGTTAGGTTTTGTTTGCTGGTTTGGTTTGGGTTTGTCCTACAGGGAAATTTTAAGGATCTAATGGAGAGAATAGCACAATTCAGGCAAAATTAAACATCACTAGCAAACTCGACTCTGAACACAAATCAAAGTAACTCAGCTCCTACAAAAAGCACAGTCAATTCTTTAGCTGCTACAAAAGTCAGCTGTATAGCCACATTCATGTGCTTTGCTTGTGTTCCTGGATTGGTCCAGGCGAAAAACAGCACATAAGAACTCATCAATCCTTCCTCCAACACTAACAATATACTTGGTGTCAAACCAGCCAGGTACTCATTAGGCTGAAAGGTAGGACATACTCTTTTGAACATAGGCCCAATTAAATTAAACAAAATCCAACTTCCCAAAACTCTTACTTCAGTAAAATTCATGAAACAGGGAGCCACTTCTGAGATGCTCCAGAATGCTGAATTTTCTGCATTTACACCTATATTTCCAGTTCTTTTTTTCCTCCAGTATTCCTTTTCTCAGGAGATTTTGATCCTTGGAAAGGAAGACAAAGCTTACATAAACTGAGCCCATTATGCTTTGCACCAGAAAGAGAGAAATCAGGCTCATAACAGATAACTTGCAGTAGGAGCCTGTGCTGATTTGAGGCTAATTAGAATATTTTAACGAGAGCAACTAGATCATTGGTTGTGAAAAGAATCCATTGTGTGCCATGTCTATTTCTGATTTGTTTCTTTTTCTCAAATTTTATCTCACATGGGAGGCACTCACATCCATCTTCTGCATCACAGCAGACTGCCTGACCTTCTGTAGTATTACCTTCTATTTCCTTGCAGGCAAAATTACGACCTGTAAGGAATACTATGCAAAACTTAAGCATTACTGTCATATGGTTTTCTGGACATATTCCACCTACCTTCACTCTCCCCACCAAGTGCTCTTCTACAAAACATTCTTGCAAGGGAAAATAAGCTCCACACTCTCCTGCCTCTCCAATTAAAGCATGAGAGACACTCGTGTATATTATTTTTACCTATGGCTGTGAGATCTACTGCCTGCATTTTGCTTAACTGTTTCCATCTTTAATAGAAGATGTCTTTCAAGGTGCTCTAGAGAGTTCTTTTCTCATAGCAAGGTGTCACGGTGGAAAATAAAACTAATATATGGGACATTCAGGGGCACTCAAATATCAAATGACAAGGGACAGTCTCTAACCTGCTCTTTCCCCCACATAATTTACAGATTACTAGGTTTTCTGCCATGCATGGATGAGACCACTGAGGAAAACCATGGCCAGATCAATTACATAATGCTCAGCATTTAGGGAATAAGACTGTGCAACAACAGCAGCTACAAAGCCTGCCCATTAAAAGAACAGTCTAATTTTTATTCTAAATTCAATCTATGTAGTTAACATGACATTTCAGCTAGTCTGATCTACAGCAAGCTGCTTCTAGTTTACACTCAATGCACACGTTCTGCACATTATAGCAGCGAAAGTAAATAGCACAATTTAAATCCTGAAAGAACAGTGATCCTTCTTGGCATAATTTCTCCATGAAAAAGAAAAATAGATTTAAAACTTCCCTAACCATACATTTTTCTTTTCTTTGCTTAATGTTTTGTGGAATTTGTTAGGCTTCAGAAGGAAGAACAATACAAAATATACTCTGAAACACATACTAAAAATGAGTAAGCTGAGATAGACAGAGAGGGCTTAATCAACATGTGGGTTTACAGACAAACTGCCACAAGTCAGAAATAGAACTGGGAGTCTTGTTTCCCACTTCTAAGCTTCACTGACAAAAATAATAAAATAAAACCTCTGCATTTGTTTCAGCATAACTATATATTAAATGTTTTAGTGTCATTAGCTAGCCTTATTTTTTAGAGATTATTGCCATTATTCATATTCTGAGAATTCTTAAAGGCTTCACTTAAATAGTCAAGGCCAAATAAGTGTACAGTCCAAGCCTTAAATACCCTGAACTTTAGTGTTTACTCAAGAGTACATGTACTCAACAGTTTTGGTTTGATCTTGATAGATATCATGGGAGAAAGTTTTATCCTGATTCCAGACCTTTTGCAAAGCTTGCAAACTTATGGATAAAGGTTTAGGCTGGGAATCAGTTTATTCTAAAGCAAAACGTTTCCAAACTTTCCCAGTTCCCAGCCCAGTAAGGTATCACTATGCTGCCACAAAACCAATATCCCAGGCCATTTCCAATGTAAACCAGATCCAAAGGAAGTAGTGGGAAAGCCAGTGTGCCATTGTATCTGCAGTTCCAGTTATTGTTTCCTTGATTACTTGTTAATACAGACAACAAATACACGGATGTCCTACAATACACCCTCCTGCACTATGTTCTGAGCCTTCCACAACTTGCAGAATAAACTTGGTTGGTATTATTACTTATATTATGATTAATACTGTTTGATTTGTGGTTCTAAAATTAGAAAGGTATCACAATGAAGGGCATTTGCTACCCAAAACCTCAGGCAAACATTAAAAAAAAAAAAAATTAAGTGTGTCCATTTGCACTTAAAGCATTTGATTTGGAAAATAAAATCTGGTTCAGAAAGAGACGTTTTTAAAGAGAAAAATCAGAATGTCTAAATCTGTCATGAAGGTTTGGAAACAATAGGCACTATCTATAGTGATTTCTGTCCAAGGAGTCACTCTATTAAATTTTGAGGTTATGGTCTATTCTTCCCTATAGAACAAGATTACTAGGATCCTGTGATGTATATATAGCTTCAGGAGAATACAAAGACTTTCCTCACATTAGTACCATTATACAAATACAGCACCAAACCTTTGTTTGCTTAGATGTCCCAGCAATGCTGTTGAGAAGCACTGCCAGAAAAAAACCAATTAACATTCCTTATTTCAGCAGTTCAACTTCCTCAATAAACGATTAGTTCATCTGAATCACAATGCACTGCCTCAAACAATGGCATTTTTATAATGGGTGATGGTAATAAAGTTTCAATAGAAAACCATTTTTCTGAAACATTCCAAATGTCAGACCATATCTAATATTGTGAGAATATTACCAAGCCAACATTATGAGAGAAGGTATCTCAAACATGACATTAAGTTCATGCCTTGCCTCTTGCACATAGCATAATCTTATGATTCAGTCTTGAATTTCAGCCTCTTGCTTTGAATAACCTCTTAATTTTTCTTTTACTATCTCTTATTAAAATCAGCAATGCAGAAATAAAAATCAGTTATGTTGACATATTAGAACATCTTCTGCCCACAGCTGATCTGAAGAGATAGGTCCAAAAGTGATTTTAAGATGCTATCTGCACTTTCCCAATGCTCCATGGTAGGATGAACTTTACCTAATACATTCCCATCTATATATGTCCTACTTATTCTTAGAAATATCCAGTGAAAGCCTCCCAAGGCAACCAATTCCCTTTTTTTTAACTGGACCTTCTACTAGAAAATTTACAGCTCATGTCTCTCATAAATCTGACTTGATGGAATAAATGTTCCTTATTTTCTCCTCACCTCTCCATCAGACATCCAAAGGAGTTTATTTCCTTGTGTGCAGCAGCTGCTACCTGTACCAAGACCAGTACCACATCCCAGTCTTTTACAAATAAAATAGGCCAGCTCCTTCCAACCTTTCCTCGAAGGCCGAGTTACACTGATTCCTGCCCATCCCTGTTGCTCTTCCTCTACTCTATTCATGTCTTCATGAAATATGGAATCAAGGTTTCATGCAACACTGAGGAATAATCAAAACTCACCTGAATTCAGACACCACACAGAAAGATCAAACAAAGCCACCTTCAGATAAACTCAGAAAGACCTCTGGAAGATGACACATTAAAACAAACCTGCAGAGTACCCCTGATATCAGAAGAGCTTCTCTATTCTATATAGGCCCAAGTGCTGATGCTTCCTCTCAGCTGCACATGATTAAACAGAAACAACTTACCAAGACCATCTTCAACCATTTGCATACAGTAATCTAAGAAGGAATTTTCACAGCTCTTCTCCGTATTTTTTCCCAAGGTTTAAGAAGCGCCAAAGGGCAGATCTTCACGAGCACTTGTAACCATTTGTTTCGCTCTCCCAAATCAACAGTTTCTGAGGTTGCTGCTGCTAAATTGCCATGAGTGATGTCAGCTCTCTGTTCTCGTCAGCTTGCAGATTTAAGACACTTTTCTGGCCAAAGAGCATTGCTTCAGCAGCCAGGACCAAGGTTAAGGAACTGACTTTTTCTGCTATACATACATACACACACCAGAATAACAGCTATTCACCACAGCCTGCCACATACCATTTCCAGCTCTGTTCATTAATGATATTAAACAAAGCAAGAGCAGATGAACGTATTTCTGTACTTCCTTACTTGCTGTTTACAATTGTACCATATGACAAACTGCTGAAAACCTGCGTAGGTTAATCTTATGTAAGCAAGACTGTCAACACCTAATATAGAAATACACTGGTTCCTGGGCAGCATGCTGCATACACTGCTACATATGGGAAATACAGCTACCTGAATGCCAGCAATATTTCCTTGCTCTCTTTCATGAACTAACTGAGCTGAAGCAGACAGAACCACATCAATCTAAGCACGCTGCTCAAGCAAAAGTTGGACTTATTTGCCAGTGAGACACAGACTCAGCCAAGTTGAGCAAAATAAAATTTTAGTCTCATTTGTGTTCTATCAAGAGGAAGTAATAAAGACATCTTTTAAACCACAAAGTAATGAAACAGGAAGTAGTCCTTCATTATTAATCACTTACACAGATACTTGTAAATTTTGCCCTGTAATATCAGCTCCCCATGTACAGAAGGAAGTTAGTATCAAAATTACTTGCCAGGCAATAAATTATTTTTGCTACAAATGATAGCACACTCCATGCTATTCATCAAAACCAACCTGGTACAAAAAGCAAAAGTATTCTGCTCATTCAGGCTGCTCCAGGGAAGAAACAGGCAAATTTGCAAACGTAAAGGATGAGAGATAAAATACAGGATATGGGATTGAACAAGCAACAACTTCTGTATTTCCACATTCCTAAACACTTATAGCAGTCTGAACACAAGTTAGCATCTGTGACTGTAAAGCCTCCTTCCTTTGCCACAGAAGTTCTGGAGTGGATTACGTTTTCACGTTGCATGTCTTTGCCCCAACATACCATCCCCACAGGCACACCTTTCTTGTCACCTCCAGCTCCCTTAGTTCCGTATTTTAGTGCATATCTAGCAAATCCACAGAGGATCCATTTCTGCTTCAGCTGGGGTTTATTTCACGTGTTTAGTCAAAGGCTTAACACCTATACTGACAAGCAAATAACTTCTCAGGGGAGCATTTACTTATTCCTACTGTTAGTAAGTTAAATGGTCATTGACAGCATTAAATGATGCAGTGGAAATCATTCAAGTACAGAAGCCATATGCCCACACAGTAAGTATTTTTAAACAGAGGCAGGACATAGAAGCTTCTTAAAGCCCAGTGTTCCTGTGATTTATTTAACTGACATCAGCTCTGAAATTATACTTCTCAGAGGTATAGTAGGCTGAAATTGCAGTGCTATTTAGAATAGCACTTAACAGGAAAATGTGACACGCATTTTGTTCCATCACTGCAGACAGACATTTAACTATTTCTGACCAAAAGACAGTAATTTCAGATTTCAGCAGAAATATGCAACTCCTGAAGAGCTACTCAGGACGGTCTACATAGAATATTCTGAAGAGTTCCCTGGACTATGACTAGCTTCACTAATAAAATCTAGATTAATTTTATACTGATTAATTTCCACTGTGCCATTTCCTCCCAGTTATAACTCTACAGGGCAGTGCATCTTAATATGTGAGTTTGACCACAGAAAACACAGAAAGGTCAACAAAGCAGGAAGCCACCACAAGTGCATCACTCTGTGATGACCAGCAAAACACTAACTTGTGCCAAGTGAGATACTGGCTAAAGACTTCTAAATATCCTGCCAAAATAAACATCTTCCATCCTTCAGCAGGAAGAATGAGAGAAGTTTTAGAAAGCAGAAATTCACTGCTCTTTTACAGAGAATTTGAAAGAACCTTCAGAATAATCCTGCAGTTGAGCAAGTACTGCAGCTATAGTGCTGGTGCATTATTTTGGCTTGACATTTCATTTTTGTTACAGGTGATAATGTGACATGTCCTATTTTGCCACAACCACAAGCAAGCAAAGCAGTCTACCTCAGAAAAGAGACAGCGTTACTTCAAAGTCCATCTACTCTGCTAACCACACCCTGCATTCAGTAAACAGAGCTTTAGAGTGACTGCAATGAGAAATAAATATTCGATTAACTACTAGCTTGGTATTCTTATTTTACCTGCCAAGTCTGTCTTAATGAAGTATTAAAATGGTTAAATATGTTATTAGAAGAGTCTGAAAGTCACTAATCAATTTGAGAAACAGGTGCAAACTGTCAAATTACATCCCCACAGGAAAGTCACCATTATCATTTTACCTATGGAATGCTCCGTTCCCACTGCAGCAAAACCACCAGTGCAGCTGCCACTGCTGCCAAGCTGAGGAGCCCCAAATAACGGAGTCAGAGCAAGCAGTGGTGTCCAGGAGTCCAGGAACCAAAAAGGCAGGCAGACTGGGAGGGCTGGTGTTGGGGAGAGGCAGGAGAGGCACTTCTTTTGATAAACTAGGAAGGGCAGAAAGAAAGGAAGAAAGAAGGGAAGAAGCCAAAGGGAAAAAGAGACTCTGGTTGCTAGACAACAGTGCAATTCCATACATGCAGGAGAAGAGAATAAGCAGGTGCATTCAGCTGTGGATGAACAAGAAAATACAGAAATGATCATATGAAAAATTATTAAATTAAGAGATAAAATATTAAAACTGAGGAAAGCAGCTTATATGAGAGAGGACAAAGTAAGATGAAATATCTGCACAACTCCAGTTGAGATTATCCATAGACATGTCATACTTTTTCCTAGTTTAAAATCCCTTCCTCTGACTGCTGTTTGCCTTACAAATAAATTCTAAATTGGGTAGCTCTGAAGGCACAGATTGTCCCCTCTAACATATTTGTGAGCATGTAAGTTTTAAATTAGTGCACTTTTCTCTTCACCCTGGGCATAAAGGATGTCTCAGAACATAGAGCAAATCCAAGACCAAATTGCTGCAATGGCAATTCGCAGCTGAACCACTTAGATCAGCTCAAAAAGTCACACATCCTGAGAGAGTGGGCCAGGGGGAAGGGGAGGTTGGGGGGAGAGGGTGCCTGCCTCTGGTGCTCCAGTAACTCCTGTATTATCATCCGCCAAGGTACTCATGGCTGACAAAAATGGCCTGACACAATAAAGATCAACTGGAGACACTGCAAGTGTTCTGTTGTGCCCAAGTTCTGCTTTTGCTGTGAAACTGGAGTAAGGAACTACAATATCCTCTCCAAAATCCTGACCTCATCATGAGGTGCCCCAACATCACTAGATCTATTTTTTTCTGTCCTTTGGTTTCCTTCTTTGCGTATTTCCTCCTCTGCACATTTCCTAGCAAGCTGAGTAGCACCAGGCTCCCTTCATTTTGCCGCGTCCAGTATAGCCCAACCTGCTCTCACATAACCCCTGTGGTCTGTGCTATCCTGATGAGGCTTCTCCTTCCAAACACCTCCCTGACACTTGCCTGCTTCCTAGCCCTCTAATACAGAGGAGCTTTGTCTTCCAAGCCACTAACTCCCAGATGACAATTGCTCAGCTACTCCAATTTCTGTTTCCTCCTACTGCTGAACTTTGTGTCTCATCTCTGCTTGCCCCATCAGTCTCACAGTCATCATGGATGAGCTCTTCATAGCAAGGAAGCCTGGTTTACTATGTGCTGATCCAGCATTAGCAATGATACCAGTAATGATGGCCTGCTCTTAAGCATGCTGTCCTGAGCCATTGCTGTTTCCAAGAACAAAGCCTACTAAATTCAGCCTTATCTTCTAATTTATCCTCCTTAGGGGCTAATGTGAAATGGGATATACCTAAAGCATACACTGTTTTGTTTGTCCTTGATTACAGGCAGTATTATGCTGCCACAGCAACTAGGAAAGCTTAAGCTGCCCTAAGATGTTACAAGATACTGCTCAATGCTGCACCCCCTGCCCCGTCTTCTGTTTCTGCATAGCATTGTGCTATGCACAGGTCACGTTTACTCTTTGGGGACAGCTAGCAACTACATTCCAGCAGCCACGGCATGGCACCAACAAGACAAGGCAAGCCCTTCGGTGGCACACACTCCATCTCAAATTACACACCTGCACGAGGGATTTTTTGCTCACTCTGGCTCCGTACAGAGAGGAAAATGGAGCCAGGAAGGCATCCCACTCTCCAGCACCATGCAATGGGGAGGAAACTGTTGGGACCAGCCTGCTCCATCCCACTACATTCAGAGGAGGAATTCATTAAGTGGAAAATTATATTTATATATCTGACTTGCTCTGAAACAGCTAATTGCTCCACTTCATCTCTGTATGTGCATCTTTCCCAAGACACAGATTGCTCAGTCACCTTTCCTGACCAGCTTCCAACAGTGACCAAATGATAGCACAAGAAACTGGGGCATTGTGGAGCGTTTACCAAGATGGGTTGATTCACTGAGAGGCTGTTGAGCTTACTGCCAGTGAGCCATCAATGCCCCTGAAGAGGCTTGCCACTCCTGTGATACTACTATGCCATTGTTAAGTAGGGATAAACTGTGCATGAGTTTTGGATATATCTGCCAGCAAAGCAGTCTTAATTGGGAAGAACTGGTACCCTTATTTCCTAGGTAACTAATTCAAATTTAATTTTCCCACGTGACTTCAACACAGTATTTCTTGCGTGTGGGTTATGCTTAATGAAGAAGTTTTACAAGTGAATCTGCTTCTTCCCTTGATCTGTCATTCACCAAGAATGCATTACAATTACTTGCAACTACAGCAAGGATTTTTGTTTCAACCTCACAGACTAGCTTAACTACCACAGGTCAGCACAAGAAGGTCTAACTCAAGATCCAATGAGTCACACATTTTCTTCACCTTTTGGTGAACTACTGCTTATTCATAACCCCACTTTATCTGTCAAAGAGATTTAAATTGTGCCAGCTCTGCACAAAGCCAGGATACCAGCGCATCCCAGCAGGATACAGGGCAAAAGTTTACAGCTGTTAAATACAGAGACATGGCGAACTACATTATGAGCTTAGAAGAAACATAATTCTTCCTTTCAACAGGACAGAGAATGATATGCTGAAGTGATTTAGCTAGAACAACTTAAACATGACAACTTAAAAAAAAAATGGAAGTATCTTTCAATTCTTGTGCTTTTTTCCCCCCTGCATTAAATTCTGAAAGTACTGATAGTCATGGAATAATCAGGCTTAACAGGTTAGCAGTAATATATGCCTTAAGTGTTCCTAATACATTATAATCTTCTTTCACAGAATTTGCATCACTGTCAAACCAAACTACTGATTTCTGTTGATGCTTTTAACATGTTTCTATGGTTACTTTGCAAGGTTGCATCACAGAAGCCTGAATAGCAGTTCAGAAAGACAAAAGGCATTTTGCATTCTTCACCATATTAAATAATTTATGGGTGTTAAGGCATCCTCGTGGAAAAAAAAAAAAGTCATAAAAGAATAGGTTAAGGTTATTCTCTCAGCAACAGTTTGAAGTATGATAAAATCAGTATGTCTACAAAAGCCTTCAAGAACTAGACTGTTTGACTAATGGTCCACATGGCACAAAACAGGATACATTCTAACTTCAGATTCATATACAGAAGTCTACATGAACTGCATGAATGGACCTTAAAGCTGAATATGTAGACATGTGATTTGCTGCTGTCAGTTTCATCTTTTAAGTCAGGCACAAGGCATTATCTCAGAAAGTATTCTGAACCCGGAAAATGCAAAAATTAAACCGGAAAAAAACACAACTAAAAATGGTATTGACAGCCTTTATTATCTCCACTACTTTTCATTCGAAGCCGCACAGATTTCATCTATTTCCAAAACGTTACGAACCTTGACTAGCATAATGAAAGCTTGCACACAAAATATCTGAATTCCCTGCCTACCGCTACACTAGATCAGAGTTTATTGGAACTAATTGAAGTGTCTGAGGCTTGGAACAAAAACATATTAGTCATTTAGTGGTTGTGCTAATATTGCTATGCCTTTCCTGCAGTTTCATTAGATACAGACTGCTTCAATACCCTAATCATATGCTCAGTCACAGCACAATCAGTACACAGAGTACTGACAAGCTGTCCCACCATGCCTAAAGCTGATAAGGTGTCTGCTCTATGAGCAACCTCAATTATTGACTATATTTTATGGTCAATCTAATGACCAAATGCTTATCAGTGAACCATCAGGTGCCTGTAATAGGATAGTGACCCCCAGCTTATATGTACTATTACTGCTCATTAGTGAATAATTAGATTTTTTAATCCACAACTCACAGACATTAAAATATGATGGAATACCCTGAATCTAGACAAGGACGGCCATGCTTATTTTAACTCTTAAGATGCTCAGTTACATTACTCAGAGATAGTGTATCTTGTCAAGAAAGGCTGGTTGTAAAAAGCATGCCGTGTGTAATGTCTTATATCCTTTGACACAGCTTTCCCAAACATGCAGGAGTATGATGAGAGTAGAAAGATAACAGGTGTGATTCACTGCTGTGATTCTAGAGATTTATTAATTTAAATGGTTTTAATCTAGCAAAACCTACCAACTCTAGAAACAATTTAGAACCCGAAAACTAGTGAGTGCTGCGTTCTGAAGACTAATTCATTCAACAAAAGCAGCAGTGGCAAGGAAAATTAGATGCAACTATAAAGCAGTTTTCCTGTTTCAAAGGCAGTAGTCCCATGGCAGCAACTCCAACGCTGCAGGCTGATCACTTTGAAAAGATGTGAAAATAACCCAATATCCAAAAAAAGATTAAAACTTAAGAAGAGTGACTTAATAGTTTGTCTTCTGCTCAGCATTGTCCAGGGTTGCTTGCTTTTATATGTAATTTCATCTGAACAGCTTTTATTACTCCTAGCTGCCCTGCCATTGCTCAAACCCTCCTTCCAGCTTGTCCTTTTGCATCAAGGCCAGACATCCATACTTTCACCAGAACACCATATTCACACTCAGCAGCACAGGCAGTGCTGCCACCACTGTCAGCAGCCAGCAACAAACAGAAAAAAGAGTGGTATTTTCTTTCTTGGCATATAGCCTATTAACCTCTTCCCAAGTGCATGCCCATTCTTCTCCTCCTCACTGCCCTTCTCCTGCCTTTTCTTGGAAATGCCATTTATTCTCTTCCACAGGTGTCCAGGAAAAAAAAAAAATCCAACAGCTTATTACGGCTTTGTCCCATAATATTCCAATATTTGTTCAGTTGCAAGCATAGCCCACAGAAGGGTCCTAGAACTATCTCACATATTTTCACTTAGAAATACCAAGTTTGTTCAGGTTCCTTATACAAAAGAGAAGAAAAAAGAAAAAGGCATCAACTGTGGAGTACTAAGCAAAGTATGGCTCATGCCACACCAAGGGACAAAGCCCAGCTGCATTCTTCTTAAATCTGAAAATGCAAGATTAAAGCTCTCCTGCATTGTAAGGGTAAATTGGGAGCAGCTTAAGTCATCTCTGCCTGTGAGTTGCACTTTTTGCTCTGCCTTTCTTATTCTGTCAGTGACCTACTAAGAAGCTGCATTTTCTGCTAAATCCTCTGGTTCTTCAGTTACATGACCACTGAGTAATGTCTGGCAATTTGCTTGTGTGACACAATCAGATGTAAATCAAAGCTTTCCTTTTTCTGTGACAGATCAGAGTGAGGAAAAAAGCTTAAAACTTATTTAATTTCTTAATACCCTTCTGTCTGTTGGCTCTAGTATTTGACTTTGATTTTGAATACTTAGCACTTCCATGCTAGACAGTTTGCATTTCTTTTTAAAAGCAGAACATAATTAAGCTTAAATATGACATTCAAATGAGAAAAAGCTTTGGATGAATATGTAGATTGGGGCTGCACATATGCTTAGCAAAATCAACGTATTCCCTGCAAAGACTGTATTAAAAATACTCATTTTAACCACAGGTACTTCTTATCACCAAGTAAGCATTTTGCTGATCTTAGTTATTTTTCAGATGAGGGCATGAACTCTGTACAGTCTGAGTTTGTGCCTTTCAAACACAAAGCTATGACTATCATTGAGGAACAAACTGGAGTAAAAACTGAACCATCCAACCTAGAAAACCTCTTCACAGACCTCCCCTTCCTCAGACACAAGGCAGCCCACAAGCAGGAGTCAAAGGGTTTTACTTAAGCAAATAAATTACTTTTTCACAGTAAAAGTAGATTCTATTTGCTGCCAGGAAGCCATGCCATAGGCCAAAAGCTAACTATGTTAGGGCCTGTGCAGTACAGTTAACGCAGCCCCATGAAGAACAAGACTGGAAACCAGAGATATGGTTTACATAGGCACCATACAAAGACTTTGTCTTCCAAAGTAACTAACTCTGCACTCCAGTGCACTGAATAGTAAATACATGCAGATTTTTTGCTAGCTACTTTATTTCTATGACAAAAAAGTTCTTTGCCTAAGATAAAGTTCCAACTATAGCCCCTTTTACATAAAGGCTCTTATGAAAAGTTGGAGGTACTCTGCAGATTTGCTCAGAAGGGTCAAAGATTTGGAAAGAACAACAAAAAAAAAAATCCCAACCCACAAACAAACAAACAAAAGTGTGTAATTATCAATATATTAATTGCATTTATCCCAGCAGAGAAGAAAAAACAAAATGTGGAAGGCTTTGTGTAACACAAGTAACAATACACTAGGCCTGCTGTGATGACAGCATAAGTGGCAGAGGAGACAAACACAGTAAAGGAAAAAATTAGCAAATACATTGAATAGGGACCACAGCATAAAGCTATTGCCATGACTCCTCTTTCATCTCGGGGTGCTTGCCAAGAGAGGATTATTTGAACAGAGAGATGAACAACAGAGAAGTAGATGCTGCTGTGAAGGATTCAAGGCGGGGATGATCTGCTCCCTGAAAACGGTCAAGATTGAGTGGTGCAAAGGGGAAAAGGAGATGGAACCGAAAAACATGAAGCAAAGAAGCCTGATAGCCCATCAGTACCAAAACTGTTGCTATCTCAGTACTTGTGGTTTCTGGATAAGCCACTTCCACTGCACTTTTTGCCAGCATTTTTCCCTCTTCACTCATCCCTGAACTCTGAAATGGGTCAAGAACTGGCAGAAGGGTCAGGCCCAGAGAGTGGTGGTGAATGGTGCCACACCCAGTTGGTGACCAGTTACTGGTGGTATGCCACAGGGATCAGCGCTAGGCCCCATTCTGTTCAATATCTTTATTGATGACCTAGATGAGAGTACTGAGTCCATCATCAGTAAGTTTGCAGATGACACCAAGCTGGGAGCAGGTGTCGATCTCTTGGAGGGTAGGAGGGCCCTGCAGAGAGACCTGGACAGGCTGGATGGGTGGGCAGAGGCCAGTGGGATGGGATTTAACAAGACTAAATGTAGGGTTCTACACTTTGGCCACAACAACCCCAGGCAGCACTACAGGCTGGGGACAGAATGGCTGGAGAGCAGCCAGGCAGAGAGGGACCTGGGGGTGCTGGTAGATAGTAAGCGGAACATGAGCCAACAGTGTGCCTAGGTGCCCAGGAGAGCTAATGGCATCCTGGCCTGGATCAGGAATAGTGTGACCAGCAGGACAAGGGAGGTTATCCTTCCTCTGTACTTGGCACTAGTCAGACCACATCTTGAGTACTGTCTCCAGCTCTGGTCCCCTCAATTCAAGAGAGATATTGAGGTACTGGAACGTGTCCAGAGAAGTGCAACAAAGCTGGTGAGGGGCCTGGAGCACAAGCCCTATGAGGAGAGGCTGATGGAGCTGGGAGGTTGTAGCCAGGTGGGAGTTGGTCTCTTCTCCCAGGAAACAAGCAACAGAACAAGGAGGGGTAGTCTCAAGTTGTGCTGGGAGAGGTATAGGCTGGATATTAGGAGGAAGTTCTTCACAGAGAGAGTGATTTGTCATTGAAATGGGCTGCCCAGGGAGGTGGTGGAGTCACGATCCCTCGAGGTGTTAAAAAAAACACTGGATGGAGCACTTAGTGCCATTGGATATGGCTGTGTGATAGGTTGGACTGGATGATCTTGCAGGTATCTTCCAATCTGGCTTATTCTATTCTATTTCCTCCTCTTCTTCTCCCCTTCTGCTGAGGACTGCATGGCTCAAGGGCAGGAGGAAAACTCAACACAGAAGCTTTGATCTGTCCCAGTGGCAAGGAAAGGAGGAGTCTGTCTACTGGGTAATGCCAATAGTGGTGGAGCAGCTTTGTAGAACTATGCAACCATATCCACATGAGGACCTGCTCAACATATTCATGACTGCCAGCCATCAGTAATGGATCTCCCTCCCCTAGCCACTGTGAGATCTGTGTTTAAATTTGTGGTTTTAATCACAGTCATAACTAAACATGTTTCTTGAATGGTTGCTTTTAGGTAACCCAAAATTCTTAAACTCTGGAATATTGAGAAACGAATGCCAGAACACATCAATCAAATTCATGATTCTTTGATTCATGCAAATGCTACATCATTAAAATGCTACAAAACTAATTCTGATAACTGAGAGCCATTAAAGGAAACAATTATTTCTTACTTAAGTGTCTCTCTCTCCAACAACAACAATCATACACAAAAAGAAAAAACAAAGAAAACAGAAGTGCTTTGTACAAAAAAGATACCAGGACTGTTAATTTTGAACAGAGGAACCATGGGTATGGAACAAGCAATGTACTAATGGCTTTTTTAATGGTTTATTTAGCACATAGGTATAAAACTCTGATTCACTCAAAGCAGACAGACTCGTGAGGAACAATCAGGGCCTGATCCAATGTACAATTATGTCATTTTCAGTCTTGCTGCTCTCTTCAAGCATCTTTGAATCAAGCCGATGACAATCATTAGTAAGGATCTGTCACTTCACAATAAAACCAGAACTGAGATTTGCTGACCAATGACAGAAGCACCCCGACAGAAAAAAGTTTGGGGTCTTATTATTATTAGGTGCTGATTCCTTTTACTCAGTTCCAAGGAGTTTATTCTACTTTATGAATTCCCCAGTGAAAGCAACAATCCTAACATTTACTTATTACATAGAGATTCACACTGAAATAAATACAAAGTAAATTAAGCTAAATCACACTGTTCATACCCACAATATGAAACATAGTAATGAAAGATATGCTGCTAGGTACTTTGGAGAGGATTCATTTGGTAACTAACAAAGAAAAGAAGTATCTTATCTATTCCCCTTACCTTTCCTCCCCACTCCCACTGATTTCAGACACTTATCTTAAAATGAGATAAATCATCCTCTGTAGACAACCATTTCTCTGTGTTGACTTTAAACCTACGCTTAGTACGGAGACAGAGCACTAACTTACACACATCACTTCTGGGGCAGTCATTACCCAACCTGCTGTGGACAGACAGGCAGTGATATGTGGGCATATAATCCTTAAGACTCCTTGTACTATGTTCTTAAAAAACAGGGCTTGGAAAGATGAACTCCTTCAGAGGTCATATTGTAGCACACAGTACACATGATTTATTTAATAGTACAAAACATTTCAAAGATAGAGGCAAAGGAAACAAAACAATTACCACAGTGATTACATGATAAGGATTCCCACTCTGCATAAATTTGACGTTAATGCCATTCACAGACATACGTTTTTCAATATTGTCTCAAAATATGCTCAGTTATGAATTAAAAAAAGGAGTCTGGAATGCAAGTACAAAGCCCTGAATTTTGCTTTTTTAAAAATACCATCTGCTTGACAGCGTATCGCATTTAATCAACATTGCTAATTACAACAAACATTTCACCAAAAAAACTAATGTACTATTTTTGTTACAAGACCTAAGAATGGGACAAAAGATTGTTCTATGCTACTGCTAAAATAAAAGAACATCTCAAACTGTTTAAACTGTTCTAATTATGGGGGGAAATATTTGCACTTTTATTTAGCAGAATAATGGACTTGCTAGAGGTGGAAATTGCTATTAAGGACTAGATAAAAACCAACACTCATTTGTTTTGGTCAACAGAGGGTCCTGTTCAGGTCTCCAGAGAAAGAAGTAGGGCATCACCATCACATCCGTACTCTCAAGTGGCAATGGAAGGCCTATGTCATGACAGGTGACCAACTCCACCTCTCAATATCCAGAACTTGCACACTACACCTTCCACTCACGGCAAAGACTCAACAGCATTTCTCAACCATTTGAAGACTCATAAGCAGTTAAAGAAACTAGAAAGCTGAAAAGCTACCTTATGAAGAAGGAAGCCGCAGCTGAGGTACCTGTCGAGACCCCAGCTGGAGCAACCATGCTCTGGGAAGCTGCCAAGCTTCCTGCTCCCGTGGTATCAGAGTTGTTCTGCCCTGAGCTGATCTGAACATTGGGACCATCTCGGCTGATTTCTGGTGCTGTTTCTGCCTGAAAAAAAGAACAAGCACAACAAGTGTACGGGTTAATACCCTTGCTGAATGGCCATGACACGGCAGTCTCATGCAACAGTTCCAAGGGTGAAGGTGAAGATCAGCAATGGCTGGGGAGTTATACAGCTGGACAAGGGTACCACAGTAGGTCATGCAACAGAGGAAGATAAAAACCATGACTGTGGCATGACCTTTTGTGATACACAGTTAAATAATTTGACAGGCATGAAGAAATGGAAAACAATAAGTAGAATCTTTTTGTTTTACAGTGTTATTTGGAAGCTGGAAGAACTGTTTATCTGCTTCAGTTATAACTGTCAGGAATTATTTTTCAGTGGCACATCACCTACAACACCTATCAGTTTAAGAGGAACTAACCAAACAGTCACATTTGTAACACGTTTCCAGGTGAATAACTCCAAGAGCTAATTTTTTTTTTTTTTTTAATTATTATAAACCATATATACCGCCCTGCTTTTCAGCATTATTGATCTTACCAACACAAGTACACAACATTTTTTCCTCCTGCAAATCATGCCAGTGAATGTGACTGGAGATGTACCTTCTCCAGAACAATGCATCTGCGGTATCTGAGACAAAGTTTGGAGGGGAGAAATTACTTTGGGATTTTGCCAAAATATCAGACACATATATTGTGAAATCGTGTCTTGTTGATATCTTCATGTTTAGGCCACCAGATCTCAGTACCAAGTTCAATTAAGCCCCATCAGTCATATGCTCATTGACAGTGCTGAGAAGGTCTCCTTTTCAGAAGAACCTGCTCTCTGTCTAGCAGCACTGAAGATTTAATTAAAGATGACACCACAATAAATATTTGTCAAAAGAGTTAATTGCTTCATGTATGATAATATATGATGTTTCTGTCATCTGAAATACTACTTTGACATTTCCAACTAATTAGCTAAAATAAATTCCAGAAAAGGAGACAGCCTTGTAATGAAGCACAAATGCAATTAAATACTTCCTGGGATGCAACAAAATTTTAAATTTTATGCTGCCATAGATCACGTTTTACAACTTGAGATATGCAGAGATGGTTACAAGGCCTTCCCAGTTACATACACACCCTCAATTTTCTCACGCACAAACAACCCAGACAGTTTTTCTCATGAGAACTGAGGCAACCCAGTTATTAGGTACCAAGTGGAATTAAAAAATAGCCAACAATCCACCAAGTACTGTTCAACTGGTGCATGAAAGGCCGTCTGGAGTTTCATCTGGACTCGTTCCCATGGGTTGAGTGCAGAATTCCCAGTACCCAGCAAAGTCAACAAGAAGGAAGTGCACCCAGCTCTTTTGAATGTCTGCTCTTTAAAGATTAATAATACTATCAGCATTATGGAGTAGCTGACTAATGCTTTATCATAGACTGCTACACAAAAAGTACTTTTATAGAGCTCACCTAAGAAGTCTGAGGCTGAGACACATAAGAATATTCACATGGATTAACTTAATCCCAGTGAAGCTACTCAGGTGAGAAGTCTAACTGGAAACTCTGAATAACCCTCTGCAAAACCTTTCACTTCATAATACAGAAGTCTCACAAGACCAAATGTCTTAACTTTGCAGGCACAAAAACAGAGACCAAACACTGCTAGAGATCAAGACTGACACAAAGAAATGTTAAGACAGGAACAAATACTTAAAAACAGGAGGGTGCTTGACGCATCCACAATCTACTGGCAATGACATCCAGGAATGGAGATGCTTAGAAAAGAAACAGAACTATTCATGTGGTTAATTGCTGCAAACTAAATGATGGAGTAACGAAGACTTGAGGCGGTTGATAACACAGGTACTTGATCATTAATGAATTGAAGTAACAAATGTGTAGTCTTGACCTCTACCAGTCACAGAAAAAACATGGCATGGGGAAAAGCACGCAGACTGGGGAAAATCCAATGTGACATCTGAACTTCTGAGTTACGTGAACTGATACAAGTGCTAATATAAGTGGGGCTTACTATGGACTTAGCAATTTACAGTCTAAGAAATCTACACCAGAAACTCTGGAGACAGTATGTGCGTGAGTCAACCTGACACAGCAGAGGGCTGCCACACACATGTAATATGATGGCCAGCCAGAGAAGGAAACCCAACTAGCAACCAATATGGGCTGTCATAGTGTCTGAATACTTCCCTGCGCTCCACCAGAAAGACCACCATTAATCCTCTGATATTTCCATGCACTTTCCACAGGTGCTATATTAGACAATCAGAATCTGAAAGATGTAATCAAAATTTTGCAAAAAGGAGGCAGAAACAACGTGTTTCTAATTAATCACACTTTAACTGATGCATAATTCAAACATACCATATACTTCATTTTTAACTGCTTAAGTTCTATGAGGACTTCAAAACTTACTGTTTAACATCTTTGTCAGTGACATGGACAGAGGAATCAAGTGCACCCTCAGCAAGTTTGCAGATGACACCAAGCTGTGTGGCACAGTCAACTTGCTAGAGGGCAGGGATCCATCGAGAGGGACCTGGACAGGCTGCAGAAGTGTGCCCAGGCAACCCCATGAAATTCAACAAGGCCAAGTGTAAGGTCCTGCATCTGGGTCAGCACAATCCCAAGCACAAATTCAGGCTGGGTGGCACTGAGGAAAAGGACCTGGTGGTCTGAGCTGACGAAAAGCTCAACGTGAGCTGGCAGTGTGTCTGTGCAGCCCAGAGAGCAACTGTGTTCTGGCCTGCATTAAGAGCAGTGTGGCCAGCAGGGCAAAGGAGGGGATTCTCCCCCTTTACTCTGCTCTTGTCAGACCTCACCTGGAGGGCTGTGTGCAGTTCTGGAGCCCCCAGCACAGGAAGCACATGGAACTGCTGGAGAGGGTCCAGAGGAGGGCCATGAAGATATCAGAGGGCTGGAGCACCTCTGCTATGAGGACAGGCTACAAGAATTGGGGCTCTTCAGCCTGGAGAAGAGAAGGTTTCAAGGAGACCTTANCATTTCTAAGAGACCAATGATTATGAATATTATCAGGCATCTAACATTAAATACCCAAATCAAACTTGGTGTTTCAGTTATTAGATAGTGAACATGCTTTCCAAACCAACATATCTATGTTGGATGTCTGCAAATTGCTGTTACCACATTAGACACTTTTGAAAAATCCATCTGTAATTTCTGGGTAAATTTCAGACTTTAATTCTCAGTTCTGTGCACACATGAAAGGAGAACAAAGTGAGCTGCAGAAAAGGCATTGATTCTTGCAGAGGGGGGAAAACAAGTAAGATTTGCAAGACAAAATCATCAGAAGACTATCACAGAATACAATCTCTGTCTTTTTCATTAAATCTTCAGCTACCCAGATCATATTCTCAAACAGAGAGGTAACATCAGTCACAGAATCATAGAACCATAAAATACCAGATTGGAAGGGATCTCAAGGGTCATCTGGTTCAACTGCGTATCAGCTTTGCTGCATGGTGAGAAGCTGAAAAAGCACAAAACTTTTTTTTTTTTTTCCTGAATTTAGAATTAATCTCAAGGACTGCTTGCACCATACAAAGTGACAGAATTTTCCTTTGATGATGTTCAGCTCTCCTGAGACCGATGCCTCTCCTAGCTGATGAGGAGGGCTCATGCATGTGGAAATTTCCTGCAGCAGGAGAACTAAAGACAACTGATGGGACCCTCTCGAACATTCTAGTATGTCACACCAAGGTTTCAACTTGTGTCACTTACAGATGCTGAAGAGGTATGAATAGAGAAAGGGGGGTTTTTTTTCAACTAAATACATGAAATATTCCTGTGTCTCTCTCATCTCAACCAATGCTCTTCTGGGGATTGCACGTAGAAAAGTTCTCTAAAGGAATGGAGAAATTTTGCACAACTTTTTAAACCACTGAAGTGTGCAGAGAGAACACTCCAGCCAGCAGCTGAGAGAAAATTGAGCTTCATCTTTTACTATATTTTCATAAATTACTCCAGATCACCTCTTACTACGTTTTCTTAAATTACTTCTGGTCAAACACAGAAACCACAAGCCTGGCACTACAAAGCATTACTGACTGCCCTAAATATTTGAAGTGTCATAGCCAGCTGCATCCAGAGATTAATGTTTGTTTTAATTTTCTAAGAAAAGATTTGTTGGATACAAGCCATTAACCCTTTGGAAACCAGCTAATCCTCAAAGGAATTATTTCCAAAATGTTTCCATAGGACCCCTTCCCTCTACTACTCTCTCCAAAACCACACAAAAACTGGTATGAAGAAAAGCACAGCAAGAACAACATCAGCAAATGTCACATCATTCATTCTGCATATGCAGGAATGAACGATGTCTCAGTGCTTTATATCAGTGCCTATGTCATGGATGGAAGGGTTTCAGTACTGTGTCCCAGCTCCTGTCCTGAGGGGATGGGAGCAGAGATGCATTTTGGCTGGCAGTGTCCACATATGCATTTGAAATTGGCCAGGCCACACAAATCAATGACAGCATGAGCTGTTCCCAGTTAAGGCAGCCAAAGGATGGGGGAGAGGGCAGGAAGAGACAGAGGCAACCTGACATCCTCAGATCATGGAGGCATGCTGGGCAAAACAGGGGCATCCCCTGCCCCATTTCTGATTCCCAGCATGCAGGCTCCCTGCTGCGACCAGATGGCAGGAAACATCTGCCAAGTTTTAACAAGTCAGACTAGTCCAAAACTACATTTTAGACAAGTTGGCCATAGATTAAATTTCCAGGTACACAGTACACTGTCAGACCATTACCATCTGAAGGACAATTACAACCCTAACAAGCTTTTTACAAGACTGAAGTGCAAAGCCAAAAACTAAGCCATAATATTTCCAGTTTCCTAAACATTTCCACTCTCTGAATATTGACCTCTAGCCATGGATCCAAAAAAGCCAAACTGGGTGCTCTGCAAAATATGCATTGGTGACAGGCCAGAAAAACATGGGAATATAAAAATATGGAGAAAAAAATAATAATACCATGGTAATACAGTTGTGGTATTAAAAAAAAAAAAAAAAGATTAAAAAGATAGTAATTTTAAAAATAAGAGAGAAGGCTGGATAGAGACACAAAATAATCAGATATGTCTAAACGCAAGTATCAAGGACAGACTCACAGAAGAGGGAATCAAGAAAATCACAAAAGCATCAATGGGTCTGACATCTCTGTAATTAGAGTCAGAATTTAATACAATTTATTTCAAAAACTTAGTCCCATAGGAAAACATTTAGCAGGGCTTCAACAGTGAATTGAAGGTGAGGCTCTATCAAGATCAAGCCTAAGCCTGTACTGGTCTTTATTTATTTTTTTTTCTCTTTTCTAAGCTGTTTTCCAATTTTTCTGACTAGCAGGTGGACATACAGAATTTTGAGTATCTGCTTTAACTTTCTATTTTCCCCTTTCAGACTAGAATGTCACAGTCAGTTGTAAAAAGCTGCTTGACTGAATGATTTTTCAATATATTATATCTAATGTTTGTATATGATAAAACAATAATTTTCCCCCTAAGTGATTCATGCTGAGAGTCTTACAACTTGCTGCCACTAACTGGAGCAAATGTGGTGTAAATCTCTATCTAGGTAACGCTTCTTGTATATAAACCCTTCTCTTCCATAAGCATGAACAAGCCCTGCACGAAATGCCTCCTCCTGCCTGACTAGCATTGCACATATTTAACAGCGCAGTATACACCAGGTTGGAGCGAAGCATATTCTTCATAAACTTCCCACTTATGTTTGACAATGTTCTGCCAGAGCTTATTATAAAGTAACTTGGGCACTTTATAAATACAATACCCTAAAGTAGTCATTTTATAACCTGCGGCAGTGATGTGGTAACAAGAATACCTAATCCTGTAGTTTCAGACTTTTACGTGCATCTCACGTTCAGTGTAAGCTAAATGCAGAGCACAATATCACTTCCCTCAAAACAGGTTTTTATCTACAGAAGTTGCTAATGCCTGGCTTATTGTTGACCCCTGAAGATGAGGCTGAAGGAGAAAAAAAAAACCACTAAGTAGAAGAATCAAATAGAAATAGGAGGGCACATCTGCTGTCACAGACTGGAAAGTCAATGGGAGATTCAAAGACAAGCTCAAGGTTCTTGGGTTTTTTGATTAATATCAGAATTACTAAAACAGGTTAAGGGTTTGGATCTTCACCAGCAAAAACAACTACGTGGCTCACGCACAAAAAGGACCTCATCCTTCAACTGCAGAGCACATATGCCCAGCTCCTTCCAGTGCTGTTTTTCGCGGTAGCACAAGGATGGAGAAGCAGCAGCTTGCTCCTCTCTGAGATTCCTCTCTGAATTTCAGTTTGACTCAGATCTTTCCTAAACCATTCTACTTGGTGCTTGGGAAATTTATTAAAGTTTTGGACAGGCCTCAGGTGGGACTCCAACTACAAGATGCTTGTGTTCTCAGGCTGGAAGGTCTCTGCAACCAAGGCTCTGGTAGGACAGAGATGCCACTATGTAGCAATGTTACTTCACATTTTGGCCACTCAGGACACCAGCACCAAAAGAAGCGACAAGTGACACTCTTTTTTAGCATCTTCACAACTATCTGACCACCACTCACACAGACTTCACCTTTCTGTTTGTTCATGTAAACTTACCGCCTGGAAAGCCAGAAGGACATGAAAAAAGGAGTCAAGAGGGACATAGATCCAGCTGCCCATAAATACTCTCATATTGTGACTTTCACAGTGCAATGGATTTAAAACAGACAAGCTAGAGGAACTGCCTCTTCTGATGCCTCCAGGCAAGCATCAGATAGTATTGCCCAGAGCTCTCTCTGTTGACATGTATTACAATAGTTACAATGCATGTAAAAAAAAAAAAAAAAAGCCAAAAACTACAGCTCTGTACTGCTTGGGGTGTTCTAATTTACTATTATGGTTGAAATTAAAAATTAACTGCTTATTCAAGTGGACAAATATACAGAGGCTGATATGAGCAACCAAAGAAATTCATTTAAAAACTCATAATAATGCAAATTTCTGTAAGCTTAGAATTGGATTTCCTACTAGAACACAAATGTTTTTCTATTAGGACTGAATTCCACAGGCCAGATGTGTCTCCAACAGCAGCAAAACACAGAACACATACAGAGAACTGCAGAACTTACATCACCTTTCTTACAAAAGAAGAAAAAAAATCTCAGTGAATTCAGGCAATTCAGTCTCACTGTGCCTTGATTACTCTCTACTCAGCAAAATGGAATAACCATGTTGCCAAGAAGTACAGGTCTCAAATGCTGTTATAATCATTATATTGTAATGACTGATTTACAGCATCAGCAAACAAAGGCAAAGGTAGATAAAGGCTTTTGTCCCTAATTTCTATTTCAATCGTGCTTGAACTGCTTGTGTTTTAGATGTAAGCGCTTTAAAGAGAACATCCCTTGGGATCATTTTGCCTGACAGTTCCCACATGAAAAGCACCCAATCACTAGTATCTTGTTCAAATAGGTACAAGCCCTCATTAACTGAGTCTTCATTAGACCCACATCTAGAGCACAAGATTCAGTGACAGGCAAGCTCATGAAACAGCATTAAGTTTGTAAACACAGGGAGAGCTCTGAATATGTGCATTGAAGGACACCAAGAAATTAGATATTGAGCTGTGCAGATGCTGCTCTTTTATTTTCTTGTGGCTGCTCCCTCTTTACCTGCTGTTTACCCCCAATGTGGGAACCATGTGATCCAGATGCAGTCAGTCATGATCCACCACACCTACACTGAAATCTTCAAGCCTAGTCCCAAAGCTCTCTCCAGTAGCTAAATGTCATGACATTGAGGAACTCCAGAAGAACTTCCCAAATGCAAGTGGGGAAAGAAGTGTCAGGTGAGATTAGACATAGATAAGGCCATGTATTTAGGGAAAAATAACCTAAGCCACTGATGAACTCAAAACTCAGAGTTACAATTTGGAAGGGCTAGGAATCGCTGAGACAGTTCCTCTCAAACCAGAATGAGGCAGCAGACAAAGGACCAAACAAATTTTAGACATCACAAGGCAGGGCACAAAGGAAAACAAGGGTGTTCACACCCTGAGTACCAAGTTCAGTCCTAATCCATCTCAAGATGGGGTGGTGAAGTAAGCGACAAGCAAGTTAACGGTCAAGAAAAGGGAGCTGCTGCCTCAGGAGGAGAGATGGGATTCTCATTTAGAGAGGGAAAGGGTGAGAGGGGTCCAACTGAGCTTTACAAGATAATGGAGGTAGTGAAGGAGCTGAAAGTGAGCAATTCTTTCACTGGGATACTGAACTTATGGAACCTGCTGACATAGGAGGCCATGGAGGCAGATAGTGCCAGCAGGTTCAAAAAGGATTTCGATAAATTCCTGGACAGAAAGTCTATAAATAGATACTCAAGTGAACAGATGGGGATGTGTCCCTGAGATTTCACCAACTGTGCATCCTGGTGAGTATGAGCAGACTGCAGAAAGCAGCCAAATTCCACAACTCTAAACACCATTTCCAGCTGCACTGCTGGAGACAGCCATGGGCCAGGTGAGACCCAGTAGGATATTTCTAATGTTCTTATCAATCCCACACAATCTCCTCACTAGAGTCTTTCTCAGCTTATCTAGTAGCAGAAGGTTGCACTATTTCCATAGGCACCTAAAAGTACTTCTGGGTCATCATGAGAAGCTGGTGAGACTCAAGCAGATCTTTACACAGCTACTCTCTGAATGAGCCAAACATACCCAGATCCTTCCCAAGACATGCATCACAGGGGCTTATTTCCACTTCTTCACCCTTCCACTGGTAATCTTCCTGCTAAAACAGCTACTGCCTTGCCCAACTGTACCACCATCACTTTTGAGAACCAGAAAGGGGTGGTTCTGAATGGCAAATCCATTATCTTTGCTAAGCAATGCCAAAAAACACAGCAATGGACTTCTGACTACATCAACTTTCAAACCCTTCCTTTAACTAAGGTATCAGAAAACAAAGTCATCCAGTTTTCAAACAGTGGTAGGTATCTAAGGCCAGAGGAATTAACTCAGAAGTGTTAGGGCACTGAAAAAAAAAAAGAATTAATAATAAGTCATCTTTGGAAAATGCCTCACTACAATGTCATTTTGTATAATAATTGACACGAACTCACTTCTCTAGAAGTGTTTCACGCTTCAATCTTACTTGCAGTACTTTTAGATTCAAAGTTAACCTCTAATTATTGATCCTTCATTACACTGGGAAATTACCTCATCGTAGTTTTAAAGTTCTATTTATAAGTTTAATAATCTCATCATTGATTACGGTGACTGTATCCTAATTATAAATCCATTACCTCTGGAACAATGAAATAAAATCAATAATGCACGTAAATGGGAAAAAAGGAATTTAAATGCGTACATTAATGTCATTTCAAGTAGTGCTATTTTTATACACCATCTCTAACAAAACTGTCACATCATTAGCAATAATGTGAAAAATCTTTTTCAATTAGCAGAGCTGATTTGATGCTAGGTTCGGTAAAGTGGCAATCCATTCCATTAAATACACATATATGAAATGCTTGAAACATCTATGAGCTCTATCTAGACATCATAAATTCTCTCCCAAGTGCTGAAACAGAAAAGTAGATACAATTTTGCTGATGCTTTTTAACCATCCTTCAGAAGCTACCACCCAGGGCATTTCAGTGACTCTAGCTGCAAGTAACAAAGAGCACCAATATTTGCCACATGCTCAGCCACTCATGCCACAAAACAATAGGAGATGCCTTTGGCAGTGATAACACTGTGTGTAGCTTGACTACCTGAAGGGCCACATGCTGAACATGCCATCATCCCAGTGCCCAGCCTGCAGAGCTGCTAATTCAAACCACTTTCCAAAAAAAAGTATGGTTCACAAACCTGTTTACACAAGCAGGACAACTGAACAGTCCATACCCACATCAAGCCATGCAAATCACTTCCTTTCATGTGGTACAAAAGAGACTACTGCAGAAACCTTACACTTCCCCAGCCTCCACATGCCATCCAGAGGGACCTGGACAGGCTGGAGAGGTGGGCCCAGGCCAACCACATCAAATTCAACAAGGTCAAGTGTAAAGTCCTGCACCTGGGTTGGAACAATCCCAAGCACAAATCCAGCCTAAGCGGTGAGTGGCTGAGAGCAGCCCTGAGGAAAAGGACCTGGGAGTCTGAGTTGATGAAAAGCTCAACATGAGCTGGCAGTGTGTCTGTGCAGCTCAGCCAGCCAACCTTGTCCTGGGCTGCATCAAGAGCAATGTGGCCAGCAGGGCAAGGGAGGTGATTCTCCCCCTTTACTCTGCTCTCATCAGACCCCACCTGGAGTACTGTGTGCAGTTCTGGAGCCCCCAACACAAGGACATGGAACTGTTGGAGAGAGTCCAGAAGAGGGCCACAAAGATGCTCAGAGGGCTGGAGCACCTCTGCTATGAGAACAGGCTTCTAGAATTGGGGCTCTTCAGCCTGGAGAAGAGAAGGCTTCGAGGAGACCTTATAGTAACGTTCCAGTATCTGAAAGGGGGCTACAGGAGGGCTAGGGAGGGAATAATCACAAGGTCTTGTAATGACAGGACGAGGGGGAATGGGTTTAAACTTGCAGAGGGAAGATTTAAATTGGATGTTAGGAGGAAGTTCTTCACAATGAGGGTGGCGAGGCACTGGAACAGGTTGCCCAGGGAGGTTGTGGCTGTACCCTCCCTGGAGGTGTTCAAGGCCAGGTTGGATGAGGCCTTGAGCGACCTGTTCTAGCAGGAGGTGTCCCTGCCTATGGCAGGGGATTAGAACTGGATGATCTTTGAGGTCCATTCCAACCTAATCCATTCTATGATTCTACATCTAAGGTCTGAGCTCCATCTGAATTTGTCTGGTTTGTCTGCTGTATTCATCTCTGAAGCCAAAGGGCATTGTTCAGCTACAGCCCACTCTTAACAACCAGTCTAACTAGGACAGAGCAACAGCAGCCTCATAAAAGGACTTCTACATCAGGTTTATAAGGTCTTTCTCAAATGTCGTATGACATTGAGCTCCAATGAAAATGCATGAACCTTTCCTGTGAGGTAACGCTGGTGTGATGTGGGATACAATGATTAACCAAAATTCTCCAATTACTTGAAAAAATAATTCAGAGTTGAGCACATGCACAGGATAAATGGACAGGTGGGAAGCAAAAGAAGCTGAAGGGAACTAAGTGAACATTTTTAAAAGTCATTCCTAAGAAATTAGTCAAAGGAAAGAGCTGAAAATGTAAATATTTGGAGTGAAAAAAACAGGTTTTATTTTACTGTAGTAGACAATACACACACTGGATGAGAGAATGAGTGTGGGCTGAAAGTAAATCCAGTGGATTATCATCTGTGTATAATCTCTAAAGCCTTCTTGTCTTAAATTTGCCTCTGACAAGTACAGGTGAAGTCTGGGCCAACATCCACTATTATTGCTTCTTGACTTCAATTGCCAGGAAAGGCGAGTATGGACTTGTTTCCTTGTGAGTGCTGTAACAACAACTGCTTAGCCTAGAGGGATGACGCATCAAAAGAACTGTTTTCAGGTGGTAATTTGAGCCTCAAGAGAGGCTGAGTCCTGTGAATAGTTACCCTGCCCCACAACTGTAAAACTGATACTATGGCATGTGTCAAACGGCATAAAGAGATGCAGTCCACGCCCTCATCTAAGAAAATGCTCATTTCCATCTTGCAGCCAGTACCCTTTGTCAACTCTTAAGATTCTTCTTAAATTGCTCTGATACATGGGAACACACTAAAAACTAACCTTATTTTTACCGTCAGAATCTACACTGAGGGCAATTTACAAAAAAAAAAAAAAAAAAAAAAAAACCAAGTGTGAAGACCTTAGCAACTAAACAAACCAGAAGGCTATGCTTTTATCTGTGTGTTTAAGACCGATTTTCCAACCCACACTTTCTAATCTGGTCTGATACCTGGCTGCTGGGGCGAGGTTTCACTGACTGAACATGTGGTGCCAGTAGCAGCATCTTCCACCCACACCACATCCTTCCATCTGTGTTTGGTAAGGCAGTAAAGTGCAATGCAAGGCATTACTGCCAGGCCAAGACGTAAGTCTCAGGAACAAGTTTTCCATAGGAGCTATAAGTTACATTAGTATGAGAAAGCATTTAATAACTTGGATCAAAAGTTTTCCTTCTGCCATTCAGACTTGTTATGGAGAGTGACCAACATTAACTGTGAAGAATTTGGGTTTTTTAACCACCTCTTTTCCTTTAAGTACTTCCTCCACAAGAGCAGCAATGCCAACACTGCTAAAGCTAACGGGAAATCAGAAAAGCCTCTATGCAGTCCTGAGCCCACCATGTGTCTGAGGTTTGCTATTGACTTCTGCAGAACCAAGATCTTATACATGTTATACAAGGAGTCGGAGAAATGTCCTGAAGCTCAAAGTCATCCAGATGTCTCGGGGTTAAGATTTATGGTCAAAGCACTGCATTTTAATTGTTTCGTTACAAAATGTACTTCATGCATTGTATTAATAAAAGGTCACTGAGAAAGTTATCAAGAAGGAATTTTTAAATTAATTTTTAAATCCATTTGGTATGACATTTATCAAAGGAAAAAAGTAAATGCTAGAAAGTAAATCTTGTCATCCTTCTGGTTTCCACAGTCAGCTTTTTATTGCAACTTCTAACCAAAATGTAAGTCTTCCTTGTTATAAACAGACAAAGAGGATTTAAGGAAAGTCAGCAGAGGCTTACATATACTCACATGAGTCCATCTGCTTTAGATTAGGGTAAGCAAAAGGCATATTCCTAGAAATTACAGGAGCATTTTAATTGTGACAGAAAAGAGATTTTTTCATATAAAACAAATAAACAAAACTCCTTTAACTTCAGAGTATATGCACCTATTTACACATGCTGTGGGTGAACCCTCCCTCTCTGAACCTCACTGAATCAGGCCACAAATGTATACCTAACTTTAAATTTGTGGATATTCTCAGGGATCTACATTAGACTTTTGAGAAATGTATAGTTCTATGTACGCTCTCTAAAAGTTTTACTAAAGTCACCTTCAATTTCCCAGTGCTGCAACTTTGCAAAATTCCTAATATTGCTTTCTTAAATACTTTTTTTTAAAGCAGCTTAGTGACAGGTAAAGATTTAAGGACCCACAATATTTTGCCCTATAACCAGTACCTATTGTATATATTCAAATTAGAAGTACAGTATGACAAGGATTTCATTTTGCGTAAGATAAAAGAAAAAGCAATTTGCAAAACAAATTCTTCTTACAGCACATGGCCTGGCTACCACTTTTATGCATTACATAACACTGCATACTAATAACACAGTCAGTTGAAAGCATACAATAAGACCATTTTCCACAACACATGTAGATACTTCTAATAGGTGCAACAAGGTATTTTCAGTGATTTTCATGTTCTACCTCTCAGACAGACTCCAACACATCTATGAAGCCTAACCTCCTCTTGCTCTTCTGCTTCTGTCTTCACAACTGAGCACCAATGCTGAGCACTGCTAACGTATTTTTTCATTTGAGTAGCAGCCTTATATTCACTTGTCAAGTCTAGAATTAAAAACATCAATATAAAAATATTTATTAATTACAACTGTCAGTTTTCCACTACAAATCAGCTACCTTGCCTGGAGTTATGCCATCTCCCTGCCCTCTACAGCACTTGCTGTCTGGTCAGGCTACTGGTGATTATTTTTTGTAATTTTTCACAACAGGCCACTTGGGTAAAGCAGCTGATTACACCTTCACCTTTTGTGCCTCGGTTTCAATTCTAGTCTTCCCTCCCTGGACCTTTCTCTAGATCTTTAACTGCTGTTCCTCTTCACAGCTTCTGAAGCCCATGGTTATTATTTTGGATTGAGCAGCATCCACACTATGCTTTCAAAACACATTCCTTTTCAAAAAATTTCTAATCTATATAATGGATTTTCACACTTGAACTCCAAACATATATTAAAAATTTACGATGCCTTGCACTTCTGACCCCCAACATTCATCCCAGAAGTGTTTTCGCAACCTTAAGTGACATTACAAGGTAATATATGTGAGTTTGGTGAGGCAGATGAGAAGAGCAGAAATCAAGTCATTTTTTTATCTCCACCTACAATTTCACTACTGCTATTATTAAAACTAGCCACAAATGAAAAAAAAATAAAAAAGGATCCTGGAGGAATATTTGCAGGTACAAGGTCTCCTGAGGTTTGGCAGAAGTTGTATTTTCACGCCCACAAGTTGTTGGCCCACAGCACCCTGCATCAGCCACCCATGTAAGGGTTTGCTCCATGTCACCCACCTGGGCTCTGCCTGCATCAGCAGAAAGCCACAGGCACCTTCAGCACACAAGGCAAGCCAGGACAAACATCCAGGATGAGAAGGACAAAGTACCTCTGAGAGATGTCAGTTGTTCTCCAACAACTACAAAGAAAAGCCCAGTAAGTAGCTTGGAATAAACACTCCTGTCTTTGGCAGCTAAAAATAACTGAGATGAGCCCTAGCCTTTATCTCTGTCCATCTTTCCATTTTTAGAAAATTAATCACACTCACTTCATATGCAGCACTGAATTAAATTGCTGAGAGGTAAAGCACCTGAATAAGTGTCCTACCAGGGAGTTCAGCACTTGTATCAAGAACCCCTCTTTGTTAAGAAAACAGTGTAAAAGCACAGATTCCCAGTCAAATTCTGACTCCAACTTCAAGAAAGACTAGCCAAAAGTGTCTCCCAAACCATTGTTTTAAGACAACGAATAAAATTTTCTAATAGGAAAGGAAGTTCAGGCTTTATTATCTACAAAAGTCAGAGAACTCCAATCTTTACAAAATTTTAAGACAAGGTGAGACAAGCATCAGACAAGAATATCCTGCAGTGGATGTTGTCCTAGGCAAGGGCTAAGCTAAATTATTCCTGAAATCCCTCCAATCCTATCTCCTTTGACAGCTGTGATTCCTCAGGGGAAAAGCAGCACTTTCTTCTTTACCCACCCACGCATCTTCATCAGACACAAGGCTCTTAATAATACAAAAGGTAGTAGGAGAACTCACACTGGTGCAGAATGGGAAGAAATGTACAACATAATCTTCACGAACTACACTGAGGCTTAAATTATTTTTTTAAATTCTTTCAAATAGAAATGAAACAACTGAAGCCTATCTCCTCCCCAAAAAACTGTTTCTAAATCTACATTATCCTTGCAGATGACTGGATCACATCCAAGCAGCTTCCAACACTCACAGTCTAACAGTGTTTGTCCTTTCGTTAAAGGTCGCTGTCTTCCAGGCTACTGACTTTCTTTGCACATTTGTAGATCACACTTAAGCTCTGTTGCGTTATAGACATTTTTTTCTTCACGGGTTAAATGAGGCAACTCCATTTTATCTTAAAATAATGCTGTGGTTAAGGAAAACCACATCTATCAGTCAGCGTCGTTAAGCAGGAAGAAATCTGGAGCTGGCTGGTAGTGAATTATTTAAGACAAGAATAAGGGTAGACAAGAACAAGCAGAGAAATGGAAATGCTTCTGATTTCAGAGAGTGCAGGCTTCTTAACTCAGGAGCTTTCCCTTTTTGTTTTTTTTTTTCCTCTACATCTTTGCAATATACACAGAATTTTAAAAGTGATTAAAAAGGTATTAACATTTTCCTTACATTGGCCAAATTAATCCCTAACACATGGAGCAGCATTTTAGAGAAAAACACTCATAATAGCAGTTCTTTAAACCATCAAGCACTGAATGGGCCAGGTTTTTCCTCTTTTCTCAATGTAAAATCATCATAGAATAGTCTGCCATCTGTAGAGATTCTCTAAGTATGCCAATGAGGACCCCTCAAAGGTGGGATGTATCTGCATTCATAAATTTCCATAGGACAGAGAACTGGAAGGAGGATCGCATCTCCATGCCATTTCTGGAAGGAAACACAACAGCCACTCTGCAAAAGTAATGTTACATAGCAGCACTCCCAAATATTTATCTCTGTTGATCTTGGAGCTCAATCAGCTGAAGCTACCAAGCAATATTAGGTAGTGTTTATATAAAACAGTGCATAAAGCATTATGTTCAATTTAAATGTGTTTAGTATCAACATACCCAGTCTTTCAAGATCTGCTACAACACCTTTAAGTGAAAACCATGACTTCTATTTGTGCACATTTCATCGTTAGTCAAACTTCCCCATTCATAAACATGTGAAAATGGTTCAGGAATAAGCCTTAGTGAAAATCAGTCACTACATGATTCTTCTTAGCACAGTTCCACAGATAGCCACAAATCTGTAATGAACTTGTTTCTAAAGGCAACATGCACCTCTATAAATCTTTCTTCTTTCCCAGGTGAGTTGTTAAAATATACAGAGAATGCAGGAAATCAACATCAATGCTTAAAATCCAAGTGCAATGACATTTACAGGCACCTGGCTCTGCAGCAACCTTGAGAACACATTCCTTTACAGCAAACTCTTTTGCAAGCACATTTAACCTGAAGATTAATGCTCTCCATCACAGTCTATCAACAGTGTCTGCTGAACTGAACACAGCCTTAGAAGTTCAGAGCTAGACTTGAGGATTGAGTTCATCTTTGATATAATCCTCTGGAGCTCCCAAAATTTCACATGTGACAAACTTGGCCTTGTATGTTTTCCTAAACAGGTCATTAGGTACCTGACAGCCAAATAACATCACTTGCATACATGAAGCTACAACAGGTGCAAAATAATCTGAGGAAAAGAATCCCCCTATCTGGCAAAAGAAAGCAAATTCCTTTTGACATCTGACAGAATATCATTTGAAGCTCTTTTTCAGATCTTCAGCTCTTGAAACATGGTTTAGAATACCATTAGCTGATCCCTTCTACGATAAATATGTATACACTTCAAATTTTATCTCTCTGTATATCCACACATGTAAATAAAACTCAAGCATCTGAATTATCACTACTTACTAGACAAGCTTGAGGCAAGAAGCTGTTCACTCTGGAGATACTCCACATGCCCTCAAGGTATTGCTGAGCTTGGATGGTGACAGAGCTCAGAGCACCACTGAGACCACTGGGAGCCACTGTGACTTGAACGCTGGAGTTTGGAAAACCACCCGTGCCTTGAGACCATCCAAGTCCCTTCTTCCTTTCCGCTCCAGAGAAGAGATTTGATTTTCCAGGCTGCCTGCCCACCGGCCCAGCAACAAGCGGTAGGTCTCTCTGGGAAGAGACAGTGACCATCCTGGGTACCATGCTGGTCACTGCCCCAGTACCAGGTGGGAGGTCGGGCATTTCTAGGTAGCTGGTTTGATTAAGGGTGTGCATCATCTGAATGGCTTCCTGCTTCAGCTGATTCAAGTGAGTGGCACAAGTTTCGCATCTGCTTTCTCCTTCATTCCTGTTTTTCTGTAAATACTCAGGCACTTGAAGCTTGTCAAAAATTAAAGCTGATAATCGTGGGTCCTAAAGAAATGGGGAAAGGAAGAAAAAAAACATACCAAGTTATAACAATAAAGAAAGGAGAAAAATAAGGGAAAAGGTTAATTAAAAAAAAAGAAAGAACTGCAAGTTCTTTGTGTTCACCCACAAGTATTTTAAATCTGTTCTGGTAATTTTCTGCCATTTAACCCCACAAATATCCTAGAAGACTCACAGGTCACAGCAGATTAATAAACTGTAAGTTAATTCATTTGTATTAGATCCAGTAAGAAAATCACCCCCAGAATTAAACAGTGGAGCTGTGGTGTACTTGATACCTACTGATCTTATAATTAACTCTCCTTTTGAGACATCTAATGTGCCTGTGTTTTCTATGCTCAGGAACAACGTTAGTTTAGATGCTGAACCTACAAATATCACAATGTGTTTCAAAGGCATACCATCACCTTAAACCCAAGAAAATCAGACTTTAAAGTACTTCAAAACATTAGTGTGTGACCTGTTAAATGTTCTGTTGTCCTCACTCTCAGAAATGATTAATCACGTGGCATAAAAAACAGTTCACATGGTGCTGCCCAGAGCTGGCTCCTCTGCTTGCAAGGACCATTATTTCTGATCTTTGCAACCCAGATGGCCACAATATTCCCTTACGCTACAGTTGCTTTGATGAGAAATAGATTTGAGCCTACAGCCATGTGTGAAGGTGTGACAATGTGGACACTAAGAAGCCGATTTAAAAGCAACACCTATTTTGCTTCCACAGAGCAATTTTTACCCCCTCCTCATTGCCAGTTCATTTTAAGGCTGCCCAGACATTTTAAAACCCAGCTCTGTGTTTCCAGTTCAGAGAGTTACCTTTCTCCTGAAACACACAAACACGTTCCATCCCAAGCCTGCTACTGTAAAGATTAGTCAAGATATTAAATCCAGACCCTGTTATAAATTTGTTATTAAGACTAATGCTGTGCAGTAAAACTGACCTGACTTCACACACGTTCATTTAGCTCTCTAAACAATTAAGGTTTTAATGAAATCACAGAGCAGCCAAAGGTCTATTTGTATAATTATTTTAAGCGAAAATATTTAATTTGCTTGTTAATAATGAAGGTACACAAAGCTAGCAAGTCAGCCATCCAACAGCCGCTGGGGGCATCCCCAGATTGGTATTCATTTTTCAAAATGTATTACTCTATGCCAAGCTGCAATCACTTTCTAGGAAACTGACATCCTACTAGAAAACTATTTCTGGCTTTAATTACAAGACATATCAATAAAAATCTTTCAAGAAGTCTTAGCACCAGTACTTTGACTTTTCTCCTATTTCCCTTTGCTCTGAATTCAGAGGCACAAAACATATCCTAACCCCTCCAGCAACAGCATGGAATTCATCTCCCTTTCAGCTGCTGGACTACTGCTGCAATAGTTTCTAATCTATTTTACAAGACACAGTGTTGACTGAAACTGTTGTGAGTGTATCTAACATCAAACCATTCCACAGTCAAAAGCCATTAGGGAAAGTTGCTCTTTCTGCAATAACTAAATTACTGTTTATTTACTGACTTAAAATAAACATTTAAATACTTATCAGGTTAAGGAAAGCTACTCCCGCTGCTGACTGAACAATACATTGCATTCATGTTATAAAGCCAGATTACAACATTAGAAGTGAAAGACACATTTTTGTCTCTTCTCTTTATTGAGGTTTAGATCCTAATAAAAATCCCTTTGAAGCTGTACCATTTGCTAACCTTCATGAACAAGAAAATTCTGTCCCTCCGAACCTCCCAGAAGACAATAATATTAACAGATATTAGTCAGGAAAAAAAAATAGTATTTTAGAAACTTTTTTTTCTAATCCTTCAGCAGAAAGTGCTATTGGTTTGTTAGACTTAGAAAACATACAGACTCCGTGCTGCAAGCACTCTTATGCCTCAGGCAAAACAAAGGCCACACAGTCTATCTCCCAAGAAAAACAAACAGCACTGAGCTCTGCAGAAGCCTTTCCAAGGGGAGCCCTCTGAGCAAATTCTTGCTGAGGCTGACACACAGCCTCTATTCAAACAGCCTCAGCAAACAGCACCTTCCAATGTTGGGTGCCCCATCCGCAGCCAGGCACATCCATGGGCCCGCTCCTTTGATCCAAGTTGGGCACACAAGGAAGCACCTGCAGGTCCCAACTGCATGAGCCTCATCTGGCAATGTTTAAATTGCTATCAAATGTCAAAAGTTTCAAATAAGCAATTAAAGCGAATTACTAGGTGAAACAAGCTTCTCATTTAAAAGAAACTACTTCTTTTGATGTAAAGAAAATTAATGACCCCAATTCTAGCTCTATAAACACAGTTCACAGTATAAGGCAGATCACAGTCAGGCCTGCCTTGCAGTTATAAGGAAATAAAGTGGATGCCATATTAAAGGGAGAAACAAAAAAAAAAAAAAAACACAAAAAAAAAAACACAAACCAACAAAAAACAACAAAACAAAACCTTTATTTGATTTGATTTATTCAGAAAATTACACAGAGTAAAATACATATGCACACAGTATGCCAAATCTAAACCTTCTAATTTATTTATAGGGTTTTAAAAATATATATATTTTAAAAGCCATCCCATTTCCAGTGCTTGAAGTCTGCCAAGCATTTACAAGGAGCCTTGTAACCCACTCATCCAGCCTCTGTGGTCCCCAGCTCACATCAACAGCCATCCTCCTGCAGCACCTCACCAAGGGCCCAGCTGTAGGGGCAGACTACTTTTATTTTTCCATTTTGTGCCACAAAAACACCTGGCTAATGGTTGGGCGTGAAGGGCAGAGGAAACACAAGTTACTGTTAAAAACATTAACCATGACTTAAAAGTTAAGCCACCCCATTAAAGGGGTTTTACTACCCGGTGAAAATGCCTGGTCCCAGGGAGCCCCTGCTTCAGCAGCTCGCACCCTAACAAGGCTGGTGTGGAAGTTACGCTCTTATGTTTTACAGAGGGAAGAAATAAAACTTGAGTGGCCAAATGTGTTAGGTGCCATATTTGGGGAGGGGGAAGCAGTTAAAGCCACCCTCCTTGCAGCTCCACAGGCAGAGAGGCAAGCCAGACAAAGTGGTGTGCAAGTTTCTGGGAGGATTGGCACAAACATACAGCATACAAGCCTCTGTTCCAAAGAGTGCTCCAAAACCAAATTAGTTTGCTGTACTACAAAGAAGATGACTCCTTTATTCCTGCAGAGCATAAATAAACTGCACTGTCTTTGTCACACCTACTTTCCAAATGCTGTTCTTGTCTTCTGAAAAAGCAGGATAAGCAAAATACATGATGCTGTAAAATTCACAGCTTCCCCTCCCACTACAGAAACCAAAACACTAATTTTAGTCTCAGCTTGTCAACTTTTGCATACAAATTTCACATATTCAGAAATCAAGGAGTGTTAAAAGTGTGAAATAAATGGTCCCACTAGGAACAACTGCACTGGGGAGCCCAGCAGTCCCCAGCAAGGTCAAGGCATGAGATAACTACACATACTTCTATGAGCAAAAATATTCTGAAGCACCTGAACTACTGTTTTTCACTAAGCAGTTCTTACAGACGCAAGCAAGCTTGCAAACTGCTGCCAGGAGATTAAATGCACACATGCAAACTGCCTGATGTGAGGAACAGCACATGGACGTGGTCTGCAAGTCCTTCCAGACTCTGCCAGGCAGGCCACTAAACATGGGAAACCAAGACTGTGCTCCCACTGGAACACAAGACAGTTTCCACTTAGCTCAACACCAGCTGCATTTAAGCCTGGAGTTTGCCTTTGAGTTTTATCTCTGAAACTAGAAGTAGGGTAATTAGCTCAGATTTGAAAACACATTCAGTAACATCTAACAAAAAGAAATGCATAAAGAATCATTTTAATTCATGCTTCCCTCTCAGACGTGTACCTTCACTGCTGCTGCCTCCCCATGAAATCCAGCAAGGACCACATAGCATTTCAATGTGCTGTGCTGCAGGGCACAAACATAACTCACATCTCGCAACCATAAAATACTATGTCCTGAAACTGTTGCCCCTGAAACTACAGACATACTCAAACTGCTGAGATGTGACCAAAGGCCAATGGCTCCAAAAAGCCCTGCTATAGCTCAGGCACCAAAATCATAGCCAAGTTTTCAAAAGCATGCAATACCAGATGACCTTGATGAACTCTTTTGAAAACCTCAGGCCGTCTGTCAGTGATACCCCATTAAAAAAATTAGAATGTTTTGAAATTTTAGCTCAATCTGTAATTTCTCAAGTATTTAAAGTCTGCAGTTAGATTGTTTGTTTAGTTAACACAGAGCAGTTGAGAGTTCTTGACATTGTTAAAATGAAAAAAAAAGATACAAGTTTTAAATCTTACCTGCAGCTACTGACTTGTAACTCCCAAACTAACCAAGAGGAGAGGGCACAGTAAAGCATCTGGATTCTCACTTAAGAAGTCCCTGAAGTAATACCCACCCATCTGTAACCTAATCCTTCCAGCAAGGAACTATCCACAAAGTGCGAACAAACGATGACAAACAAATGATGAAAAGTCAAATTGCCAACAACCATCCTCAGTAATTACTTGCATTTCTGCCTGGCACCAGTTCCTGCAACACAAGTGTATCTGGAGGAGTATCTTGAATTAAATTAAATTCTTGATATAAAGATAATTAAAAAGAAAGAAGAGACACTGAAATGTCACACTGAAATACATACTTAAACACAGACCTAGGTAAACCGTGTTTTTAAAGCATGTTTTGGGAGAAAGGAATATACTCTACCAATGGAAAAGAACGGGGTTTTTTGTTTTTTTAATCTTAATTATCTTTCCACATTTCTGCCATGACGCATACAAATTAGTTTTTATTTTACAGGACATAGTGAAATATCCACTAGTATTTATATAAACAAATAATTTGAAGGCTGATGCTTGTTTTCAACTATATAGCAGTCACTGTCAGGAGAAAATTTTTTAAAAAAAGAAAAAAAAATGAGAACACTATACTCAGCAAAACCAGTTCAGTGAAGTCAAGGAAAAAAACCTGTGTGAATAGTTAATTTTTTTAATTATTTTTTTTTAAAGAAAAGTTTCCAAGTAGCTATGTCAAGGGAGTGAAACTATGAGTGTTAAGTCTTCAAGTAACTCATGTTGTGAATTCTTTCATTTACTGACCTAATCTTATCAGAATATAAACAATCAAGGCAAAACAAACACACAAAGCTTTCACAAAAACAGAATTCACCAGAAGTCCCGTCTCTTGAGGATTAAGGGTATCTGCAACTTCCAGCGTAACTTTGCTGTCCTTGAAAACAGCCCTCTGAATAAGCAGGAGAGTAATCCACATTTCCAAAGTGAGAAAAAACACACATGCTTTAAAAAAAAAAAAAAAAAATTTGTAAGGTCATATTTCAGCCAGCCTCCCTACCCAAATGGTTCACTAGTTTTAGGGGGAAAAGATTCATTTAAGCCAATGGACTTCAGTCCTTCCCCCATTCCGTCTGTAGCAAGATTTCTTCAAACCTTCGAACCCATTATTGTGTTCTAACAACCACCTCAGGTAGCACATAGTCATATTCCACTGACTCCACCCAGCTGGGACTCAACCCAGTTTCTTTTCATCTTTGGCATCCCAAAGAGTTTTTAAAGTGAAATAAAAAAAAATCTGAGAACATTTCCTTCCTTATTTTATAAATATACTGAATCTCTTTCAAACTGCACCCATCTTTCAAACAAAAGTGGGGCAACACGATAAATCTGCTGAAAAAATGCATGACCCCGCACTAAAAGTGACTGCAGAATGTTTAGTTATTCTGCAGCCTCCACTGAACTCTATTTATTTCCATTTCCTGCCCACTTTAATGTACTTCAGTGGCCCGCAGTAAAGTTAAAGCAATAGGTGTCTGTCATAAAGATGAATAGTGCTATTGGAATGCATAATACAGTGGAAAGAGGAAATGAGAGCAATCTGGTTTATTTACATCTCAGGCTCCCATCAGCACCTCAACCCACCTCCCAATGGTTTCAGCCGCCTTTCCTGTTATCTTGCTGTATAGTCCCCTGCAATGAGTTGGCTTTTAACCTCGCAGAACAAGAGGGTATGCACTGATCTCCCAGATTTGTCTTCAGGAGCTGGCAGAATATTGGAGCAAACAGCCATGCAGTGCATTCAGTGCAAGGAAAACACAATAAAGGTAGTGGTTGTGATTTAAAATAATTAAAGACACAAACAAAACAAAAGACCCCAAAGAGACCTGCTATCACAGTTAAATTTAGATCAACACACAGAAACCTCACTACTTCTGAAAAACAGTAATTACTGCATCACAAAATATTACTTTTAATCTCCTTTCTTTACGATCTAATTAGGCAGATATTTTACTTTCCTTTGGAAAATGTTTTTCTTAATTTCAGTCAATTTTAACATTTGGTGTATTCTATAAACTACACATCCAAACTACTCTGTAATTTTGTGCTTATTTTTAATAGTGTATTACTTCATTTAAAAATAATGACTTCTAATTTGCATGTTTATTGTTGGTTTTAAGTAATCCTTTAATTTTCCCTCTTGGGTCTGTGGCTTACTGTAACTTCACAATGCAAATTCTGTACTGATTTTGTTCATATGAAGACACCCATTGTGTCTTTTTTTTTAATGTCTCTTTAAATAGATAAATAAATAAAGCTTCATTAAAGCATTATCATTTTAAACAACAGCAAGTGTTTGAGAAATAGTTTCACACCCAGCACCACTCAATACTTTGGTGTCAGAAAAGCCTTTGTTTAATGCTACTTTCATAAATAGGCACTTAGATGAAGTCACCCTTGAGAAATTCAGACTAAATCTTTTGATAGAAATTAGGAATGGTTTAAATCAAATGTAAATAGCTTTCCATCCTTAATTATTTCTTTCTTGAAATTAAAGAGTAAATTTTGGTTGGCCTATGAACATAGTATATCACATTATAGAAATTTTGCTTATTAGACTGCATAAAGAAGTCACAACTTCTTTTTCTTAAAGGCAAACTGAGTGCTTATGCAAAGTGTTACAACTACTTGGGAAATTGATGCTCTCCAATACTTTCATCACACTGAATGCTACCTACTCCACATACAGTTTGAGTTCAGTCAGGCTGCTCAGATAACAAGGTAGTTCTGAATTTCAGCACAGGGATGTAAATCAGAGCACAGCATCACTACAACAAAAACATTCTGCCTTGTCAAATTGCCTCAGAAACATCAACTCTTAGTATCATTTTACTGAAAACAAAAAGTCATTTCTGCTATTACAATTATATAGGAAATAGCCCATGTTTTCAGAATGACAAATTGCAATGGTAAGACTTGGGAGATGGACTTCTTCGCTGATGAACTCTGGCCAGCAACCCAACCCAGACAGCCTGATGGAGTAGAAGAGTCATGCCTTCAGCATGTTTAGATGATAACTGTATTTGTCCCAGTAAACTGTGCCTAATTGTATCAGATAGACCTCTAATGAGTAAGTTCAAGAACGTCTGGACACCAGCCGCAGTGAAATCAACTCTGGCTTAGAAAAACCAAATAGGAAAAAAAGTGCTTGGACTGCTCAGAACATCTGTGTACAAACCCTACAACTGTTTCAGTCCAAACATCTGAATCCAATTAAAAGAATGCTTCACAGCAGAAGTTAGGGAGTGGACACATTTTCCAAATGTACTTTATTAGCATAACGTAGGTTTAAAATCAACTATGAGAATCAGTGCTTAGCATTGGATCCCACCCTCTTAAATGTCTTTCACTCACTCTTATCAATTATTTGTTTGTAAATGAATACTCAAGGACGATACAGAAACGATTTAGTTTTCACAACCCAAGGGCTGGCCATTGTGCACTCCTCTTCAAAGCTAAATATCACTCCATGGAGTACACAGTTATCACACTAAGCAGTCTGTCTCTAGAAACAAAGAGCATCAAGTTTCTCCTCCACCATAATTAAACTGCTACTGCTGCAATTTAACTGCTTCACCAGACTTGTTGGCTGAAAAAAATTTGGTTTACATCTGAATTTAAGCTGTACTGTAGCAGTTCAGAACTTTGCCTTTTCCTCCTTCGAACTTAATCAATTCAAAGGTGCAATGAATAGAAAAGGAGTGAGGTATATTCATAACTCATCCACCACAAGCAGACCACATACTGCCTGAAGAGTTTGCTCTAGCTCCCTTGCTTACTAGGTGGCATGTGGGAGACACCACCTCCCCCTCCAATCTGTTCATCTCACAGCAGCTCTTTAAAGTGGATCCTTGGGTAGCTTTTTATAATAACACTCTTAATCAGAGGAACTTCAGCAAGTTCGCAAATTTGCCATCAGCTACCTATCGGAAACTGGGATCCTGGCACCAGCAGTATCTCTGGACCTGGATGGAAGATCCATAGTTGCCCTTTGGTTTCAGTTAAGATGCTGGTGCATTGAGTAATTGACCTCATCTTGCTATTCTCATCTTGAATTAGAAAGAAAATATAAATACACAGATGCTAAAGGATATGTGCTGGCAGGGGACACTGCCCAAAGAATCAAATGATCCTCCAATCAGACCTCATTAGGGTGAAGTATGATCTCAGCCATAAACAGAGTCAGACTGTTTGAGAAGTGTCTATAGGACGAAAAGCATTTTAGAAAACATTAATATTATGGGAAGTTCAATGTAGTGCAGTCTATTTATTTTAGAAAATAAAAAAATTGAGCAGAGTCCTTCAGTACACAAGAAGCAGTTACAAAGAGACTCAATGAACAACTACTTCCTGTATCCACTTGAAAAAGGCAAATAAGAAATTAAGCCACTTTTCAGCAAAGGTGAGTGGTAAGTGCTACAGAAATGAGGCTGAGAAATCTCATTTTTCATGACAGGTTCTGAACAGTAGGTTAAAAACCTCCATGAGAGATGATCAAGAGCTAGGTGATCCCATTTCAACGAAGGAAGTTTTTTTTAAGATCTGAAGATCTTTTTCCAGCCCTGCATTCTTGTGATCCTAGTTTTGGAAAGATGAGTAACACCTCTTTAAACACACTAGTTGTATGGGTTCGAGTGCCACAGACAGACAAGGAATATACACTTCAAAATGCTATTCTTCTTAGATTACTATTCAAGAACCTAGGCTACCAACAAGTCTTCCATCTTGCATCATTTCACATCGCCTTCAATAATTTTGACAAATACTCACAGCTCATCACCATGACACACAAAACTATACTTGCTATATATTCCACTTTCAGTCTTACCCTTACAGCTAACCTTACAAATTTGGTACATTTCATTCTCTACAGGTTCAGGAGATAGTATTAGGAATCCAAATTAGACAATTTAAGTCAAACCACTTCTACTTGTCCATAGCACCCTGGATATTAGTAATCAAGACTGATTAAAATATCAGAAATAAGCACTGAAAAAAACAAATGCAAAAAAACCTTCAAACACAAAAAGCAACCAAAACAAAACAACCAAAACCCACACAACCCTCCCCAAAACATCAAAGACTACTAGTTGCAATAATAATTACGCTATATGCAAAGATTCAATAAACCTCATTGCAAAGCCCACTAAACAGAGCTGGGAAGGAACTCAAACTAGCCAGTTCAGATTACAAGACCGCTGATGGTACATCAGAAACGTTTGTAACAGGCTGGCATGAGAAAGATGAATCACAGCTCTCTGTAGAAGCACATGTCCAGATCTTTCTTGAGATTCTTCTATCAATACATTTCACATAATAACAAAAAAAAAAAAAAATCTCAGTAAACTTGTTGCTCCTCTGACCCTAGACATTTCTATCAGGTTTCTTAAGAGTAACACCCACAAAAAAGAGTATGCTTTCCCACAGATGCATACACAAATGACAGATGGACAGAGATATCAAAAGCCTAAATATATACACTGAGCAAAGAATGATAGGGACTAGTTACTTAAAGAGCTCCTGAAAACTTAAAATAGCTCAGTGTTTACTATGGCTGTAACTTATTTATAGACTTCTCTTATGTCAAGAGGTCTTTAGAGGAGACGTTCAGTGCCTACTACCACATCATGGACTATGAACAAGTAGTAGCATCAAAGCGAGTCACATGTGGCAAGAGTAAGATTATTATCACTAGTAAGATACTTATTGCTGGTTTTGTTAATCCTGGTGGTCTTCAACAGCCATAAGGTGAACATCATTACATAGTCCTTATCTATAGTCTATCTGCAAGAGGTAGCAGGATCATTGCCCATGTTCTCCACTATGGTTGGACAAGACAACCTTTGAAGGTCCCTTGCAACCTGATGCATTTTGTGAATCTGTGAATACAAAACCCAAAACCCACTTATTTCTAGTAGTCCTGTGTCAGATCAATCAATTGCTTTGCATGGGAGTACTTTGGCTTCCCATAGTAACACTATTTTTGGCAAGCTGGCTGCTATCCTTTGACCACACAGCCTTGCAACAAGCCTTTTAGTGGCCATGCTGCACTGTGAGCAACAATGCATGTATCTAGCCTTGAACCCTTGTAATACCCAATTGAGGACCAAAAGACATCGTCCATTTTCTATGAGACCTAAATAACAACTAAAAATTACCTCTGTCAGCTCAGTAAACCACACTCATGTGACAACAGTCCTGTGATTAATACCCACCTGCAAACCCTATGGCAAGAAGCCCTGCAGTGGTCCTGCGAAACCTGCAATCAGTGCAACCTTTTCCCATCCAAAGGGCTGGTGTAATCAAAGGGGAGTGACTCCCTTTGCCTAAGGTCTCTCTTCTACAAGCATAAATCAATGTGCCTATGCCAACAGGCAGACAAAAGCCCACTCCACCCACACTCAAAGCATCTTGAAAGCCATGTAAATAGGCTCTACTACGACACAGGATATAAACATATTAACACATGGGCCAAGTGAGCAAGTGTCTATTTATACCACACACACATGTTGACATGCTCACAGATGACCGGCAAAAGTACCACTGTAAACTCTTTCAGGCTACTCTCACACACACAACAAACAAACCAAAAAAAAAAAAAAAAAAAAAAAAAAAAAAAAAAAAAAACCAAACAAAACAAACCAACAAACTCTTTGTCTCCTGAGACACAGAAGCAATCAAATACCTGGCAACAACATTTAATAGGATCTGGCTTGAAGGAGTTTGAAACCAGCAACTAGGAGATGAAAGGCTCTAGCTCATCCTACCAGTCACATTTACAGGGCTCTTAAACATTTACAGTATCTAACATTGCTTCTATAGAAATTCCCCAACTGTAGTCAAATGCCTAACATCAGAGGCTACATTTATGATTCCATTCAATTGAAGGTACTATATAAAAAGATATTTTGTGTTCCAGGACCTTGGAAAATAAGCTGTCTCATCACCTACTGGAAAAAGCCTAGTATAGAGGAAGAAAGGGTTCTTCCAAGAGAAATTACAGCCCCACAGTAAAACCTAGGCCTTAAAGAAATCCCCCCACAACATTCATCCTGAATGCAAAGTTGGTACTTTCCCTCTAAGCTGAAGCATTTCAGTCCTAATTTCAAATCAGCAATGAACTCTTTCATCAGCATGCCTCTCCATTTCATAAAGTGCCTATGAAATGCATGTTTGTAGTTATCATGTGACAAAGTAATTTACGTCTTAGCGTGCAAATTTCCTTCTGCATTTTAGAGCAAAGTTTTGTGGCAGTAGGTGATGTGTCAAATTTGCAGTTAATCACTTAAAGAAAATATACATGTCACTCAAGTTGCCTTATTATTATTATTGCTGTCACAGATGTAAATACACATTCAAAACCAGAAAACTCTGTATTATCATGCCTTGATGACATCCTTATGAAACCTGACAACTTTTCAAACAATTCCCATTGCAGACAGTGCCAAGACAGTTCTAAGAATCATTAAGGGCCAGTGAAGATAACCATTGCCTCCAGCCTCCTGCACATCACAGCTCTGCTAATTTCAGCCAGAAGTAGTAACCCTGATACATTTACTTAATGAAAATATATGCTTTAGTATTTTAAGAAACAATCGCATTTCTTTTTTTTTTTTTTTTTCCAGCCCTACATTATCTTCCAAAGGCACAGTTCTCCTGGTAGAATCATGTTTTTAAAACACAAGGCATATGAATAAAAAGCATACAACAGACAGGTACAGCACTTGAGGGAATGTGAATTCAGAGCCAAAGTGCACTGTTTTTTGCTCCTGTGCTAATTTATATCAGCTGGCCCAGAAACTTCACTCCAAATGGTCAGCTTGAGGAATTCAAGTGGCTGGTTCCAGGACTCTCAGCACCATCCCAAACACTGTGCACTGGTAGCATTTGATTTAGGCTTGCAGCTCTAATCTCAGAGAAACCCATTAAGCAGAATATGCTCAAAGATGTGGGTTTTCAGTTCACATGCTGTGATTCACTGGGAAAGCCTGCACAGAAGGCACAGACTGGGATGTTATTGCTTCAGCTCCAATCAGCAAATAATCGCTGAAATAAATTAACATCAGCATCTCAGAGAAGTCCCTGCATGAGAAAGTTAGACAAGATTTATTCAAGACCACAATCTCAGGAGCATTTCAACAGAATCAAAGGTAAGCCAAAAAATAAATAAATGGAAATGGGACCGGCTACAATAACAAAGCAACACAGCCAAGGTAGCAGCCACATGACAGCCAGAGGCATCTCCAGAGCAATCAGAACAACTGTCCACAGATCTTGCCAATGAGCCAGATGCTGCTGCTGGAAGAAGGCTTGTGTTGATATAAACTCGGAGAGGTGAGATGCTTAACACCAAGAGCAATCAATCTTCATGATTCCCATGTGGCTGTCAAGCTTCACTATTATGCCACAAAGAGATGAAAACAAACTTCATAAAACACATGTAGATTCTACATGACATCAACCTCCCCCCCCACCCTCCCCTTTCTGCTCAGAAACAAACCAGCAATTTGGGTGTAGCTATAAATGACCTGATGCATTTCCTGAGTTAACAACAGAACCAGGAAAGAATATCATTGGCTAAACATCTCATTGTGCACACGCTGCCAGAAAACCAATGAACTTATCATACTGTATAGGAAATTCCTATCTTCCACACCAATTAGTGACCCAACAGTGATTGATTTTATAATCCTCAACTTGACTTACAAAGTGACTTCCTCTGGAGCCAACTTTCCATTACTGAGCATGTGGAAAATTGCATATGGTGAGTGCACTATGAAAATGATGTTAAAATAAACGCTATTTAAACCCCAGTTCTGCTATGCTTCCACATTCTTGCTTTCCTAAGGGAGATGCACTTTTGACAGTTACTTCCTTGCCCTGCCCCAACATCCTATCTCCACCATACACCAGCTGGGCACACAATCAAAACAGAAACAACAACAGGAACTAGCAGCTATTCATTACAATAGGATCAAAACATTTCTGGGCAACAGTGCTTCACCAAGTCACTGTCCTTGAAGACCCTGCCACCATCCACTTCTTCCCACCAACACTGGAAGCAGCTCCCGCTCAACCTGAGGCACCACATGTTAAAATTTAAGGCTTTATAATCAGAAGCTATTCAGCAGCAGGCAGTCACATCTCAGAACTACAGCAGGCACTGAAACTGGGCATCAGAAAGGTGACGAAATTAACTGACCAACAACACAGGGCAATGTTTATCCTTTATTTTAATCAAGATAACATTAGCTCCAGTCTATAAAACCAGAATTGCACTGCACACTAACTACCAGTGTAATCACAGAAATAGCACTGCAATATGATTACTGGGCACTAATTGTATCTCACAGAGTTAAAGACAATCAAGTACATGTAATAAAGATTTATACACAGCTTTCTACTGAGCTGCAAAGAGGTTCATATATTAGTAAGTCAATGTTACTGCCAGGAACAAAGCAAACTGTTACATCTACATGACAAAATACATGAAACATAAGAGCCAGATGTTAGATCCTTTCATCAACGAAGCAATTATTTAATTCCTGGGAAGAGATTTTTTTCTCTTGTTCTTTCATCAGTACATTATATCACCCATAAAAGACATCATCCTGGCTCCATGGCCTAATCTTGGCACAGATCTGCTGCATGGCACAGGACTATGAACCAAGGGTCTTTTTTTCCTGCTATGCAACTGCTTCTAAGCCATGAGCACAGGGCAATTGATGACTTCCTCTGACCATCTCCATGTCTTTCCGTGCACACATGAGAGCACAGACCCCCCAGAGTGGCTGCCAAAATAGACCATGCCTTCCCCTGTGCCCCCACGGGATGACTGATTCTCTATGGGTAAGCATAGCAGGGAGCTGCCAACACGCTCCATCACAGATCCCAGACACAAGGAGTCCTTTGGCCACCAACCTTGGAGCACTAACACCTCCCCACTCAAAGCACCATCACAAGCTGCTGGTCTTTGCAGAGTCACTTCAGCCATGTTCCCTTCACCTGCTGTCCTTCATCCCAGATAATAGCCATCATCTCTCAACAAGTGGACACCCAAAGACCACAGAATAATGAGAGCTGGAAACATCATCCATAGTTCCAACATCTCTGTCACGGGCAGGGACATTTTCCTCTAGATCAGACTGCTCAAGGCTCTGCCCAGCCTGACCCTGAATATATATTCAATGATGAGGCATCCACAACTTCTCCAGGTAACCTGTTACACAATCTCACTATTCTCTTCCTATTTGTTCCTTACATTAAATCTACACAGTTCTAGTTAAAAAACGTTATTCATTGTCCTATCACTACAGGCTTTGTTAAAAAGTCTGTCTTTCTTCTTGGCCCCCTTTAAGTACTGAAAGTCTGTGTTCAGGTCTCATTGGAGCCTTGTCTTCTCCACACTATATGACCCTGGTCTCAGCCATTCTTCACCAACCAGGTGCTCCAGCACTCTGACCATTTTTAATGGCCCATGCTCGGCCTTACTCCAGAGTGGTTACAGAGGAAATAAAGGTAATTGTTACATACTGCTTACATCCATAGGCTCAGCTGAGTTTAGGCCCCCACTGTGTCTAACTTGCAACTCCAAAACACTTAATGATTTGTGTACTGCACACAAGTAATTCAGCAGTTTGATAACTACACTATCAACACCCTAAGTGAAAAAGCTCACCCTTCTGCAAGGTTACACAGAGGCTGCCAGTAGATAAAACAGGCAGACTCAGTCTGAAAATGCCATATGTAAGATCCATTCCTGAACAACACACAACAGAGAGGAGCACTTAATAAACAGATCCATTAACTAGAAATATCCCTGCAGCAATTAAAACTTTGTAAAGTACTACACTGTACACCTGGCAATGTTGCTCTGACATCTGCTTATGTTTTCTGTGTGTGTGTAAGTTGGACCAAAAAGAAAGATAATTGAGTTTATGGACATAGCACAGCAAAAATGACAAGGTACTGTTAGCTCTTCATGAAAAATGGCATAAAAACCTCATATAAAGCATGAGCACTGTTTGAAAGGCTTAAGAGTTACCACCATGTATAATGAACTATATACAACCAAATGGCATGTCTCCTACTACTAAAAAATAATTTTATTCTGAACTAAGGATCCTATCATAAAATGAGAGGAAATTCACAATATGAACAATCACAGTTGTGCAAGACATTTTTTTGGCATATGGCAATTTTATAATGGTCATTTGGGATGAAGAGCGAAAATTCTGTGGCAGGTATTTCACATAAAATGGTATATATCTTAGGAAAAAATAAACTGTGAAGTGTGCAACTTCGTAACATTACAGCCAATATTCAGCATATGCAAATCTGACTACCTCAAAATACAAATGCTATTTTCAGTACAAGGACCCAATCACTTCACAGAGTTCATTTTTTTTAAATAGTTGTCTGAAAGTGCCATTAAATGAAAACAAATACAAGATTTACCTGAACTTTACACAGTCTGAGCTACTGCAACATTATGCTGCAACAATATGTGACCCAGCATTCCCTAGTAAATGCCCTAAGTCCTATTGTAAGTCTGTCATTTAAATAGTTCCTTCCTGTTTAAAGCATAGAAAGCCAAATGTGTTTTCCCACCACTAAGCATTGTGTAAGGCTCCTTTCTCTTCCAGCAAGCTGGCTGAAGATGGATGAGCTTCCAAACTGAGATAATTTTTAATTACACGTTTTTCTCTCATTACTAACTTCCTAGACATGTCTCTAATCTTGCAGTAAAATCTCTGAATGCAGTAGGTGTATCCACATACATCATGCTCTAGAAAATTAATATGAGATACTGATCAGGACTGCCATCACAACATAACCTGAAACAAGCAAGATACACCAGAAGTGATACAGACTAATTAGGCCCTGATCTCAAGTGTTTCTGGAAAGCAGCTTTTTATGGATAGCTTCCCTCCCTCTTGTATCTTGGGGACAATAATGCAGTTGCTGGGGTCTAGGAGAACCAAATGGTTCAAGCAACCTCCCCTTTGGCATTTTCACCAGACAGCTACAAGTTTGTGATACCCAATGCATATTTAGACCCACATCCCCTTATCTCAAATACTCCACCAAGAAGCATCATTTGCATAAGGGGGGCACGATCATCTGCCCTTCTGCAAAACATAAGCACAAGTATCCCAGCTCTCTCCTGCCATCAGGGGTCCAACAGCACCCTCCACCTAGGACAAGGTCTCCTGTTGGGTCTGTCCTCTCCAAAAGTACAGGAAAGCAAAAAGCGTAGGAGGTAGCTGCACCCATGAAACAGGTGAGAAGGCACACGCCTACACATGCCCAAATTGCCAAAAGGGGTCACACACCCAGCAGCTGTCTACATCAGAAGCTCCTTTGGCAAGCAGGAATCAGGTCTATGTATAGACCCATCAGCTTAGGTCAACCAAGTGCCAGCCAGTTATGAAGAGAGGTTCTCTCATTACTCAAGTGCCTCTCACTACCTGAGAGGCATTGCACAGCTAAACACGTCACAGCGCTCTTTCACCATTAAACCAACAGCGCAAGATGGCAACTTTTAGGGGGGAAAAAAAAAATAAAAAGAGCAACTCTTAGTGTGCTTTCTTCCCAGCTAAACATATCACACACCAAATTCTTAAGGGAAAGATGCTGTCAGCACACAAGCTGCCTTCTCAGGAGCTAACACCAAAAAAAAAGTGGAAAAATCCTAGAAACTGTTTGGAGTGGCTGACATTTAAGGAATCAAATGAAGCAAAACAAGATAAATCACAAGCCCTGAAATAACTTTATACCTTCTCAGTGGTCTTAAAATATGTCATGAGTATGAAAAGAGATCACTACACCTTCACAATCAAAACCATGAAAATAGGGAGAGATTAAAAATACCATTTAAGTACAGGCACAAAAGTAATGCCCATAAAAATAGGTGCATATGTGAAGAGCACCAGCGGGGGGGCTCTGGGGCATGCAACCCACCAGTCTGTAATCACACACTGAGCAAAATGCATATACTAAATGGGGTAAGTATATCTAAAAATGTAATTCTAGCTGACGTGCCTGAGGTCCCTAGGGAAGCCTGTAGCAGACAGTACGAGTAGGATGGAGTTGAGAGGTTTTGCTGTACTCACACATGCTGCTATGCAAGCTGGCTGATGGGAAAAACAACAACACAGTTTCACCTTTTCTTCTCAAATAATGTCAACAGTCTGTAAAACTGCTATCAACATTTCATCCTGTTTTTCTACCTGCTGTCCATCTACTGACCTAGATCAAAAGCTTTAAATCCATCCTTGACTTGCCTCAAGAATCTGATGAAGAAATTTGAATACCCACAAAAGCAACGATTCTTGAAAACAAATACTTCCACTAAACCTCACTCAGTCAGCAAAGGGAAGGAAAAGCTGAAGGATATGCCCATTTTCTCTTTCCCACAGCACCCTGAAAAGACCTTGAAGAAGACACACAAAGCCAGAGTTTGACCAGAGCTTTGCTGTGCACCACCCATCATCTTGACTGGAGCCACTACCCACACTGGACTCATGAAAAAGTATGTTCAACATGTCCAACACAGCCCTTCACATTAGGCAAGAATTAACTGACCACTGAAGTCAAGACAAGCCTTTCAAGTGACTTCACTGGGTTATGACTGGACTCCTACTTCTATTTAATTCTCATTAGCATTTGCTGACAACTCCTTTACAACCTGAGGGACAGGTTCTTTACAAGAAGCAGTTTCAACTGCCCCAGTTAATGCCTTAATCCACAGACTGAAGCAAGTCAGATTATCTACACGTATCAAAGACAACATTATGCTTCATAAGCTATTTTTTCTGCTTTGGTAAGGGGTAATCACATTTTTATTTCTTACTGTGTTTACCCATTACCTCACCAAATGACATTATTGTTAGTCTTTCTGAGGCTCCCCTAGAATAGGGATGTATAAAACAGGATTTCCTCTAGCTCTGCATACCTACTTACTCCAGAGTCATTAATGACATAGGAGTGGATTGAACAAAGACTTAATATCAAATGAGCATTCAAAACAGCTGGGAACACAAATATATCTGCCTGGAACACTGCATCTCTGCTTTGTCTTTAAAAATTTGTTGTTTTTTTTTTAAAAAGAAAGAACGGCAACAATGAAGAAAGTGGCTTTAAAGACCATGTTTACAGGACTGTTTTTAGGAGAAAAATGGAAGAGCTGAACACTTGTGTGGGGGACATATCCTAGTGGGCTCCAACTTAACATTATAGTAGCTTTTGCACAGCAGTCTGCAAATCAAATTGTCCTTTTTGCTGGCGATCAGAAGTAACTTCACTACTGTCAAAATGAACTCTGCAGGAGAGATTTGAGTCCTGCACAAAACCCCAAATCAAGTATATATTGTCTTCCATGTGATTACAAGCAATAGCTGAGATATCCAGGGGTAGGCAACACTGCTCATGCCTGAGGTATTCTGGAAATACCTCTAACCAGTATTTTATAGAAAATGTATGGATGTATATATGTGAAAAAAATACAAGATTCAGCGAAGTTGATTTCTTAGGTTGTTGTATCATTTGGGTGTCAGGTGGAGGCATTTGTCAGAAGAAAGCATTCTCTCAACAGACTGCTTCCCAGCATAGCCAAAGCTGCACTGTGACACATGCCAAATACTCATCACACCACACCACAGGACAAGCTGCTCATAGTCCAGCACTAAAAAGCAGCAGTCCCTGCTTCCTTCTTCCTTCCCTCCCCACCATGCCAGAGACAGACACCCTAAAACTCAGAGTATGCTTCCAGAAGCTACACTGTAAGAACATCTTCCCTGAAAATTAACAGGCATTTGGAAATACAGGCACACAATGAAAAACCAAGCCAGAGGCTAGAGTCTGTCCATACAATTACCCTATATAGAGACAAAGTCAGGAGAACATGAAAGAAATAACCTGAAACCTACAAGGATACCCGCCTGGATTCAATGCCTAGCATCCAAAATTACCTTGGCAATCTCTTAAAACCTCCATACCAGCGGTGTATACAAAAGTAGGGGCAGCCAGCAGCCTGGGAGAAACATACATGCAATATAAGGGTGCTTGAGGAGACACACTCTTTAATGCTATCAGCTCCTGCCTGCCTGAGGACATTTCCTACCTCTGCCTACAAACACAGCAATTCTCCAACCATTGAGTAAACAGTCTTTGAAGATAATGAAGCTTATTCTAATCTCTCATTGATGTCACTCCTGCATTTTACTCAGCTGAGCTACAAGACTCCAGGTTTAACTAAGTCCTCTGTGAGATCATAATTACTTTAACTCTTTGCTCCAGCACAGACTTAAGGAATACCTCTGAGGTACAGAAAGAATGAGATTTTTCACACAGTGGATCTACATTTTTTATTCTTGAACAATCAAAGCCATTTTTCAGCTCCCTTCCTGAGATGCAGGTGAACTGCTTCTGTACCATTATGCTTAGTGACGCATACCAGGCCTTTGACTGCTTCCAAGGAAAGTAGAATTACAGCCTTCAATAAGAAGACAATGCCCTGGACTACTTTCTGACATAGCCAAGCAGACATGTTGCTCCAGTGGCAAGAAGAAAGTAAAAACAGATTGAACCTGGACTAGCAAGGGGATTTAAAATTGAAAGTACAAAATGAAAACAGAAAAGTAGAGATCTTCCAGTGCTTCACCTCTGAGAAAAATGCCTTTGTGTTCTCACTTGTGTTCACTTCCCAGGGTCAAGTGCTTATTCTGCATTTCAGTTCTTTAGCTCTATACCCCATGCTTTTCACTGTGCCCAATCCAACATTCAAGCCCTCCCACCGCAATAAAAAGCTCAGGGAAGAACATGGGGTGGGTCAGCAAAGCTAGCCCTGCTCATACCTTTCATACCATGGAAAGATTTGGCATTAAGAAGCTGAAGCCAAACTAAATTCTAGCAGCACAAATCAGAGCTATTTTGCTCTTGAGCTGTTTGTGCTTAAGAGCAGACATGATGAGAATAATAAAAGAACACAGAACACAAATCTGAAAAAAGGGACTCAATTTTTGGCCAAATATTCCCATTCAGTGTCAGAACCAAGGCAAATTCATTCTGGAAATTTTTAGTTTTATCAGCGTGGATTGTTTGTCTCTTGGATAAGCTATGTCACAGTTACACCAGACAGATCATGGCACTAATTTCCACACACACATATAGGTAATTATGCTCCCACTGAACAGAAAAATGAAGAGAGGTAATTATATCTACATAGAGGGATGGATTTGGACTACAGACATTGACACAGTTTTGCTGTCTGGTTTCCTCTTCTGCTTCACCAATGTAAATCAACTGAAACCAGGCAGTGCCAACAGGCTTCATTTTCCACCTGTTAACAAAAGGGTTTGGTTCTGCTGTCAATAAGAGAGCCAGAATGCAGACTGCTAAGAAATGAAAATCCAGTGCCATACATAACTGAAGAGATTCAGGACAACTTACTGCTGAAGACTCTTCCCTAAACTACAGTCATGGTTCCCCAAAGGGTCATTACCAAAGAAATGACTGTTTTACATTGCCAAACACCCCACTGGGAGTCAGTAAGGCCATAAGACGAGGTCAGTATGTTGCTATTCATGATCAGCTGGCAAATGCTGACCACTCTTCCATGCAAGCATCAGATAAACCCATCCACAACCCATGTTTCACAACCACAATGTGGCAAGCTGAGAAATTCTCTAAATCTCTCTATGGAGGTTTCAGATTTTAAATTCAAATAAAAAGTAACTTTACCAGAGGTCAGTCAAGCAGCAGTAAGACTGCACAGTGGCAGGCTGAAGCATCTCATATTTATAAGAGTATAAGCATGAAATTCAGAAAGAGCCCCCAGGGATCCCAATGCAAGACATGAAGGTGTAATTAAAAACCATAAATCCATCAAATGAAAAATATGCAAAGTTAATACATTAACTCATATATTTTTCCTCTTCAACCATATTTGTCTTATTCTGGAGCCTACAAATAAAAAATTAACAGTATCAGAAGAAATATTTCTTAATATATGGAATTCAAATATCAATAATAAATGCTTTTTACTTTATTCTCACAGGTAATTGCTGAAAGAAGCTCTCTCAGCAGACTGCTGAGACTCTGCATATTATAAATTACTTCAGCTGTATGTCCTCTTTACAAAACCCACAAAAGGACAATATCTTACAGTGTTTCCATGACACTCAATCATCCACACAAAATTACCCTTGTGAGAGCTTGTTGGAGGAATGTCAAATGTAGTTGCCATTCTTTGCAACAAAATCTTCTGAGAAAGACAAAGTAGCTCACCTCTGCATTCACAGCTACACAAGCCACACTTAAATGTGATAATTTTAACTGGAAATTTGGGGTTACATTCTATTTAATTACAAGCTACAGGCAAAATAGTCACAGATCAAATTGTAGCCTCTGTTTCACCCAGAACACAGCCTTCAAGATAGCTTACAAAAGCTCTGCAGCACCTGTAGTTCATAATAAGGCTAAGGCACTTCCAAAAGTGGTGTTTAGGACAAACCAGCCAATCCATCTTCTACTCATCTACCCACCAGCATTGTGCAGAAACGACAGTGTAAAGACACCTGTACCTCACCTCCATCCTTCAAATGCCAAATTTTGAAAAGCATATTTGTTTTCTTGTCACTTATAAATGTTTGCTTGAAACCAAATGGCAGTGGTATGGGAACACCTCTCTTCCTCACGATGCACCCATCATCAGGGCATGCATGTAGGGATTACCTGATATTTTCATCAAAGACTGAACTCTATTTCATCTCTTTTAATGGAAGATTCATTGTCACAAGCGAGTAGCCATGTCCCTATACAAATAAACACGTGTGCATGTTCAGCATGAAACTGATGCTTTATCACAACGTGGCTAATGTTTCTCAAATAGTGCCCAAGTCAGCAAACTTCCCTTTTCCTAATGTTCAGCAATCACTTTTACTAAATCCAGGCCAAAACTCTAACACAACTCAGCTGTTTTATCAACACAACACACAGCCCAGCACTGGCAGAGTTTGGCATGTTCTTTACACTTGTCCTAAGCATACTCACCACAGAGGAAGCAAAATCCTTCCTTAGCTACAGAGATTAGTTTACTCAATTACCTCCCTACCCTTCCCTTCAGTCATTTGGATGTCAGGTGCTCTGGCATCACTAGCGAAGCTTCTCCAGCTGACCAGAGGCTAGATCTGTCCAACTGTTGCTGTTTATTGCAGCTGAAAATCAGTTACTTCAATAAAACAAGCTCTGTGGGATGCTCTCAGTCTGGAGACTGCTGACTGGTTACCCAGGTCTGAATGGGGTCTTGGCTTCTGGAGCCACCTCCACACCAACATTTACCAAGTACTCCACAGAAAAAGCACAGAATGCATTTTAAGATTTGGGTCTTGGCCCCTTAATCTGAGAACCATGCCACTGGTTGCTGGAGCCTGGCTGCAAGTGGGCAGTAAACAGGCGTAGACACCTCACGCTAGACAATCTGGTGCTAAAGAGAAGGTCTATTGCAACACCAGCACGTTTTGTCCAAAGGCAGTAAAAGAGGACTCAACAGCCAACAAGAAAAGAGCTGAATGCTTTCACTACTCCACACCAGGAAGTACAGAGAGCCTCTAAGCCTCTAAGGTGACCCAAGAGTCGAAAAGCATTGAAACAAGGATGAACAGATTTCTTGATCTTGCAAGCCTCCTTTCAACAGCTGTAGAAACTGCCACATCCTAGAATGTCCCTGAAGACATGTCACAATCTGGGTATGTTAACAGCTCCCAGTGCACTGTTTTGGCTGCAGAATCAGATGTGTACCATCAATCCAGCTCAGTCCCACTGACCTCAACCACCCCAGCAGGCTCACATCCTCCAAAATACTCATAGGCACCACTCTGCTGAAGGCAGCGTGATGTACCCTGGGCACAGGTGCCACCTTTAAACTGCTCGGGAGCCACAGAATATGCAAACAAGGCAGGCAATCTCTGCCAACAAAAAAAAAAACAAACAAAAAAAAAATCACTTGATAAAGTTACAGACAAAGCTGTAGTGTTGTACTCTGAAATCCAGGAGAAAAGCAACAAAGCCAAAAGGAGTAAATACATGCTGCAGCATGCATTACAGTGAGAACAACACCCAATCACAGAACTGTTGAGGTTGGAAGAGACCTTTGAGATTATCAAGTCAAACCATTCATCTAGAGCTCACAATCCTACCACTGTCACTAAATCACATTCCCTTAGCACTACATCCACAAGGCAATAAAAAAAAGACTGCAACACAAGCTGAGTACATCTAACTTCCCAAATGACTTTAAACAAAGCCAAATGCTGCCTGTTTACAGTATAATCAACACTGATCAATATGTACACTCTGACAGCAACAAACCACGCTGTAACAAATTCCATGTTGTGGTAAAACAGGAAACACGTTTAAACATAACCCTTTGAATGCTGTGAGAACTGGGGCTAATGCTTCACTTTCACAGTTACTGTTGAAAGCCAGTCAATGCCCAGCCCGGCTAGAAGGATCACATTCCAGTTTTGTACAGAAGGCTTCCCGCCCCATTCACAGAGCAGTGCAAGACACCTCTGCAGCATTTGGGGAACATTTTCTAAGAGCTAAATGAAAACTGATGATTTTTGCACATTCTAATCGATTTTGCACAAGTATTGATGTACGGCAATGCTGGCCCAGCCCCCGCTGAAACCCAGAGGAGCCTGCCAAATTCTAGGAATGCTGATCAAAGACCAATTTTAAGGCTTGACTCAGAAAGGAGGATAATTATGTGCACCTAAGCCTTTTTGTTGTTGTTGTTTTTTGTTGTTGTTGGGGTATTTGGTTTGGGGTTTTTTGTGAGTGCTGAGATTCCGCTGATTCACTGTATGTTAGGGTGACACATACAACAGTCAGACTCTTAAAGATAAAACAAACATGCAACAATTGCATTCTGTTGCCTAAAATAGGTGGATATATTTATACAAGTTAAACATTCTTTCTCTAATATGAAAACGAACATCTGCCAGCTATGCCTTAGGAGTTCATGTAGCTTCAAAGGAAAGCACTCAGTCCAAAGAACTATACACCAAAAGTTTACATGCACTTTAACTTATCCTAGAGAAGAATAGATTAGTCCTGTATGGTGACACATCCTCATCAGCCCCCTCACTTGGAATAATTATTCAAAGCTTTGCTTTTGGGTTCCTCCATAACTTTTTTTTTCTGCTTAAAAATAATAAACTTTTAATGAAAACCTGGTAAACTAAACATTTAGGCATAAACTTCAATAGCAATACGAAGGACTAAAGCCACTGAGAAGTATTCCTGATTTACAAGGCTACACCACATTTCCACAATGCAGCTTTCATGTTTCATCACAAGGAGGCAGAGTGCAGTATGCAGATAAACCCCTCTTAGATAACATCAGCACAGCTCTAACCCAAGCTCCCCTTTGCCTGAGCATAAAACACAACACTTTCAGTCCCCTTCTGCAGCCTCAGCACTCCCCTCGTGGTGAACTGGCAGATTTTCAGGGCTTTTACTGTCTTCATAGTTTATCTGAAGTTCCTGGCTATGCTTGCTGCTTCTGCTGTTGCAGAGACCTCAGCCTCAGTACACCCCTCTCTGACACCTAACCTGAAAATTCAGTTGCAAGTCACAGAGTTCATGGTTTTCCGTGTTCCTGTGTCTTTATTATGCATAGCAGTCAGCTCTACTAAGAACAGCAGTCAATAACGCTTGATGCCCTACAAGCAAGAGAAAATCCTCACCAAAAAAAAAAAAAAAAAAGACAAAACAGCAGTCATTACTGAAAATGGACAAAAAGACAGAAGCATTTTCTCTCTTCTGAGCAAACAACAAATTAAGCACCAGGATATTAAGGCTGCGCAAATTCACCAAGTCAGTGGCAAATCTACAGATTACATTCAGACCTTGCATCCCTACAATGGGACATAATTCCTCCTTTTAACAAAGGTAGCAGGAGCCGTGACTGTCCTGAAAGAACAAGCTTTTCCTCCAAGCCACTCATTTGAAAGGCTACACAAAATCAGTAGACACTTGTAAAAGAAATCAACCTGTTCTTGATCACAGGCACAGCCAATGACAGACAAGTCTCCAGCCTTCTAAAGAAGCCTTCCTCTTGGGGATGTACTGGACACATAAATACAAACTAGTTATTCCAGTGCTGCAGGTCTGAAGCCAGACAACAGGGAAAGAAATCCAGACAAATTAACTTCCACAGATTTCCAGTAAATAAAAGGAAAAAAAAAAAAAACCAAACTCCCAAATGGACATCTGCCTGCCATATGCAGAGTGAGCAATATCCAAATAGATCTAGTTCCTGAAGGCAATCCAATTTTGAGAAAGGCACCATCGTAATGGAAAAATCTTCCATAAGACATGTACTCATTTCCAGATAGATTCTCTTCCTCCAGCCAAGGTGACGTAAAATCCCCACTCATTCTTCACAACAAAGTATTAAGCTGACAGCTGAAAATCCAGGGACTGACTGGTTCTCCTCTACATCAGCATCCTTGATGTAGGAAGAGGAATTCAGACCCACAGAGTGCAGTTATGATGGTGAGGGGCATACCCAAGCTGCAGGCGACCCATGCAGCAACTGTACACATGGTGGGCAATCCCAGCTTTAGGAAGGAAAAATCTCTTGGGTTTTCAGGCATCCTCCCTCCACTATCCTGCAGTGCCACATCCAGAGCAGCAGCCACTATCAGCTGCTGCAGGCCAGGGAAGAGGAGGATGACTACTGCCTCCCACAACCTCACAGTTAACAACTCAGAGGTTGGGATCACTGTAGGTGGAAACTCTTGGCAAAAACAATAAAGCAACTACTACATATTTCAACAGGTTCAAAGTAACCTCAGATGTTAGGAGCAGATGCTCTTTTCCACCCCCTGGGATTTTGAAATGGTTTATGTGTTTCCTCCCCTCTCCCTAATAGGGCAGGGTGCTGAAGGAATTAGCTAGAAAAAGAGTCAGAGCAATACTAATTACCCTCAGCTACCCAGGAGACTGCAGTACCTTCAGCTAATTGCACAATCTCTGCTCCCCCACTTCAGATTCCTCAGTGAGAAGGTCTCTTGCCTCCAGCATCTGAATTGCAAGATAATCCCACTCACCTGTATTTTAAAAGGGCATGCTTGGAAATTCTAAATGTCTAAACCAAACTCATTGCAATTAGTTTCCACAGCCTATCATACGCCATGGAGACCACTGCACTGACTGAAACAAGGGAACTGCTCATGTCAACACATTTGACATGGTGTTGTCACTAACCCAGTTATTAGACTGCACACATACCTGAAATCCACTTCTGAGCTTATACCCTGAAGCGCTCCTCAGCCAAGTCTCTGCAAGAGCTTCTCTCGCAGAATTAAATATTAAATGGGCACCTCAAAAAAAATGCCCCATAGTTTCATATTTATTAAGACATTACTTTCCCACTGAACCATTTGTGAAATGTTAAATATAGAACACTTTAAAGCTTATCTAGTGCTTGAAAAGAGCCCTGAAAACTTGATTCCTCTAGAGAGGAATCTGTAAAAGACACAGTTCTCCCACTCTTCCACTTATCCACATCAAGTCAGTTGCAGAAAGGCCTCACATGGGGGGAAAAAAAAAAAAAAAACACACAACCAGCCCCTCAGTAACAGAGGACTCTCAAATTCCAGATGACCAGGTCACTCAGCAGAAAGGGCTGACATAGGATCATAGTATACAGTAGGCATGAGAAGAAAAACTCTACAAAAAGTCAGTGGTTGCTTTTCAAAGCTTAGACCTATTTGGCATATGCCTCAAAGGTTGCAAGACATCCCCATGTGGTCCAGATCAGTGCAGGGAAGCATGATCCTGCAGGAAAATGCTAATGACACAGGGCTCTCTCCCAGGCTCCTCTACATGCAGCACAAGCTCTGGAAGCACCCAGTGGTTCCCACAACAGTGAGAAGACAGACACCAACAGCCAGGGATCACACAAGCACTCCCTGCTATCTGCCCAGCTGATACCATACCAGCAGAGTGGGCAAGGTGGGAATAACAAAGCATACCTGGCCCTCATGCCTTGAGACAACAATCCTCAGTCCCACGCACATCCTCTTGGACTGGTTTCCAAAGCAATAAGAACTGCAGCATTGCCTTTTTTTCAATCCTCCTTGCTGCCAGCCCTCCTTAACAGCTTCTAAAGCAGTAAAATTACCTGAATTGACAGAGAAGGCTCAGAGCAAGCTCCCACAACTCTTGCAAACTCATCACAAGATAAGTCAGGTAGGACCCACCTACTATGAATTCTTTGGAAGAAGCCAAATGTCCAAGTACTAGCTTATTGTCAACCAGTGTGTGTGCAGCTGCAGATGCAAAGAAGGTGTTGCCTCTTATCAAGTCATTAAAGACACAGAGAACAGCTGTGATTAATGCAGAGGGAAGACCAAAGGGGATAAGCAAAGCAGCTGTTCTAACAAACCATCATTCCTTGGTTCAGCTTCTCATGGAAACATGTAAGGGTTATTTAGCATAGAGGAGAAACCCACAGGAAAGAGAATGCCTTTCCCAAAACCTTGCTCTTCATCTCCTCTTCAGGTGATGCAATCAGAGTATCAAGAGACCATAGCTTTAATCAGAAGTGGGTGTAGTGGGAGTGGAAGGGACCTCTGGAGATCATCTACTCCAATCCTCTTGCTAAAGCAGGTTCACCTAGAGCAGGTTGCCAGGAGTTCATCCAGGTGGGTTTTGAATATCTCCTTTCCGAACAGACAGTTCCAGTGTTATCACTCCCACAGCAAAGTTTCTGCTTATGTTCAGATGGAACTTCCTGTGTTCCAGTTTATGCCCCCTGTCCTGTCACTGAGACCACTGAAAGGAGCCTGGCCTCATCTTCTTGATGCCTGTCCTTTGGGTATTTATAAACATTGATCAGATCCCCTCTCAGACTTCTCCAGCAAGACAGCCACAGCTGTCAGCCTATCCTTGTGAAGGATGCTCCAGTCACATAATCATCTTCCAGTTCAATCCTGCACCACCGCCTGGCATCTGCAGAGCTGAGATACATCAGTGCAAACATTGTCTAAAACCCCACTGCTATCCTTCCCCTTTTTCCAGAGAAAACAGGCTTCTTCCAACTATAGCTGGTGTAACACAGAGCTCTGCCAAGGACACGGCAGGCTAAGATGTGCTTAGCCCCCTCAAATGATTCATGGATCATTAGGCATGCCTTGTCCTGGTCACCAAGACTGTCTGCAGACCAGGCCTGGCAGTTTGCTTCTTTGTACCCACCCCCATCTTACCCAGTCAACTGTGAATGAAGTCTTTTTAAGTATTGGAGAAAAATCATTGTCCACACCCCCCAGCAATAAAGAGCTCACACTCACTTCTTTGTCCCTCGAACTCCCTGAAAGTTATTCAGTGGTGTGCCTCGTGTAATGTGCAGTGAAGAAATACAAGGTGGGGAGGGGGGCAAGAAAGAAGGAAGGAAGAAGAACTCAGTTGAACTCAAGCTACAATACAGTATGCATGATAATGCCTCTGACACCTGCTGCACTGGCAGTATCTACAGTATAAACTGTTCAGACTTGGTGGGGTCTGGAGCAGGCCTCCCTGTGCTGGAAGAAATGCAATCCTCAAAGCTCTCAAAGCTAATCACTTCCAAAGAGATTTTCCTCTAGTCTTGGCCTTCTTTCAATACTGGTTGAACAAAACAACCCAACCTTACTCTGGGTGCTATTATTACTTTACTATAACCGAAATACTTATACTACTATAAAACTTTTCCATGCATGTAGTTGTATCAGTGTGTGTGTTCCTCATACCGAGAATACTTTCTTTCTCTGCTCCTAAGGGATAAACTAAAACCATTTTACAGCAGCTTTATATCCTTAAGGCTATTGCCTGCACTAGAGGGAGTGCAGGGCTTGCTTCCAGCAATGCAGCTGCAGCAGCACATCTCTCATGTTGGACAGTCTCTGCTTGTCCTGTTTTGGAGACAAGCACCTCACTCTGACATTCGCACACTTGGGTTTACCTAACAGGGGCAGCATCCAAATAAATTAAATAATTGGCATTTATGAAGCACTGTGAAGATTTGAGCTGCTAAGTATTATTACTACTAATTCAATCTACATCCTCATTCAGTCCTCAGCCTCTCCCTGAAACTGCCAACAGTGATGTCAATTAGCAGTAATTGTTGTAGCGGTTTTGTGACACGAGTATTTGCCAAGTGGTAGTGAGACAGAGACCACCAACCCACTTCCCATGGATTGCCCCGCAGCTGCCAACAGCAACAACTTCCAGAAACAACAACCTGCTCTCTATCCCAGCCAGAACCCTGGAGGTAAGAGATCCTCTATCCCATTACCAGCTCTCCAGTGACACAGGCTGCAAAGCACATACAAAACTTTTAATTCCAGATAAACTGAGGCATCTTTTTTTTGTTTCTTCCTATGCTAGTACATGACCCAGCAACTGATGCTGATACTGCAATACCAAAATGCTAATCTGGAATAATTTCAGATTAAACTTTGCTCATTCATATCCATGCTTAATGAAAATTACATTTTGATTCATACACAGGCTTCACTGTGTTAGCAAACTGTATAGGCAGCAGCAGTTGTTAAAACAAAAAAAAAAGAGAGAGACAGAGAATTGAGAATTGATAGTGTAGGGTGCAGTAAATCTTGTACTTGGGAGAACTACTAAAGAGTTTTAACACAAAACAAGAGGTGTATCTTTTTTATCAGCTGTCCACAGAGATGTGGAGGACTTTAAAGAGACACAAACCACTAACAGTATTCTGTAATCAATGCACATCATCTGAGCCCTGGAACTTTAAATTATTTATATATTTTAAATATGTCTAATTGAAAGGACAGCAACACAAACATTGCATGAATCACAGCCCTCTCAAGCAATTAGATTACTTATCCCTGCAGACTGCAAACAGTGTGTTGGGTTTTTATTCTAATGTGAATTCAATCCCTTGTCAGCTGCCCCACGCATGAGAATACACCTCTCTTTCATCAGGAAAGGTATCAACATCAGGAAACTAGCCCTTCTTTCATCTCCCAGGCACCCACCCACCTTTCCAAAGAGTTTTCAACCAGGTGTGGAAATCTTTCTGAATCTGTGCTGAAAGATCCCTTAATTATTATGGCAAAGGAGGTAAATCCTTTGACAGCAGCATGCTCCAAGCAGTAGCCTTCTGGTGTTTACTCATCCAATAGTTGCTTAGTTTGACAGTACATTAGAAGAGCTTATAAAAAAAAATTCTTTGGATTTTTATCATACGGGCATGAAACTCTTATGGAGAGGAGCTGCTTTTTCAGATGTCTTGTTGTACAATTAAACAAGAAAGAAAGAGAAAAGAAAAAAAAAATCAAGCTGTCTTTCTGGCACAAATATTACAGAGTGCTCACACTGCCAGCATATTGCATCAGATTCCCACTGCAAGGCCAATTCACAGCAGCTGAGTAGTCGAATCCCTGACTGTTATCTCCTGCTAACCTACTTCACACTCAGAAGGCAGTAAGTGGGACTGTTTATTGCATCTTCCTTCCTGAGGAGCGGCTCACTACAGCAGGATGAGCAAGGGTTTGAGTTTGCAGTTAGGCTAGAGTTCTCACAGGCATTAGAGAATGCAGGTTGTTTTAAAAATTTAAACATCTAACTCTACCATATGCTACTCAGTAAGTGAACGCAAGGTATCTATTACTCTGTGATCAGGCCTGTCAAGGTTCTGACACTGTGATGACTATTATTTTATTACATACCCAGGCATGCTTTGAAACCCCACAGAAAAGGGGGATTCATTTACCCATCATCAAGTGCTTATCAAGGAGGTCCCCTGAGACTTGCAGGAAGGAGACCACACAAACAGGGCTTTGCTTATAGGTCTCCTCACCTGAACACCTGGCCAAGGCCTCCTGACTCTTCTGCACCGGCAACTTCTTTTCCCATGACAGAGATCCCCTTCCAGATAGGACACTATTCTTTACAGCTGAGGCCCACCCCAACAATGGGAACAGGAGTGTATGTCCCCCTCACTGAAGCAGCCTATCACATGTACTTCACAAGGGGAAATTAAACTTCTTTCCACTATTTGCAGCAATCCAGAAAACAAAAGGTCCAGCAGTCCTGTATTCAATGAGATAAGATACGTGACCTTTTACACCACAGAAATAAGAGCCTGCTCCAATCCTAGCAAGTCAATAGAGAGACTCCTGTTGATTTCAAAGGGCTCTGGATCCGGTCTGAAAACACAAACCTCACTGTGCATTCTGACACTGCTCCACAATGCACTTCCAAACAAAACTATATTTAGATTCAATGGGAATTCTGTAGATCATACAGGAACTCTTTGAATGAAAATGAAGGTCAGTAGGGTTTGGCTTCCTCTTCAGACCCTCCCCCCGCAATCTTGCAAACATCCAGATAAGCATTGTTTAGAAAACAATACTTTACTTCCAAATGTTATCAAAAACCTAACACACATTTTGTGTGCCCTGAAACAGAAACTCAGGGTCGTCTGTTGCATATTGCCTCATCAGCTCATCCTCGGGATCTCTTCAGGTACCTAAGTAAAGCTCTGTATCAAAGCTGCACTTCTGCACCCGTACCGTGTTTAGAAAGTTTTGTTTCACACGCTATCACTAAAGCAAAAGGAACTAGAATCATTAAGACCTTTGATATATAGAAAGCAAACACAGAAAGACTGTGCAGACCACCACAACACACAAGAGTAAAGGTACACATGCGTTAAAGGAAACCTCTGGCACGCTCATGTTTCATTCACTACCAGATACGAAGGGTCACCCTGAGGCACAGAACAGAGGAATTAGACACAGCCGCGGCTTCCCCCAGTGACAATGAAATCAGGAACAAACCCCTCAGCCAGGGAGAACACTTAAGCACAGGGGAAGGCCAGCAAAACCATCCAGCTCAAACTTTTCCTCCAGCGCCACAAACAAGAGCGTGCGCTTTTCAGACGCACTTCATGAGCTCCTCAGGAGGAGGAGCTGAACAGCAGCTATGAGCAGCTTCTCATAGGAAGTATGAAGGCGCTGCAAAGCCCAGGCGCTGCAAAGCCCAGGCGCAGCACTGAGCCGGTATCCCCAAAACTCTTATCACCTAGGCTGGGAGTCAAAAGACAGCAGTAACAGCCCCTGCGGAGCGAGGCGGGGAGCTCCTTCGGCCCCCCTCGGATTCTCGGAGCAGCGGTTGGGCTGCGGTGACAGCGCGTTCCGCACAGCACCGCACACCCTCTCCTCCCGCTCTCCAGCTCCTGTGGCCAACCTCATGTTATTTTTTCTAACTGTTTCTGGCAGCCGGTGACTGCAACGAAGCAGAGCGTGCAGCCGCACAGTTTCGCTTTTGGATAAAGCCCGGACGGAAAATCCATGAACTTCTGAAGAACCCTCCATGGTTAAAAATCGCCGGTTTGCCGTCACACTCTCCTCCCAAACCCGCAGGGATGCACACCTGATCCCGCTTGGGCTAGGTGCCAGGCTCCAGCAGCCCCTCGCACCCCTCCATACTCCTGCCTCCCGCGACCTCCCGGCGGGGTACAGGCGGCGTGAGTGCACTTACCGGTGGGGCGTTGGGAGGGCAGCCACCGGCGGCCAGTCGTGCCGCCTGCCTCCTCAGCTCGACCAGCTGGGCCTGGCAGCTCCGGCACCAGCCCCGCTCCAGCGGCCGTGGCTCGGCCCCCGCGGCGGCCCCCGCTCCCTCGGGTGGCGGGCGGCTGGCGCAGCGCTCCTCCTCGGGAACCGGCGGCCTCTTCCGCGGGGAAAGCTCCCGCGCCGCGCTCCCCTCCGCCACCTGCGGACACAGCATAACTCAGTGCCGCGGATCGCGCAGGCAACGCGGCTCTCACCCTTCCTTCTCGGGGTGGCGGGGTGGGCAAAAAAGGAAAATAAAGACATGAAAACGTGAGGAGTAGAGTTTTAAGAACTTACCCCCGGCACCCGGGGCTCAGGTCCCAAACCCTTCCTGCCGGCGGCCGTAATCATGATACCAGGGGATGCTCCCCAGCCCCGTGCCCCGCTCCACTAGTGCAGGAGACTCGGTGCCCCGCGAAGCGTCCGGCCTGCGGCGCCCATGGCGGGGCGGAGGTCGGGGTGGGACACAAGAGTGATCTCGCCAGTGCCCGCCGTCCGGGCTGCTGCTCTAGGTGATGTTGCCTCCCATGTTGAGGACGGAGTGAAGTTCGGGTTAGGAGAGGAAGGCGGAGTGAGCTCCCCACTGCGGCACGGGTAAGTACCGGGAGTATGTCGGGAAAAAAAATGGAAAAGTGCGCGGANTTTTGGGTTTAGTGTTGGGGGGGGAATGCAGTTTCACAGTGACCCTAACAGGACAGCCACAAACCGGTGTGACCAAAGCGAGGACAATCCCGAAGTTGCCTCCTTCATGCTTGTAACACCCAAGTTCCTCAGGAGTTATCAAGAAAGGGACAAGCTGGGGGTTCTGGTCCCGCTGCGGAGCCCGGGCATAAGTTCCTGCCTCGGGTGCGGAACAGACTCTGTAGGTACCGGCCCAGCTGCAAATGGAACTTGTGGTCCTCTCCCTCCGACCCGCCCCTGCAGCTGTCCTCTCCCTCGCAGGTCTGGAGGTACGGCGCCCAGACCCGCTCCATGGGCAGACGCCCTGTGCTATGGGGCACAGCTCTCCCCGGGGCCGACTCCCCCACCGACGGGATGTTCCTACATGCGAAAATTGACCTAACAGATGGAGAAATTAACGTTCACAGCTAATTGTCTACTTGGCTCTTGTGTTTAGCACGTTTTGTTAAGGGTGCTTTTTTCCCCAGAGAGAGGGCTACGCGCCTCTGTCTATCATTACTGCCCGCCGGCTACCCGGTTGCACTGCACCCGCGGCAGGCAGTGGTGGGCATGGGCCGAGCCGAGCCGTGCCTTGGCCTTGGCAAGCGGCCTTGCGGAGCTGTCCCTCCGCCGTCGCCGTCCCTGTGACCAGAGTGCCACCTGCCGGCGCCGCCGCGCCGCTGCACGCGGGAGCACCTGGTCCCACCTGGGACAGAGGAGTAGAAGCAGGCACCCCGCGGAGAAGCGGAGGGACCGACCGGAAGACGGAGGCGGCGGCAGGGGCGGCTTGCCCTTGCGATGATAAATTTGGTTCCCTGTCTCCTTCCCGGCCAGCGCGCAGGTGGGTGCTGGTGTCAATGAAGCATGGGGTGGGGTCTGTGGTGATGTGACTAGCGTCGTGCTCAAAGAACGGGGAAAAACATATATATGGGGGAAAGGGAAAAAAAAAGTCCGCCCCCCAAGAGGAACCTTTCCTCTCCGCTTAAACTTTCCCGGCGCTCCCGACCACGTGGCCGAAGCGACACTTACACACCTACACAAAGGGATACATGCCCCCGGCGGAGAGCTGAGACCATGTGCGTCCCGGCGCCGCAGGCAGGACCACTGCGGGCACTGCGGTCGCTGTCGCCTGACAGCCCGAACCCCGAGAAAAGTTGGGATGTGGAGGAGACTAGAAGAGACAAGGGAAGCGCGGGCCGTTGCCCAAGGGCTGCCGATTGCCCTCCCGAAGGTGGACGAGGAAGCAAGGCTGGCACTGACCCACGGACCCGGGAGCTGTGACTCGGAGCCCTTCTCTCGCCTGCCTGGGACTCTGCGAGTCTCTGGGAACTTGCTCCGAAATTTCACGAGATCGAATAAAGGCTGCAAAACCCTCCCGCGGCTCCGAGCCGGGACGGGGCTGGGGGGGTGGGTAAAAGGGTGTGCTCCTCGGTTGGTACCGAGCCGCGCTGCTGGACTGAGATGCCTCTTTTTCATATTAAGTAAAAAGCCCTCCTGGGAGTACAGGATGCGGTGTCCCCTTTCGCTATTTGAAGGTGGGGGCACAAAAGGCGCGGCGGTGCCCGAGGGATACCCCGGGAGCGGCCGGGCATCGCCGTGCCCGCATCGCTGCTCTGCGGAGCCGTCGGGACTGTTCATGGTGCTGAAACCGTCCCCAGCACCGCCACGAACAACTTAGCACCGCCAAATTTGCCAGTCCTTGCCCGTGAGACGGGGTAGCGCAAGCAGCCAGACCTTGCCTCTACCTCCTCGTGGCCCCCAGCGCTCCTTGGGCCGGGGCACGGTCCGCTTACCTTGGCTTTCCTCCTCAGGAGGTGGCTGGTGAAGCCGAAGATGATCTCCGAGTCCAAGCACAAGGCTCCGATCTCCAGCAGGCTGGGGTTTTTCCTCGTAGCGTTGGAGGCATCGGGCGATTTTTGAAAAGCCATAGTTTGGATTTGGAAATATCCGGCTCCCTGAGTGGAGGCGATGTATTTGTATACACACACACACAGAGGAGAGAAAAAAGAGGGGGATAAAATAGCAAACACCTCCCACCCCTTAAAAAAAGAGGAGGGCGAGGGGAGGGGGGAAAAAAATTAAAAATAAAAATAAAAGCCAGACGCGGTGAGTTACTCCTTCATCTGCCAGGATGCGCGCTGCCGGAGTGAGGTAGCCAGCAGCCGGGCAGACCCTCCAGCCCCCCCTGCCTCTATTTGCCTCTCTCCGTCGCTCTCCCTCCCGTTTTATCCCCTCTTCAGCGCACCTTGCCTGAAGAGCAAGAGCGGTGCGCGCCCCGCTCAGCGCCCCGCCGGCGCTGGGGCCGGAGTGGCTGCTGCGCTGGGTGCGTGGGGCCGGCAGCGCCCTACTCCCCCGCCGCCGGCCATCAGCTCGACGAGCGAGGGGGCTTCTACCGCCCGCTGGCCAGAAGCCTGCACTGCGATCCTCCTGCCTCCCCCCATCCACTGCTGGGTGGGCTTAGTGGCTGGGTTGGTTCTTGGTGGGGTTTTTCCCTCCTTCTTCTCCTCCTCCTCCGGGGTGAGGACAAGGAAGGAAAAGATGCCAGTGAAGTCAGTTGTGGGGGAAAGGGGGGCGAAG
>VWZI01011413.1:387705-511092 GCA_013396835.1 Psilopogon haemacephalus
GAAGGGAAGGGAAGGGAAGGGAAGGGAAGGGAAGGGAAGGGAAGGGAAGGGAGACAGGAGATATTTATTCTGAATTTTCTAGGTCATCTGTTCCAGGCTTCCAGCTACAGATGAGCCTGCATGTTAGATGAGGAAGGTGGGTTCTGTACAATGGAGGTGAAATACAGATGCCATAAACAGCAACAAGAGTGGTGCTGGGACTGAGAAGAGGAGGAAGGGAATGGTAAGTTGCTCATGGCAAAGTTGAAAGGGTTTGTTTAGGTCATTATTGCATTCCTTCCTGATGTAGATATCTCAGGTCAGAAATGTGTCAACATGTCAGCTAGTCCCTGAACCCACGTGGGAATGGTGTCTGCAGGAACCCAGGCCCTGCACCACCTTGCATAGACTTTTTCTCTCACCCCACATCCTACCCACTCCAATCTTTCTGTGCTCCACTCTGCATGCAAAGCTTTCCACTACCCTTTGCTACACAGGTGGGACATTCTCCTGCCTGGGAAGATCCTTGTGCTTGGAAGATGCCACCTTACCAAGGAGATTGGAACAAGGAAGAGAAAAAAAGTGGGGAGAGCAGAAGGAAAACCAGTTCAAGCGAAATGGTGGAATAGACATCATCCATCCAGGTAAAGAATGTCCTACACAGACCCTTAGCACAGGTGCTCAGCATGAGGTAGCACAGTGCCCATCACCAGACAGCAAAGCACCAAATGTCATCTGCTATGCATTGAGGAAAGAGGCTTGGAAACATCCAAGGACAGAGACAAACAAGGAGACCTGTTGTCCACTTTGGAGATGGCCTGAGGCATCTGTCCTTATTCCCCAAATTATCAGCTCAACCCAAGTTTAAGCACTCACACTACGCTTGTCTGACCTCAAGGACAGTCCAGCTCTTCTCTGTCCACAGGTCACCACCAGCTCACAAGGTCTTCCCTCTTAATCACGGTTTGCCTTTCTTGGTACAGACTTTGGGAAAGTCTGAGTCTAAAATATGCCCTGAATGTCAGGCACTGAGGGTCATTCTGCAGCCCCAAACTCACCTCTAATCCTGGAAAGACTCTTTGCAATCAACTCTATTAAAGCAAATATCTCTCCACCCCACTGCCCTCAGGTGTCTTGCCGATAAACAGGCTGAAGGGAAAGTTATTAGCTTTTATTCATGGTGTCTAAACTAAAGTAAAACATCAACGGGGTGACTGTATATAATAATAGACTAGATAAAGTCCATTTTTCTTGGGCCCTCTGAAACTGATCCCTGAGCACTAAAATGGGTCTCTTAATAAATATCTTATCTCCCCGCCACAGAGCCTTGGCTACAGATAACCAGACAGCCATTACTGAACCTCTGAAATAACCCAATTTTCCATCAGGGCTACATCAAACAGGCTCCTTTTTAAAGACCACCCCCACCTTCCTTCCCAAGGGTAAGTGGGGAAAGGCAAGAGGGAGGGAGCCAAAAAGGGACAGGGGATTTCATCAAAGTCCCCAAGCACAGTGGGGTGGGGGGAGGGGTGTTGCTGCATTGCAATGCAGTCACTTCTATGAGCAACCATGGACCAAGGTCTTCCCTCTGTGAACCAGAAACCAAAACCCATTCCCTCTGTGGCCTGTGTTGGAGTGAGTGGTTCTGGGCTCCCATAGTACTACTCCTTTGTGCCTCCTCTGCAGGCAGAAAGTTGGGCAGGAGAACACAGACAAAGCAGGGTGCGAGGTGATACTGTACATGTTGCATTGGTCTCCTTTATTAATACACCATACAGGTGATCATGGAATTATTAAGTATATTGCTGTGATTTCACATTTAATTTACTAAGAATACAATGGTTTGGGCTAGAGGACCCAAGGGAAATCTAGGCAACAGTGAGCAAAAATCCATGAAATTCAATGTAGCACACTAATCATGGAGGCATTATAGTATTAATTGCTATAATGATATACTTCTAATCCTATCTTACAATGTACCACATAATTTCATTGGGTAAGAGAGGAAAGGAATTAAATTTAGTTCAATACAGGAAAGTATGTAACTTAATAGAGTTGTTTGACTCCTGCACACTCACGGGTTTGAGGCCGATATCACTCAATGTGGCCCACAGCAGGGAAGAAAGATGGCTCAAGACTTTTGACACCTTCACTGAAATCTGGAAGCAATATGGGAAAGTGTTAGATTTCTGCTTTTCAAGAGGCAGCTAGGCCATATAAAGGATAATTAGAATCCGTTGTAAAGATGATTTATCATGTCTATCATTGTGCTTGAAAAGGCTAGGTCACCCATGAATGCTGATGAAATTTCAAAGATCTTCTCCCCAAGGACTTTCTGCATCTGCTGCCCTCTGAGATGGGGAAATAGCCCAGGGCAAGCTTCTCATTAAAAGCAGAGGAAAATATAAGCATTTTGTCCGTCATAACATTTTTCTTCAGTATTACATCTGACATGATCAGACCTTTAAATACCATGGTAATAGGGCTCACTTTAAAGTTCAAGTACTTGGCGTCATGTCCTCCTCCCGGTGTGTGTGTCGTGTTCCCCCAGCCCCCCAGCCCTCAGGTTTCAGCTAGGTAGTAACTCTCTCTAACAAGGCAGTGCCTCGACCCAAAACACACTTTCTCCCGTAGGAAATATTGCGGGAGGTGGGCAGAGGTGGTAAAAGTAGCTTTTGATCTTGTTTGTATAATATGCAAAAAGACATCAAAGCGAGGAAAGAGGGGGAGGCAGAGAAAAGAAAGCAGACAAGGAATAGCCCTAGACACGGGAACACCGAACAGCTCATGAATAGCTACATAAAACATAATTAGGAAAACACGGTAAATTAGTGGTTCTTTAAAGAGGTAGGCGGCGGAGCGGGCTGAGAGGATGGCCAGGGAAAGTGGGTACGTCCCGTTTCAAAGCCTACCCCAAGGGCAACTCAAACGCAGCGCAAACCTCCGAGGGTACACGGGAAAGCCCCGAGGACACCGCTCAGCGGGACCCCGCGGATATCCTCCCCATCTGCCTCGGGCAGCGTCTTCTTCGGCCCCGTCCTGCTCGGGAAGCGTCCGAAGCTGTGCTCAGCAGCGGTGGGAAAGCCGTGGGGTAGGGATCCGAGGAGGTCCATACCCGCTGCCTAGGGCGGGGTAAAGGGGAGCTGGTTTCACCGCGGGGCGCTGCAGGTTTCGAGGCGTTGCCGGGGGTGCGGGGAGAGCAGCGGGGGCGCCTGTTTGTTTGGGGTTGGCTTGTTTGTTTGCTTGCTTGCTGTGTGGCCTCTCGGGTGTCGGCGCTGGGTTTAATTGATTTGCGGGTCGGGCAGTTGAGACCATCAAGGGAAACTTCAGCCCTTGCAGGCTGGAGAGGAAAGTAACGATCGTTATCGGTGAAACCAGCGTGAAAAGCAAACACAGCCACCCCCTCCCCGCGCAGATGGGGATGAGGCCACCCCGGAGAAACGGTGCTCGGGTAAAGCTGCAGAATCGAACCTGCTGCCTAGGGCACCCCTGGGATACCGGGGTGTCTCACAGAGAAGCTTCCCGCCCTCTCCCGGTCGCCAGCTGCAGCCTGAGGGCTCCAAGAGGCTCCAAGAGAGACTCTGTGGTGGCTCTGCATGCAGAATGTATCTGCACCGGAAGGGTCGGGAAGGTCACACAGAGAAATGTGGCCAAATTTACCCCCAAAGCAAATTTATTCCCAGTTCTCAGCGTGAGTCGGGCTAACTAACTCTGTCCTGCTCCTGGTCAGCTCTCTTGCTTAGGAGGCTCTTTGCTGCAACTAGTGCTTCCCTGTCACAAACCTTTAGTTTCCATTGACAGGGCTCCCTGCCATGCTGAGACCATGTCCTGCCTGCACTTTGGGCAATTCAAGCCACAGAGTGGATCTCACAAGTCTGGAGCAAAACAGGTGCTTAAGCAAGTCTCACCTCAGGTGATCACCTGGCTTGTAGAGGAGAGCCAGGTAAAGCAGCTCGATGGCTCTCCTGTCACTGCCTGGGCTTAGTAGCCCAGAGCTGATCTCAGGCCTGCTCCTGCTTGGTCTCTTGTCTCTTTGTCACCCTGCTCTCCAAGAGGAGATTGAAAGCTTTCCTGTAAACAACTGGTGAAGGTCAGGGAAAGGAAAGCTTGACACTGCTTAATGAAAGACTGTTGCATAAAATCTTTTGCTCAGTTGTCTGTGTCTGGGAGGCATGGGGAACTCTGTGTTCAAGCTTTTTAATTTCCGTTCTAATTTGCAAGTCATAAAGAAAGACAGTAGACAGTCCATGATGTCCTGTTTAATTTCTTGTCACCCTCATGCCAGTTTAGTCCTCACTCACTTGCCTAGGTGCTTCTTATGATCAGCCCTAGCTACCACCTCCCCTGTGAAACAGCCTACCCAGACATAGCCATTAGTGTCTTGCTTGCACCATAGATCCGTGATTCTAATACTGTTCCAGTGACCTCTGCCCAGATGCATCAAAGCAGCAGCGTGTAGGAAGAGCAGCAAAATTACCCCAACAAAATTCTCCCTTGTTTTAATGGTTGTTTGGATGGTTTTAAAGGAGGTGGTGTGAGTAAGGATTACTTTTCCCAAGCTCTTCCCGTTTGATTAGAATCACCTTTTCCTTCGATGGGAGACACGCATCCGAGAAGTCCGCAAGTGGGGGTCGGATGTCACAAACCGTGGTCACCTTTCCGTCCTGCCTGGGGACATGGATCCCGGGCTCCCGCCGGGAATGACGCGAGGATTAGCGCCGGGACGTGGCCCAGGAGGGAAGGGGAGGTTCAGCACCCTGGACAGCTTCCCCGTCTGGCCAGGCTCCGAGTCCGCTCCTCCCGCGCACAAAGGGTCCCCGGGAGAAGGCGACGGCCTCGGTGGACGCTTGCGGCAGGTGTGGAAAACAGGAGCTGTGCTGTAGCGTCTTTGTGGCTTTGTGGGTGGTGAAGCTCCCTCAGGAGCCTGAGGACGGTTCTGCTGTCTCCCGTGGTAGGCTGGTGTCACCCAGCCTACGCAGAGTGAGAAACAAAACTCACCTGTGTTAGCGGGAGCACCGACCGCGGGACTCCACAAGCAAACCTTCATTCCATTGCAGGGACACAAATTTGGCTTAAGAAAGTGTTTCCTCTTCCTCCTCCTCTTCCTTGTGATAATGGAGTTGTTCCAGATGGAAGAGAAACCGTTTTGTGGGGCTTCTAGTGACCTGGGCAGCAAACAGGACCTAGGGAAAACTTCGTGCTTGCAGGAGGTACAAGAGAGAGGGAACAAACCAACCCTGTCCTCTAGCCTTCATCAAATATGGTGCTCAATATGGTGCTCCCAGGGTCATGCTGCTTTGTGGCAACTTGTTTAAAAAGGAAACATCAAGGTCTGCACAACCATATTGTCATGAAAGGTAAAACAGCATCACAACAAACATTAAAATATCCAAGAAATTGTAACAGAAAGAATCAGCTTTGCTGGCCACACACAGGAGAAGCATTTACAGCTTTTATGACTTGAGAATATACCAGGTACATCCCTGGAAATACAGCCTCTTCCTCAGTACCTTATCCTCTTCTACAGAATGGTTATATTGTAAGCAACTCCAGAAACTTCAATGTGGCTGTTTCTTGTATCTCCTCTCAGCTCATCCAGCACCTTGTCTTAATGGAGAAGTTGCTGGTTTATTTACTTCACCACAGTGGATTTTGAGTGCATTGTTCTTACTGCCCCAGCCAAAGTTAGGTGTCTTTTTATAATCTTTTAACCAAGCAGACGGACTCTGTTTTCTAATTTTCACTGTTGTATTGTTTTAGAAAGAGAAAAAATGTGTATCTCAACTAAAATGGAGCTGCTTTGCCAGTAAGAGACAAAATGCAGAACAGGTGATTAGTTTTCAACAGCTAGGTGGCTCCTCAAGAGCAGGTTTCACTCACAGCAACAGGCAGGAACTTTTTGGCTGGAAAATACTAGTAACTGAGAACTACACCAGAGGAGCTTGAATGCCAAACCTCAAGTAAATACAAATGAAAACCCACTTACCAGCGTTGGAGCAGCAGCTCTCACAGAGCCTCCCGAAACCCGTCCCAGCGCAGGAGCATCCTGCTCTCACCAGATGGCACTGCTCCTCCAGGAACAGATCGGGAACTTTCACCCTGCCCCACTCTGTGCCAAGGATGCCTCTTAAACCCAAACTCCAGAGTTTAGAGAGCCACCAAAGAAAAGCTGGCAATTGAGAAGGTCTAAAGTCAAATGCAGCAGAGAATACCTGCCTGGAATTTAGACGTGCCTTTTGCACATTAGAAAACTGAATAAAACACATATAGTAATAAAAAAATTATTCATCAGAGTATCAGTGGCTCTTCCTTCTTTCCATGTCCCACTGCTTCCATCCTGCATGACAATGCTTTTTAGAGGAAGTTTAAAGTCAAGTGGATAGACCAATCAATTCATCAACAGGTCCTCTTCAGAAAAACTTATTTTCTGAGTTATTCATGTTTGCACAGAAATTTGTCTGTATGTTGTATATTACCTGACCTAGGACAGAAAGGGTGAAATGTTTAATCAATGTCGAGACACTGACAGCTTAAGAAGGCAAAGGAGAAAAAAAAGCAGCGAGGACATGTAAGAGAATGATCTTAGTCTTGCACATGGAAAACATTTTGTGTCATAAGCTCACCAACAAAGTGGTGACATGTTCTTGCATAATATGACACTTAAAACTACAAATGGCTCACTAAACTCGAAAGCACTTACTCTGTACCCTCTTAGACCAAACTATTTTCAAGCTACAAATACTTTACTGGCATATGAAGCTCCTCTGGGCCATCCTGAACCAGTACATGACAAGCATGGAGGCAATGAAGAGCATGATAGGCTCCTGCTACTAGCAAAGTAAGCAGCTGTCTAGAGAGCACCAGCCAATAAGACATGACAACATGATCATGAGCTCCAATGCCTCTATTCCCTTTCCCAGAGCTCTAGAAAGCCAGTCCAAAAGGTACAGGTCCTGCTATGGAAAAAGAGAAGGTACCTCATGCAGACACATCTCCCCCCAAAAAAATTTGGGTTGTCAAGCCAGAATTTCTGTGCCAATATTTTTTACTTCTAATTGCAGATGACACTTGGCCCATGCCCTTATTTACAGGACAATGTATCAAGGTTTGGCTGCTTTGCCTGCATAGCAGAGAAGCGTTCAGCCAGTTCTGCTGAGCACATGTAGTAGCTAAAATAGTCCATCACATTCCAGATGAAAACTCATAATTTAAAATAATGATGAATCCATCAATTCAAACAAAGGAAAAGTTTGTTTCCAGTGTGGAAGGAAAGAATTCAGAAATTTCTTCTTTAGAAGACTAAAACAATAACCGGGAGAGGAAATTTCTCTGGTTCACTAATTCTGATAACTAAACCTTAATAGGGATTCAGCTGGAAAAACTACCAGCAGCTTCATGCAATGAAGGTTACTCTATCCCCTGATGGTCCTTCTGCCAGTTGGGACATGGAGGAAGAGGTCAGAATGAAAAAGAATTTTAGAACTGCAGTCAGGAAGAAGATGTATGAAGATGAAAGGAGACAAGTAGGGTAAGACAGGGAAACAGAAAGGGCAAGGGAAAGATAAGAAAAGGCCAGGAAAAAAATAGCATTCTCAGAAAGAGGCAAGGAGTCAACTCTGCATTGAAAAAGAACCCAAAGTAAATGAACAGCTAAGACACTTTCTTTTCTATCCTTCTCATAACACATTAATCCTGATCTTTCTCCTTCCCCCCATCACTGCACCTGTCTTCTGCTTGCCTTCATTTCAACTCACCCATCCACACACTGTCAATCCACCATTTCTGTTCTTTGTGAAGAGCAGAAGAGCCCAGATCCTCTGGTTACATAGTATCTCTTCTGGCCCCATGTCATGTTATGGGTAAGATCCCATAGTCTTCTCTCTCAGAAACCAAGATTCTTACTGGAACTATTTGGGGAAACTACTGTTTGCCTTTCTTTCAAGTACCCCAATAAGAACTTGCTCTGACACAAGTTCAGAAAATTAAAACAATCAAATTATTTAATTAACTAAAGTGACTGGTACAACAGATTTGGTGATAAATGCCCCAACTGCAAGATGAACTCAGGTTAATAAATCCTGGGTAGCATCCAACACAGAGATGCAAACCTTTGCAATAGCTCCAATATAAAATTTAAAAAAAATGCAACAAAAATTTGGCTATATATTGAAGGTGAAATTCTCACCAAGAAAAGCTTCCTTGTGCTGGGTGGAGGAAAAGGAGCACAACACATTGCCTATCCTTGACCATGCTGGCACTGGTGCCCCTGCATATACGTGTGGCAGTTGCCCCTCCACCCGCCCAAGAGAGATGTCCCTCTCAGGGGTTGTATAGCCTAGCTCAGATCATTCCTGCCTTCTAGGTGATGTTCAGAATGATTTGGGAGAATTGAGTAATATGGTCATATTATCTTTAGCCTTGTCCTGGATTAACATAGCCCACTCTCACAAGCCCTCCTGTCTCCCCACACACATGGCAGGGAAAGTAACACACCAAAAATCCTCTAGATTGAGATAAACAGTTGTACTGCAAATTATACAATACACAATTACCTTATCCTATTTGCAGAAAAGTGCAGCAAAATGTAGAAGCAGAAGCTAGCAGACCCCATGCAACCCCACAGTGGAAACTATGAACACAACTAAAACCAGTAAACCAGGAGTAACTGGAAGAGGAAACCTCTCATGTTACAATCTGAACTTCAAGCCCCATGATACTTTGCTCCAGCCAGCACTTTCATTTTAAAGCTGGCATGATGGCATCATGGTACTGAATATTAGCAGCAGATGAGGGGTGTCAATTTGAATGCTAAAATTGTACTTTTAGGCAAACGTCTTTGTTTGGTCACCCTGGGCCTCACAATCTGTTTTGGAGTATTTATGCTATTTAGAATGATAGAATCAGTCAGGGTTGGAAGGAATCACAATGATCATCTAGTTCCAACTCCCCCTGCCATGGGCAGTGACACCCTAACCTAGATCAAGCTGGACAGAGCCTCATCCAGCCTGGCCTTAAACACCTCCAGGGATGTGGCCCCAACCACCTCCTTGGGAAACCCATTCCAGGGTCTCACCATTCTCATGGTGAAGAACTTCCTCCTCATGTCCAATCTGAATCTCCCCACCTCCAGCTTTGTTCCATTCCCCCTAGTCCTGTCACTACCTGAGAGTCTAAAAAAGTCCCTCCCCAGCATTTTTGTAGGCCCCCTTCAGATCCTGGAAGGCCACAATAAGGTCACCTCAGAGCCTCCTTTTCTCCAAACTGAACAGCTCCAACTCTTTCAGTCTGTCCTCATAGGAGAGGTGTTCCAACCCTCTGATCATCCTCGTGGCCCTTCTCTGGACACACTCCAGCATGTCCATATCCCTCTTGTAATAGGAGCTCCAAAATGGGACGCAGTACTCCAGGTGGGGTCTCACCAGAGCAGAGTAGAGGGGGAGAATCACCTCCCTCGACCTGCTGGCCACACTTCTCCTGATGCAGCCCAGAATCTGGTTGGCTTTCTGGGCTGCAATTCCACACTACTGCCTCATGTTGAGCTTCTCATCCACCAGCACCCCCAAGTCCTTCTCAGGGTTGCTCTCCAGCCAGTCATTGCCCAGCCTGTGTTTGTGCTTGGGATTGCCTCGACCCAGCTGCAGGACCTTGCACTTGGTCTTTTAGCCTTGCTTCAGCAGTTTGAGCCACAACAGGGCCATCTAATCTTTCTTTAGCTTTTGGCATGCCAGCTTCCCAGATGTTTTAATGCAAACACCTACTGATTGTGAATTACCTTAGTCCCAAAGCTACTAAATCAGTTTGCCTTCCTGTCCCACAACAAGCTAGATCCCGCATTCCACAGAAGACTTTAGATGCTGTTCAGTTTCTATTACAGAGTGAGGAATAACCCCAGTTTATACAAGATTGCTTGTATTCACCCCAAACTCACCAACCACTCAGAAGTCAAATTCACAACTATAGACATGGTGACAGCAGAAGAAAATTCTTGAGCTATACTGCTTGAACTTGTCTTTGCAAAGATTATGGTTTCCATTTTGTCAACACCAGTGACCCAAAAATCTTGAATGAAGGCACCCAAATGACAGAGACAAACCACCAGGCTTAGAGCCTAAGCCACCAGGATCTCCAACAGTTCTACATTCTCTACACATAGGGTGACATGATATATCATGCTGTGACCCAACAAGGCCCTTTGCTTTCTGGCACAGGAGTGAGTGATTTACTGTTACAGTTACGTCAACTCACAGTATTATTTTTAACTGCTTCAATTATATTAATGTTAGTATATCTAAATATGGCAAAACAGAGGTACCCCAGTCCAAGAGGTGTGTCCTGATGTCTCTGAATGACAGGACAGTCACTATGAACACTAAAGGATATCTCTTGTAGAATGCTTGGCTGTACTGAAAAGTTAGCTCTTTAAGGAAGACAGACATCAACTTTTAAAATTATTACTATGTATTTTTTTTTTTTTTAAATCAAAACATGCTATATAATAAGCTAACAATGATCTCATTCTATGCTCTTTCTGTAATTCATAGTACGTGGAAGACCACTGATACTTGCTCTCAGTAGGAAGCCACTGGTAGCCAGGTCAGTTATCTCTCTTCCTGTCCAAAAAAATACAGCTTTATGCAAAAGCACACAGAATCACATCCTGTGTTTGCTTGTATTGATCAATAAGTAACAAGCTTCATGTAGTCATATCCAGAGGATGAAATTTCTGTCATAGAAGCCCTGTTCACTGATCACTATAGCATCACTGAATAGCATCTGAAGACATGGCTGTATGCCCTCAGACTGACAACAGCCCAGATGCAATGAGTAGTGGACAGCAAGTACATACTGGCAATGTTTGTGCCCCCAGATGCTGACAGGCTGGAATACGCAGTACCTTACAAGTTAACTTTCTAGACCACTTACAATTAAGTCTAAATACAGATTTTGAAGCTAAGTTTAGGCTTTGGGGATGGGAAAGTATGGCTGCAAGGTGCTGGGCTCTTCTGGGAATGATATGTGTAATACATGTCTGTTCAAATATAAAAATCCAGTGCCTGTTTTTAAAGCAGCGTGGTCACTGTTTTTTCTTCAAACCCTCATTACAAAATTGAATGCATAAGAAAAGACAGGAAAAATATGTTTGTATTTACTAGGGGAAGAAAAATAGGGAAGGAAGATGTGAACGATATTATTATATGTGATGAGTCTCCTGTTTATTTTAGAGACTGTAGAAATACCTTTAGTTTTTTCAATGGGACCACATGTCTTTGTAAAAGATGTGTTCCACTTCAACATTTCATAAGTATTAGCAGTGTTATGCAAGAGAGAAAGTAGCTTATCCCAATGGTGGTGTTCAGCACTGCCTCCTGACATTTCTGACATTTGAGTTAAGCTTGTCTTCAACACTTCCTGAACACCAAAGGCAATTCTGTCCAGGAGCCTCACTACAGTCCTCTGTCCTCTCTTTGGAGATTTGTGGGAAGATAAGCCTCTCACATGTGCCATCTAAAATCAGTGTCATGTGAATAGCTTCTTCTGGCCTTATAAACTTCGAGTTTATAAAAACAATAAAACACTATTCTTTAATTTGACTTGAGCACAAGCCTTTTACAATCTTGCATCTGAATCTGGTTAGAAGGAGCCTAGGATGCCACCACTTTGACCTTTAGGATTTGACAATGCGCTGCTGAGGTATGAAGCCAACAGCAATCCCCACAGAAACCTGAACAGCTCTGCTGAGTCCACATCAAGGTATGTAATGTGGCAAGGTAAGCATGGCCTGATGAGGCAAGTTTGCATATAGGCTCCAATAAGAGCAAAATAATCAAGTTGGAATAAAAATCCTGTCAGAATTTCTCCTGCTAATTCTATAGTGGCTTTTAGATCCTATCCATCCATGAAGGAGGTTAAGGTGCCCAGGAACATGATTCACTAAAGTCAGCATACTGCATAGGAAGTTGCTTATTCTGAAAGAGAAAATTCAGGAGGAATCTCCAGACACTGCAAAGAGTAAGACTATGGTGCAAAGAGCAGCTTCTTCATGCACCTGGTCCTCTTTTGCCTAGAACCACGTACTTATGAATTCTGCCCCACAGGTAACAGAAACAGAAATTTCTTCCCAGGTCTGCCACTGCCAGAATTTAATCTGATATTCTCAACAGCCTGCCAAAAGTAATCTCCATGCTTCACAAACCTTCTGACATGGTAGTAAGATCAAGCAAAACACAGGTGGGGACAGACAGTATTTGGGATTGAGACTGTCCGATTTTAACTGAAATGACATCACTGTAGCAGTTTTACTATCTTTTTAATTACAATCCATCAGTCTACACAAATAACTGGCTTTTTCCTGGTTTTAAGGCCACGTGAAAGAGAAATGACTTGGCTTTCTGTTTGGATGTCATAATACTAATGGAGAACATCTTTAGAGGCTTATTACAATGCAATATTGCCAGTTCCAAGCACTAAGAAAACTAAGAAAGAGTACATAATGAACCATTCATCCCCACCCTACAACAAAAGTCACGAGAGTAAGAATGGATTTGATTCCACTTGTTTACCAGTTTCTGAGAATTTCTGTGCTGTCAGATTACTGTTCCAAACTCTTCTGCCACAATGAGAGCCTCGAACCTTCTTAAATTAAGACTCTCAGCTATCCTTTTTATCAGGAACCATCTTAAATCAAGATTCTCAGTTATCCTTATATCACACCAATCCTGAAGCTGAAGCCTTTGGTGAAAGCAAACAAACAAAAAGCTACAAACGTAGAACAAGCTAACAAGGAACAAAACCAGCTAACAAGGTACTCAGGAGCAATTAATGAACCAGCAACACTGAAGAGCTTCATAATGTTGGCTATGCTGCAAGACCCAGAAAAGATTACATTTGCTGGAAGAGATCGAAACTGCCTAAAATGAAAAGAAGAGCTAATACTCTACACATTAGGTATTAATCCAGATCAACTGTGCTCAATGTTCCTGGGGGGAAAAAATAACCAAACCAAAATCAAACCCTAAAAACCAGCTAGGGCTTTTTGTTTTGTTCTCCAAGTCCTGGTTTCTTATGGAGTCAAGAAAAAAACCTATGGGCAAAAATGGCTCTGTGTAAGACTTGTGAAATTTGGTAACTAAATGTTATTATAAATTTATTTCATCTTGACACAAAAAACAGCTCTACAGCTGTTTTATGATACTGTGAAGGTTAAACTACTACAGAACGAGTACTCTTGCATGCAGCTACTATAAAAGTGTCACTGAATTATTTCTAATTTTAGTGCTCGTTGTTCTAAAAATTGCTTCCCACTGCACTCCAGGAAGCAAGAAAAAGGTGATTCACATAAACCTAGCAGCTGAGGAACAACATGGATATAACCAACTGAGAGGAGCAGCTATGTACAACTAGAGGGTCTGTATCAGACCATGACTGCAGGGAGGCTCACAAGAGGGTTCAAGGAGCCATAGTACACAGCATTTCAGTCTTGTGGCTGATGCAATGATACTGCCCCACTTTCTGTCAAAGTAAGAAAACCAGCTACTTTTACAGTAAAATGAGTCTCACTTCAGCCATTAAGTTTGAGGTGATGAGATGAACCACACCTGAGAATGACCACTTGTCTGCACTGACCATAAAGTTAGTTCAGGCAACTAGATATTGAAGTTTTTTTCAGGTGAATCATATCTAAGTGTCAAATAAAAGGCAATCTGGGAGAGCAGCACTCAGCTTCAAATACTGCTATATCTCCACCCACTGTGAGACCCATATTTGCCACAAAAAAATGAGGGAAAGAAGGAAGTTCAAACAGTAGATATAACAAACTTGCTGGACAAGCTTATAGAAATTAGTGCTTTCAAAGGCACTCCCTTTGCTGGTATTACCTGATACCAGTGGAAAAAAACTCTAAAACAAGAGCTGGGTCTGTCTAAGAACATCAGAAAATTACATGAAGCCACATAAGCTTCATAAAGGACACTACAAAGTCTTTTAAAACAAAAGTAATGGAAATTCTAAAATCACAGATTGTTAGATACAGTTTTGTTAAAGAAGGGAGCCAGGAACAAATCAACTAGCAAAAAACACATGCCCTCACTGTAATCAAGCAGAGATTTTGTCACCCCATTTATCTCATAGTTGATGCTGTTAACTGCTGATACAGACAACACCATCAGTTTTGAGCATAAAATTATTTGCAGGGAGAAATTATTTGAAGAAATACTTCTCAGCTGTGCCTGAGTTGGGGTAAACTGGTATAGCTACACTGAAATGGAACACAATGCAGCACTTTTTGTGGTCTGAAATTCTGTCAATTTATGGGCAGGAAGTATGGCCACTAATTCATATCATCAGGATAGAAAGCCAACAGTATCTTCTTCACCCTAAGTAAAAAAAAAAAAAACAAAAAACAAACAAATGGCCATATGAGGCCTAAAGAATTTCTGTTCCTTCAAGTTGTGGATGTGTGGTCTCTCTGCATGGAAATTGTGTGAATAACACTGCAAGTACCATTCCAGAAACAAAGCATGAACCCCTTTGAATGTTGACTACTGATGTCTAGAAATATGTTGGGTTTTTTTAATCAACTTTTTACTGTTATTGTTAAGGATGTCTAGAGATGCAACTACCTCTTGTTCAAGAACATGCATACCTAAGCATAATGTCTGGGATGCCCCAGTTACAGCATTGCTCAGTAGCTGAGAAGCACCAGTACCTAGATTGCTCCTACACAGTGAGGCATTATTCAGTGGATGACAAAGAACGAGCAACCCAAAGCACACGTTTCTTAATTCAAACATGAATTTGATTTGAATGCATACTTTACTAGGTGTTGCCTCCCAAATCTCCAGCCAATCAGTATCCTGTTCAACACATCCGTGTGTATACTGAAACTAGAAGATGCTGCCAAAGCATTAAGCAGCCTACAGAAAAGGGTGGGGAGGGAGGAATCTGCTTCTACATCCTGTTCTTGGGCAGAGCAGACAACCTCCTTAGTCCAGGGATTAGCCCAGAATCAGAAAGCTTACCTATGCTTTTAGTCTGGCCATTATACCTTTGCTACTCATTTTTTAAGGGAATTGTGAAAAAAAAAATATTGGATGTTATTATCCAAAGGCCAAGATTCCTTTGATAAGAAACTGGAGTATTGTCTGAGAGCTAAAGACGTGCTCTGCAACTGTAGGGCAGCATTTGACTAAGTCTGGCAGAAGACTCTCCTCCCTTCATCCCCTCAGGCTTCTGCTTAGCTTAGACAATATCACAAGGAAGGGCAGCTTGCCCAGAGGTTTTCACTGTGTATTTGCTGGGGATTTTGTTTGTTTGTTTGTTTGTTTGTTTGTTCATTCATCCACATGGCTTACTGCCAGCTTATGAAAACTACAAGCCTGTCGTCAGAAGTTCACCCAGTCTGAGAGAGGAAAAACAACAGAAGTTAATTTGAATCCATACCTTTAAAATGTCACAGAATGAAATACACACAAAAGAAACATTCCAGTAATACTGTGATTTCAGCCATGGATAGTAATGAAATATCAATTTCTATGAGTAATTGATGGAGGTTTGTCTTTGCATGGACAATCCACTACAAGAACATCAAGTTCTTGTCTTTGCATAAGCAGAACCTCCCCCACCAGTTTGCTCTTTCAGAATGACTAACTCTATCCTTAAAAAAAACTGGACTCTTTTCTTACCCCTATCAGAGAGGTTTCTTTCAAACTTTTCCAGGGCACACTGCACTCAAACATAGGAAGATACATAACACATCATCTTGAGCTGTACTAAGGAGAGCAAAGATTCCCTGGAAGAAAAAAACCCTCTATTTTGTACAGTTCATATTGCCACTGAAGCCATCAAACAGTTTGGATACAGCTAGCTGAGGGGATCAGACTTATCAACTGGAGATGGAGCAAGAGAAAAAACACTGGGTCAGATCCCAGATGGTGTAAATCAGTGTAGCCCCATTGAAGTTAACAGAGCTGTGCCGATTTAAGACAGCTGTGGATCTAACCCACAGCATGTTTTGCAAGTCTATTTTCAATTCTTCAGGGCTTCGCTGTGTTTAAACATTCACAAGACCCACTGAAATTAATGAGAACTATGTGTGCAGATCACTAATGTTACTTTTTTTTATATTTGGGAGGTGTTCAAAGACACTGATAAGTGCCATATATTAGGACAAAGAATCAACAGTATTAAATGATCAATCTCTAGGTGGGACAGGCTGGTCCATCTTTTTCTTGGGAGACCATTTTCATTATTGCCTTGGCAAATAAAGAGTCATCATTAATGGACGTGGGGGTTCTACCTTTGCCAAGTCCCAGACAAAGTGTGTTTTTCCATTTGCCTTGGGCTTGTGTAAGCTTGCCTAAGGAGGCCAGCCTTGTAGTTTGAGAAACACTGCTAGCAGCCACCATACCCTCATTCCCAGCTAAATTAAACCCTATTATGCTGTAATTAACCTTGCCTAACTTGTTCTAAGTTATGGCAGTAGGTAAAATTCTTGCTTTTCCTAGGCTGCCCCCGAAAAGCATTTTTACATATCAGGCTTGCCTACGCTTTCCAGCTTTGCCTGGAAGCTCTTCTGAAGATCACAGATGAACTGCAGGGAACACCAGGACTCTTCTTGACTTCAGTGAGGCCAGAATCACCTGCAAACATGCTTGTAAACCCCGTGTTCATGCCAAATGGTGTATTTTTGGAGCAAACAACACCACAGAAATTACGTTGACAACATATATATATATATACACCTTGCCAGATTTTTATGGTTTAAAACATAGACAGAGGCAGGCTCCTTTAGTTTCTGTGATCAAATTTAAAGTAGTAAAATTCCATTTTATGAATTAGTCTGTTGCACACAAGTTTAAAAAATCCAACACATTTCTAGTTCCGCTTGACACTTGGGGTAGGGATAAGAATATTGAGCACAAGATAGGATAAACTTCTCATCTACAAAGATACTCTTTTGAAAAAATAGTAGGTTGGATTGTTGTTCCTGGATTTTTTTTTCTTCTCTTTTCAGAAGTGCAAAACTCTTCAGCTGTATTTTGAAAGATCCAGCATTTTAGCTAAGGTTCATCCACCTTACATCCATGGACCTTCAAACCAGGCCATCAATGCAACCCACTAAAGTCATTGTGATGAAGATAGGACAGAAAGTCCAGACAATCCTTTAACCACCTGCAGTAAGTCTATACATAGAAAACACAGTATGAAGAGCATCCAAAGGAGGAAAAAAAAAAAAAAAAGGTATTATTACCAAATACATGTTGCATATATCAGCAGCGGCAATGGGGCAAGCCTCTGAAAAACAAAGCCTGGAGAGTCAAAAGGGAATCTGATTTATTTAAAGAAAAACAAAACTAAAAACACCCTGTGCATCTGAATGTATGAGGGGAATAAGGGACAACATACACGGTCACATAGACTGCCGCTAACAGATCAGCTGACAGCATCTGCAGCAGCAGCAGCAGGTTTTGTCCTACCTGTTAAGGTATTATATTCCTCAGTCCCCACAGTACATGCAAGAACTTGTTTTAGTTACTCGCACTGGCATTACTCTTTCTGCTGTCCCAAAAAAGGGAACCCCGGCAAGCTCAGGCTCTTGCAGCTCGGCACGCTTCTGCCACACCGGGCCCTCCTCCTCCCTCTCCTCGCCGCTTGTCCCAGGTGCTCCAGGCTCCCGCCGGCCTCCGAACCGCCGTGCGGTTCCACCTCCCGGCCGGGCCGCCCCTCTCCCCGCGGCTGGGCCGGCGTCTCCCCTGTTTCGGCGGGTCGCTCCGGGCGGGACCTGGGCCCGTCTCTGCGGCCGGCACTGCAGGTCTCCGGCGGCGTCAAAGGGCTCGCTCGTCTGCCGATGCCGGCCCGATGCCCGGGCCTCGCTGGTCAAGTGGTCCTAAACATTTCACAATTATGATAGAGAACTGTTGAACTGTTAAGAACCACTGCACCAAGGAGGCTGAGGAGCCGCGGTCCGCGGGGGGTAGCGGGACGGGGTTCTCAATTCCCCCTCGCTCCTAGCCCGGGCTTGGCTCTTCCTGTCGCCACGGCAGACCTGGGGACGAGACAAAACAGACGGGACTGGCGGCTCTAGTGCCGCAGGGAGAGAGCCCAGACCTGCCGGGCCCGCCGCCCTCTTTCTCTCTCTCTCCCTCCCTGCCTTGCCGTCTGCACTTCTCACGCTCCTCACTCAACGCCGTCACTTACTTATGGCCACCGTCCCGCGAACATCACCCTGGCCTTGTGCTGGGATTTTGAAAGCTTGAAGGCAATAAGCTTTCTTTAAAAGAGGGGGGGAAGAAAGAAAGAAAAGAAAAGAAAAGAAAAAACCCCCCAAAAAAAAAATTTAAAAAAAAAAAAAAGGGANAGCAGCCCGGACCGCTCCCCCACCACCCCGCCGCGGCCGCCCCTCTGCCTCGGCTTGACCGTGCGGGGCCCCTTTATACCCGCGCGGGCACCTCGCGGTGGATGAGCCGTCCCCTGCCGCGGCAGCCAGGAATGCAGCCCTCGCCCCTCACACGACCAGTTTTTCCAGGCTGCCTTCGCACTGACGGGGCGGTTTTGTTTCCAGCCATCATCTGGGGCAGCCAAACGTCAGCAGGTAGAAAAGGACAAACCTGTTTCAAGGCGGCGCGTTTCCTCCCGTCCGCCCTCCCGCCCTGTCACCGAGGCGGGGGAAACTGCTCAACAGGTTTCGCCGAAGCTGGAGGTGGCTCCGGGAGGTGAGTAAGAGACTCCACCCTGCGCCCTCCTGACAGGAGCTGCCGCTGACGGGCCGCCTGCCCTCGGCACCCTCCCTGCTCCCCTCGCCTGGCTGGAGCTGTAAGAAAACCCAAATCAACAAAACAAAACAAAAAAGGCTCTAAACCGGCCCGTCACGTTTCCCGGGGGATTTCATCGCCGCGGTGTGAACGCCCGCCTTGGCCCAGTCTCCCTGCCTGGCGTGGCACGGCGCGGCGCCTGGCTAGGAAAGCTGCTTCCCACCTAGCCCGCCCCTGGGCAAGCCTGAGGTGGAGAGGCCGGTCCCCTGCCTGTTATCGCAGGTGTTCAGAGCCGGCTCTTCCCTCCTTCTCCACCGCCAATATTCTCTGACAAGCTTGCCTGTGAAAGGCATGCTGCAAAAGTCCCCCCCAACATCCCTGCCAGGGCTGATGGCATTGCCATCTGCTGCCCTGCTCTGCCCTCCAGAAGGGTAGCACAGTGTACCCCTCCCCATCCTGAAAGAGTTCACTGACAGCTTTACTCTCTTGAACATCAGGTGTGGTTTTGCCTCAGAAATATGTGAGAAAACACCACAACATCTTTCCTCCACTCTTCCTATAGACTGGGACATAGACTCTTCCCCAAATGAGGCATCCGAGGACTCACTGTTGGGGGTCTCGCTTTCTGCTGACCTAGACCAGAACACTGCTTGGTTTCAGGAAGTCTGGACATAGAAACCAATACAGGAATGTGAAGAATGGGCTAATTTTTTGAGGTTGTTTGCTCATTGTCAGTCACACCCTTAGTTGCGACTGAGGAAGCAACCATCTCTGAGTTTGAGCTTCTTCATTTAATTCCTTTCAATTTTACACCTCTCATTGACAGAATAGCAATGAAATCTAATTCACTGAGGCTTCCAAGCTGTGGTGGTGGGGCAAGCTTGAAAGGCCTTCAGAACCCTGCTGCCTCAGAATGGGGTTTATGGTAACCTAACAACAGGCTTCCCCATGGTGGTGGCTGGGATGCTAGTTGTTGGTGGTGCCAGGCTGCCTGCGTTGCCTGACCACATGTGACTCTTCCAGCCAGGCCAGGAGACACCATTTCAAAAAGATGTGAATGGTAAACCCAGCTCTGCCAGTGACTCAGCCTGTGGCCTAAGCCAAGTCCCTTCACCACACCTTGAGAGGGAGAGATAATGCTTACCTACCTCATCTTATGAGGCTTTGCTAATGTTTATATAGTACTATGAATGTTTAAAGAAGCTGTGTATGAATTTTCGTGCTCCAGATCCTGTGATCTTTTGCCCTTTAAAAATATGCAGAAAACTCAAGCCATTCCGGGAGGAAATGCCCATATAGAGCAGCAAGGGAAGAAGAAGCCCTTGTAGATGTGCAACAGCTCTTTCAGCACTGCTTGTGTGAATGTGGTTCTTGCATCAGGCTGTTCTAGGAGCCTATGCAAACCTCATGCTAAGAAAGCTCACTGAGTCTAGGCTGGAGGCATTCCAGTCCACTTTGGTAAAACCAGCTCCTGCTCTTCTGCTCTGCCTTCTCAGCCTCAAACCCAGAATTTAATTTTGTGCCTCCTTTCAGACCATTCAATCTGTAGAGGTTTTCAGAACCTTCCTTTTCTCCCAAAATATGTTTGCTTGCTTTGAGTAGAAGATGGTACATTATTGGTGAATTAATTAAAAAGCGACCATGGGTGGAAATCTGTCAAAGCAAGGCTACTCCTTACTCCCTGTAAGAAGAATAACTTGTTTTGTGACATGGTGTGCTAGGACTCCCACTCTTGTGGTGATGGACGCAGCAGGCACAGCATGACTGCATTTTATGTATTTCCTCACTAACTATACTGCCGCTCTCACCTGCTCCTGACAAACACAAACCCACATCCATAGCTCCACAATACCACTCACCTCAATAGCAACCCAACTGTCCATACTAAGTGGGTGTAAAAAAGACTTTTCCAGCCAAACTAGTCAGAACTCGCTACTGCACTGCTAAGGTTCCATCACTGTTTTGTGCCAGGTTCAGAGACACATGGTCGATGGCCCCTAAGGAAGGACTCTGAGCTCTAAATGGGGAATTGTGTTGGGCCGAGAGTGATGTACAAGAACTGAGTGAGGTACAAGAAGATGTATGATGGTTAGGCAGGATGAATCATCTGCTCTGGATTATTGTTTTTGTTTTGTTTGGTTGGTTTTTTTGGTGTGTTGTTTTGGTTTGGTTTTTTTTTTCCCCACTAAGTATTGGTTGTTTTACTGATCGAATGTTTAAGTTTGGGTTGTTTTGGTTTTGTTTTTTTTTTTCCAAGGAAGAATATAATAAAAGGAAGTACAGGTCTCTTGTGTTTCATTGTAAGGAATAAGTAAGGGGTGACTCAAGTGAACTTTATTGGCTTGAAGTGATCCAATTAGTCAATGTATAAATTCCCTTTGATCATGAGTATAAAAAAATGTTATTCTTTTTAGCAACAGGGGGTTGCAGAATATGGAAGATCATGAATGCTGTTAAAGCAGGGGGCAAATGAACATTCCTTTTATTTATGTAATTAGTTCATAAGTTCTGTTTCTCACCTGTATACCTTTGATTGTAAAAGTAAGAAAGTTAACATCCTGCTACCTCCTTTAGCTAGAAGTTTCACAGCATAGGCTGAAGGCTTTAAAAAGTAGAAAAGTAGAGGTGCCTGGCAGCAGAAATGGGCAAACACCATGCAGGGGGTAAGCTGTGTGTTAATCGTTTGGTTCTTCCTCTGTGAAGGTAGGAGAGGTGACTGAAATATTAAAATAATAGAATTGGTTCAGTAATTCTATAAAGGGGAAAATTACTATTAGAAGGAATAGTAATTAATCCTTAATTTCTGTTGGTGGTATTGTTTATATCCTGCTCTTTTCAGATGCATGTGTGTGACTATAGTTCTGGGATATATAAAAACTATAGTTCTGACTATAGTTTTAAGGGATCACAGCACAATAAATGGCCCTGTTAAACAAGTAGCAGGTGTATTCCTCTCCGTGTTTTTGCAGTCCAGGAGCACAAGCCCAGTGAAAAGGACAGTGCTATGTGTGGGCTGCTATGTATTGCCCTGTGTGTTGAGAGCTCTCCAATTGCACTGTAACATGGAGGAGCAGCTCACTGTAAGATGGAATGTGGTGGCTCGTGCACCTTGTACAGCAGACAGAGTTTTCATGGAAAGGGGAAGCAAATATCCATCATCTGATAGTGTCAAACAACGAGGGCAGCACAAAAGGAGACATAATGCCAGGGGTGATTTTAAGAGACAAAGAGCTGTCCAGGGAGGAAGTGAAGATGAAGGATAAGCTTGTGGGAGGACATAAAAGGATGTGCTGTTTGCATGGCAGAATATGGAAGATCATGAATGCTGTGGTAGCAAGAGGAAGATCATATTTCAAGGAAGTTCTGCTTTGAAAAAAAATATATGAAAAGTAACTAGGAGGTGCTATCGTTATTATCCATCAATATCCCCAAACTCATTTGGCAAAGAGTCCAAGTATTTTATCAGCAATACCTTATTCCATAGGTAATGTCATGGAAGGGCAACCCAGAGAACTATTACTTATACTACAACACATTTTAGCTGACAATTCTTAACTTAAAATGAATCCAGCACACAAAATAAGCCCAGACATGGAGCTTATAACTTATTGTCTTATCATTTTTACTTTCCTCATCATTTCTTTACGGATTTGCTTTTTTTACTGATTATTGCTCACTCAAAGACCCAGAGTCTGACATGTCCGTTAAAGTTCCTGTCATGTTCTGGAGCCCAGTAAACAGGAAAAAACCCTGTACAAGTGGATTTTCTCCCACCCTGGGCAATCAGCATTCCATATATTCATAGCAAACACTGATGGGGCAACTTCTTGTTTACTTTAGTTGGTTCAAACTCATTTGTCAATGTAGCAGCCCACTGATGTGTCACATGCGAGAATAATAATAGCTTGATAGTAACTTGTTTTGGAGTAATCAACACCTAGAGAGATGGCCTAATGCTTCCACATAAATAGGAAGCCTTTTGAGATTATTACCTAAATAACATCAGGTGATTTATAGAGAATTGGGATGAGGTGGGATGGTTTTCCAGCCGAGAACTTTTAGGAAGATTGGGGATTTGCCATGATGCAGTTAAACTAATAAAGACATGTTAGAAATGAAAATATAAATAATGTCTTCTCACAAAGCTAATAATTCACATTTTATTGGAGAATACCACTGTATGCACTAAATTTTGATTAAATCCAAAATGATTGATTTAGCAAGAGATGAGTTTGTATTTCCTGTGCCCTATCTAAACAGTTCATTGTCCCTGAGCACTACAAAGTTTACATGACAATTTGGTGTATAATACCACTCTGCTACTTTCCTTGTCCTAACATTGTTCTTTGCAGAAGTTAACAGTGTAAATTACATTGTACAAATTAATGTACTCTTCATTTTAGTGAGAATTTTCTCAAGGTAAGCTTTGTCTGTATGGACTAGCACAATAGGTAGCAGGTCCTCACCTCGGTTGGGGCAGTCCTCAGCATCAGTACAGGCTGGGGGGGGTGATGTGATTTGGAGCAGTCCTGTGAAGGACTTCGAGGTGTTTCAGATGAAAACCTGGACATGAGCCAACAATGTGCAATTGCAGTCCAGGAGGCTAACAGTATCCTGGGCTGCTGCAAAAGAAGTGTGTCCAGCAGGAGAAGAGAGGTGATTCTGCTTATCTATTGCACTCCGGTGAAACCTCATCTGCAGTGCAGTGTCCAGCTCTGATGGCCCCTGCATAACAAAGACGTGGTCTTCATGGAGCAGGTCCAAAGGAGGCCACAAAAGTGATCAGAGGACTTCCTATGAAGGAAGACCAAGAGATTTGGGGTTGTTCAGCCTGGACAACAGGAGGCTCCAGTGAAACCTTATTGCAGACTTCAAGTACTTAAAAGAAGCCTCTAAGAAAGATGGGGATAGTCTTTCTAGCAGAGCCTGGTGTAATACAGTGGGGGTGATGGTTTTAAACTAAACTAGATAGAAGGAGGGATTTTTTTTACAATGATGGTAGTGAAACACTGGCAAAAGTTGTTTGGAGAGGTGGTAGAGGCCCCATGCCTAGAAACATTCAAGGTGAAATTGGATGGAGCTCTGAGCAACCTGGCCTAGTTAAAGATGTGCCTGCTCACTGTAGTCCAGTTTGACTAGAAGAGCTTTAAAGGTCACTTCCAACCAAGGCATTCTGATTCTACGGTAACTAACAGTCCATTTTCTATTTCATATTTTTGGTAAACATTTCAGTTCTTTTAATAATAGGTCGAGAATATGGAGGCACTTCTGCAGTCCTGGGTAGCTCATACATTGCCTTGATTTTCCCTTGGAAGCTTAGAAGCCACAGCAGTGCTATTAAGATGATGGTGATATGCATATCTGAATGGAATCTACTGAGTCCTGTTTCCCTGTCAGCTCTGGATAAACAATATGTAGTATTGTTATGAAATTTCAGGAAATTTGGTCTCATGGTCACAATCAGTTCTCTTCCCCTCATCCCCCCCTCCATTGATTTGATGTAATTTGAAATAAACATACAAATTACCTAGCCAGTGAACACAATTTTGACATGACCAATAACTCTCAATGCTGCACTTTCCAGGTGCCTGACTCTGTAAAAGGAGCTGACTTTCATAACATGCCAGCCATCTTCTGTTTTACTATTCAGGTTCAGGTGAGACCCTGGAAGCTGACAGTTGAAATCACTAGCTTTCTGTGAACATTTCAGCCACCAAATATGCTTTAATAGCAATATGTAATTGCGATGGCCATCACAGACCTTACAGCAAGTTCTTCACATTCACCATCCAGCTGGTTTTTCAGGGTGAGCAGAATTATGTGTCCTGTCCCATAAAGCCATCAGAAGGGAAGTAATTACTAATGGTTTGACGTGTATTGATATTTCCTAAATATCTATTGGTTCAAGCCATTGAAGATAGAGACTCAGAGCGTGTCTTTGCACTGAAGTAGCAGGGTAATTTTTAGCAGAATCTCATATTTCTGTTTTTATGTTCTTGAACGTGGTACTTTCCAAACAACAGTGGTGAATGGTGACACAGCTGTGAACAGGAATTTTGGTCAAAGTGATCCAAATAAATAAACTAAAATTATTTATTTCACATCACACTCTTATCAGTCAGCAGGGATAATATACAGTCATCTTTGTCCTTAAGTCCTGGAACTCTATGGAATTCAGTAGAGGTCTCTGATGGATGTCTTGACTCAGGGGTGCTGGGAATCATGTCACCCTGTGGTGGTTTTGCCCCAGCTGGGGGCCAAATGCCCACCAGAGCCACTCTATCACTCCCCCTCTTAAATGGGCAGGGGAGAGAGGAAAAATATAACAAAGGCCTCTTATAAGATAGAAGCAATTTAATAATAATAAATAAGCAAGAAGCAACAGACCGTGCGGAAGCAGGAGCAGAGAGAGATGTTAATGTTTACTTCCCATCAGATGGACGATGTTTTGGTCTTGGTAGCAGAGCTCTCTATGCTTAATGGTTACTGCTGGAGGACCGATGCCATAGACAAATCTTCTCCCAGGCTTTCTTCTATTACCTTCTTCTTATATCTGAGCTGATGTCATATGCTATGGAATATCCCTTTGGCCAGTCTGGATGACCTGGTTCGGCTGTGTCCTCCTAGCATCTTGGGGTGGGGAGATGAGAAAAAAAAACCAAAAACCCCAGCCTGGGTGCTCAGCCCAGCAGTAGCCACAACACTGCTGCCTTATCAATGCTTAGCTGCAGCACCGCAAGACACAATATTAGAGGAGAATTAACTCCAGCTCAGCCCAGTTCTAACCTACTACACACCCCAAACTGACCCTTCAGTGGTAACCAGAAATCCAGATGTGCCATAGGAAAAACCTGATGCATTGAAATTCTACTCTTACTGGGCCTTGGTCGCAAAGATGCACAGTAAAATGTAACCAGCAAGGACATTGCACACTCTGAAAGATGCAAGTGTAATTACTCATGCACAGGCATCAGCGTTTGAGAATCTCCACAGTGCAGAAACTTCTTTCATATTACAGAATTAATTTACAACACTAGTTCTAATTGTGACTATTCCTTGTCTCTCAGCAAAATATTGCCATTAAGATTTATTTTTTCTTTACCCTGAAATTCTTTGCTTTGCTATATGTGACCATTGTTACTGAATTTCCAGGACTGTCATTCCTCTTCTACCCTAATAATTAATCCTTTAATGTTGAATAATTAGAAATGGAGGTGTAGAAATAACCAGCTGACATACACAAACATCTCTGCCATTTTCTTTCCCCTTTTTCATCACCTTTCACTGTGTGGAGTCTCATCTAATTTCACTAATAAGCTCTTAAAACCAGGGTCTGTGACTGTTGAGCACCAAACACAAGAGCCTAATAGGATTTACAACAGTGGCACTACAGAAGAAACACATTTATTATGCACATAAACATGTAATTAACATGGCTCATCCGTACTCAGAATTGCTGCATATGCTACTTAAGCAGGCAGTTCTGGCCAGGTAGTATTTCCCCTGGCCACCATTCTTCTGGTCCCATTTTAAAGCCAAGGTGTGAAGGAGTACTACAGCTTGACACAGTAGTTACTTATTGTTGTGGTATTTATTGCTGCTGCAAGACAGAGAACGATCTTTAGGCCTTTTCCTGTCTCGTTGTGCAACGTGCCACACATCAGGTCGCACACTGCTGAAGCCTGGCAGCGTGTGTGTATGGAGGAGGCAGGGGAGCAAAGCTGCAGGATGTTGTTGGGTTGGTATCTTCCCATGGATTTAGCTGATATTTCTCTCTGATGTGCAGCATCCCGGGGTGGAAGGGAGGGGCCGGTATGGAGCTCAAAACGACGGTGGGAGTGCGTAAGATAAGCCCCACTTGAGCATGCCTGAACAGGCAAGTCTTGGCACGGCTGGATGAGGGGGAAAAGGGGCACTGCCTCTTCCCTGCCAACAGAGCCTGCAAGGAGTCCTGCTCCCCCTGTGTTATGTCCTGTCCCATCAGCAGCAATTTTGGACAGGCACTAATGTAGATTTGGACATCAAGAACCAAATGATTTCACTATGAGATTTGTGTCCACTCTTCCAAGCAGAGCCATGTTAAGTAGTACTATTTTGTGTGGCTTACATTAAATATTCCATTTTGTTTCTAGGTTTTAGGACACTTGTCTCAGCTACACTTTTGAGATGCAGGCTTCTGCTTCTTCCCATTCACCTGATCACAGGTAAAGAAATGTATGTCTAATGAAGCTTCTAATGTAATTTTCAGGTAGACACTTTGCACAAATAATAAATCTGGTAGTACCAGATTTCATTCTGACTCATGGACTATCTCAGATGGCAAAGTTAGAGTCTCACAGATTCATTTGTATGGTTCAGAAGAGTATTTTACATATCTTATAAGCTTTCTACATTAGTAAGTTTTTTCCTAAGAGTTGTTAAAATGAAAGTGGTGTTACGACCATGCAATCAAGCGCCAGGGTCATAAAACATTGTTAAAGAATCATGGAAAGACTAGTTGTACTAGTCTAGAATGTGATTATACTGCTGATAGAGTCTGCATGGAAGAGACATAAACATATCAACAATGCTTGTGATGACATAGACTGTGCACATTTGATCAGTTCTTTTTAATTCCTTGTTTTCACCCATCAGACAATTACTTCAGGTGTATCTCAGTGAGCAAACAAACTGTGATGCTAGAAATTACAAGCATTTTATTCGTATGCTGCTGTGGTAGGTCACATGCAGAGATCAGCATAGGCATCTGAAGAAGGAGATTACATCTATGGCAAATTAAATCATGCTACGGGTCCATTAATATGTTGTATTTGGGTGGAACTAGGTGTGCTTTAGCTTCTGTGTGAAAGGTACACATCTCCCTCCTTAGCAATTTCCCTACTTGAACCCACCTTAAAAACTTAGGAATCTTCCAAATCAATCACAATCTTTTGGGAAGAATCCCAGTAAATCGCTCCATTCAGAAAACTGCAAATAGAGAAACTCTGATCCAAGTAGGATAAAAGAGGTTAGTTCCAGATGAAAGATTTCATTATTGCTCATTGCTGAACACCAAAATCCTTGTATAAGGCAACTGAGAAATACTGCAGTATAGCAATTCTAAGTTAAGATGTGCAGAACTGGAGTTATTTAGCAATTTAAGGAGATACTGCAGCCTTGCTGAACAGCTTAAGTAATTTAGCAAGTACTGATCAATCACAGTCAATCTGTCAGTGGGTCAGCCAGCCTTGACAGATGTTAACAGCTTATGAAGACACCATGCAATAAGAGAGCAAGCACGTGCTGATTTTTTGAGTAATTAAGAATGCCTTTCCATCAGAAGTTATGTAGGAGAATTTCCCAACAGCAGCTTAATATTTTCAAACATCAGAAAAAAAGAAAGTGGTTGCATTCAGGAAAGGAAAGCTGTAATTCAACTCAGACAGGAACTTGGACATGTTAGTTGTACAAATCTCTGCTTTCTGCAGTGTTAGGGAAGTGCTGACACAGGCCAAGTAGTCCTTATCCCTTGGAAGTATTAGCTGGATCATTAGGAAAGAAACTGAGTGGAAGCTGGGTGTTGGCTTTCAAGTGAAGAAAACTGTAGAATTGTTTGACTTTATAAGAGGCATTCATAATGTCTCCTATTTGGAGACCCAGCAGAGTCCCCAGGACTAGCATTCATTCCCAGAACACCACTGTAACTTAAAAGATCCAGCACTGAAAACAAATCCAGCATTCATGCAGCATGTATGATCCTCATGTTACTGGCCATGGCTTATGCTGTTCTACAGTCACTGATGAAAGTGTATACAAGAAGGTGGTTGCTGACCTGCAGCATCTTTGACACTCACTCACACAGGAGCATATCGTCTCAGGAGCCTGTGCACCTTCTTGAAATGGCATTTCACCTCTTGATGATTTTTTAAGGCAAGGAAAGCTACATCCCAAACACCATTATTAGAATGAGTTTTGTAAAGAATGGGAGCTACTGCTATTTTCTAATAGAAACTGTCATCTTCATGGCCCAGCAAGCATTAAAAACTGATGCTACAAAACATCACTAGGTTTTCTGCACTAAAAAGAAAAACAAAAATTACTTTATACAGCTTCTACCATGCTATTCCAATGTACACTGTACATCAAGCATAAACAGTCCTTGCAGTATATGTTAGATACAACTAGAATTGGATGCAGATATGAAAGGGTACATGGACATCATGGATGATTGGAGTTAAAGCTGTCACAGCAGTTATGGAGTGGACACACAGCTTGTCAGAGTAATAGAATTAACATGTTTTCATTAGTAATGGCCCTGTGCTGCTGTTTAATCTGCAAAACCATTTATCCAACAACCTTCTGTTTCTTTTAAGAGTGTATTTGATCTATCTCAGGGATGATTTGAAGAAGGAAAACCAGGATGCTTAAAAATATTTAGCTTCCCCTGGAATGTCTAGCATGCTTTAACTAATGAAGGACACTCATCTGCTTACAGTAACTGAAATAAATAGGTAGATTTTTCATTCCTTACTAATAATAAGATTTTGATTTTGACCAATAACTATGTAAATCTTAATGCCTGCTACACACAAATAGATTAATCATAAGCCTGGGAGTTATCATGGAGAGTATAATTATGATAATTAAATCCACTGCAGATAGCAAGGGGTGTAAGAGACTAACAAGACAAATACAAAATCTCAGAAGTGTTGAAGTTCACCCCTGACACTGAATCAAGAGTCAAAGTCTTTGGCCTTGACTGGGTGATTTTTACCACTTCTGTAATCCCAGCACCCTATATAAAGTTTCTCTTAATCCTTCTAGACTGTTACCAGTTATATCAGACAGAATTTCAGTCAAAGAAAGAGATTCATTCTTTTTCTGATGTTAAACTTGCATTCATGTGTTCGTCATTAAAACATTTGTTAGATACTGGTCCATTTATAAGGCAAAATGTCATTTTTAGAATAAAGTTGCAGGAATAGTATCTTCTGCAAGAATAATAGGATATAATTTCTGTGAATGTTTGTCAGAAAGAAGCTAATACCATTTTATTGTCACTGTAAACACGACCCAAATAATTTAACTTTAGCTTGATGAGCTTCTAACTGAGAGTTTTATAACTGGACTGCATGTCTAAGTGTTGCCATTTGCATCTTTACCTGATTCATATGAAGGAAGAAAAATGGCTGTCTGTTTTCTTCCCTCTCCTTCAGTTTTACTGTTTGATACTTATTTCAGCAATTCACCAGAATATCTTTGTTCACAAGAAGAAAAAAAAAAAGTGTATGCTTCGTACTTTAGATGGGTCCTTTAGAAACACAAGAACATTATTGTTTAGTAAATTTTCCATAGATCAAATCAACCTTTATTGAAAAGTAAAAGCAACATTGTGTACACTGCAGTCAGTAATTCTGGTACAGACATAAGGAATAGATGCTGCTATGGACAAATTAATGCATCTGAGAATCACTAAAAAAAAAAAGTTTCTACTCTCAAGAAAGCCACTTGCAGAAAAGTTTATCAGAGATTTTCTAGGTCAATGCATTAAATTTTAGACTTAGTAGACAAGAGTTAAGGCAGCAAGTCTACATGCTGCAGGAAGAAGGGCCCATGCATGTTTTTTCTCCTGATTATAAAAGATGCATACATGACCTTTAGTTATTTACTGATAAGACAGCAAAAAGGTGATGAATTTGAAGACTGTTGTATATTAGATCTCATTTACTTAACTATTAATTTTATTTACTTTAACTTATATTTATTAATATAGAAATAATTTAATAATCAGACAGCATAACTGTAAATTTTTGAGGAGTGATAATTTTGCTGCCTTCACCTTAGAAAAAAAATATCATACATGTTTATGGGTTTCTTCTGTTTTAACTAGAGCACATACAGCATTTCCTCAGACTACATGCATAGTTACCTTGTTTTAGGGGGATGTGATATGCAATATACCTTGGGAATCTTTTAATACTAGCAGGCTCAGCAAGTAGTCCGTGCAACTATTCTCCATGGTAAGAACAGCTGTGGGAAGGCTGAAGAATATCAAGAGGAAAAAGACGAGAAAAAAAACAAACAACAAAAAAACTCCTGCCAAAACTATCTGCACTTCAAAGATTCCCTTCAGATGAAGCAGATAGAAAATCCCCATAGATTATTGCAGAAGCTGTAGATGAAATTAAAAGTTGCCATCTTCAATAAATGCATTTGCCTGAAGTATTCTTTATGCTTACATATTCTAGGGCAGACAGCTGTAAAGGTAGATACTGCTTTTTTCTTTAGCATGAAAGTGTTGTGACTTTAAATTTGGAATCTGTTAATACTGAGATCACATTTACAGTCCAAAGAATTATGCGTCCAACATGTAGCAATCTTGATTATATTCTGGTCAGGATGTGGGAAAGATGCTATTAGAAACAAAACAATCAATTCACTTAGACAGTCCCACAAACATGCTTTATGGTATCTGCCTCCTACTCATTTTAAGTGAGGTTTTATAGTGACACATTGGTGAAGATTAGTACACAACTGCAGGCAGATGCCCATGACCAATTCAATTGTTTGCACTGACACTCACAATTGCTGTAATTGCAACTGGAGTGATACAAGCCATTGCAAAAACCAGACAAAGTGAAACCAACATTGTTCCTCAGAGATTTTATTAGTTGAAACCCAGAAGTGCACAATACAGTGTTTTTTCTTGGTATGAATTCACCACAGCATTTCTTTTTGTTATCTCTACAATACTGTCCTCACTGATTTATCATGAGAAGATTTGAAAGGCTTCTTAAACAAATGCAAACTTGTACAGTAAAGGCATTACATTCCAGTCTCTTTTGTTTAAAAAAATAGGGTTTTTTTTTAAGTTACTAAAATAAAAATCAGAAAATAACTTTTAGAGAATCAGTAAGAACTTACTGTGATTCTAAACAAAGAATATTTCTAAGCTCTATCTTCCCTATATGCTCCAAATGCAGCTACCATTGCCTCCTTTTTTCCTCCCAGAACACTTAACTGTTCAAAGACAGCATTTCTGAAGAGGAATGACCATCTTCTGCAGCCTCTGGAGAAAAAGACAACAGATGTTTAGAACTAGGCAGTATCCAAAAGCTTCCCAAGAGATAATCTTGTAGCCTCCCAAGCAAGTTTTTATGTGGTGCTGGAGACTGACTACACTACTGATGGCTCATTCAAAGGAATTAAGAGATGATCCATGAAAGAACTGAGGATTTAACCAATTCACTTACTGCTTACAAATGAAGCAACTTTTTTAGACATATTTAACTGAAAATGGAAATCACTTTGCAACATCATTCTGAAGGTATTTTTAGCACTTTCATCCTGGACATTGGAAAACTTTCATTTAAATGCTTGAGAGTGATTTTATCTAATCCTATTTCAGCTCAAAACAAAGAAGCCCCCCAAAATTTACAGGCAAGTAAATACTGTCTGATTCTATTCTATACTAATTTAAAACAATTAAAAAAATGCCATTGTTACAGCTTCAGTTCCCCACGTACATACACATGAATTCTCCCACATTGATAACATGGGGGACACAAGTGGCAAGGTAGCCATGGATACAGCAAAACCTTTAAATTCTGAGTTAATTTTTACTTAACTAAAGGAGACCATCTCCTCCCAGTATTTAAACTGGACAAAGACTTGCCAATAGATGAAGAGATATCTAAATCAACAAGTTATTGCATCAGAAAGGAGTTCTGAGAGATGAAAGGGATGCATTCTAAATGTCTCCAGTTACCTCACAGCAATGGAGAAGGTCAAATGCCCAGACGAGTTTCCTATAAAGAGGCTTATCAGATCTTTGAACAAAAGATTCACACCTGCCTCACACACACAGCTAGGGAAACACATCCCATGTATCAGCAGCACAAGAGAGATTCGTGCTGCCAGTCCATGTCAGACAACCAGACAGCTACATCTGAAGTCTGAGTAAGACCAAGGCCATGGTACTTACAAACTTATTCAGTGCCCTGAGGGTAAGCAACCCCTCAGCAGATGTTCAGTTGAAAGGGATCCTTCTGCAGTGCAACTAAGTTCTGCCTATTACAATTCTGCCCCACGTTTCCCATAGAGGTTGACTACATCACATTAGAAGGTGGACTGGCGTACAGTGCTCCATTAAAAGCTACAATGAGAACGCAGCTGGAAGTGCTGTAGGTACCACAGTAGCACCTCCCAGGTGGGAGACTGTTCAGCCAAACAGAGCTGCAAGGTGATAGCAGCTACCAGAGGAGGATATGATCCTGTGCTGTGGGCATGACACCCTGAAAAACAGGCCTGGCAAACTGCCCAATAAAAGGCATTGGGCCTCTAACACAGGCAAAACTGAGGAACAACTTATTGCAATGGGCCAAAAAAAGAAGACTACTGCCCTCAATGGCTTTCTTTTGGTATCTTTTAGGTTCCCAACCAAGTCCAGAACCATTCTGTGCAACACACTCTAAAAAAGGCACTTCCAGGCTCAGGCAGGAGGAGGAGGAGGAATAAACACCAATCCTTCTGTGTAGAGTGGGGCTAAAGTCCTCAGAGTTGTGTCAGAAACTAAGGCAAGGACAGAAGCTGAACCCACATGCTTCAGAGTGAACTAGGGCTTAAATACAAAATCCCCCTTCATACATGTATGTGCTGATGCATACATTTCAGAAATCTGGCACTTGAAAACTAGATCTTACCTTCTTCACTGCTTTTCTTTAAGGAAGTCAAGAACCTCCTTATGCCCTGTAGCCTCTGCCTGTAAGTAGAAACATGAATAAATCCTGCCATCCTGTGCACCAAGACATGCAAATATTTACTCGTGGGAGGCAAGAACATATTACCACAAAATAATTAAAATCCAATTTAAATTTTAATTCCCCTGAGATAGATGAGAAAATTCTATCTCCAACAACGTATTCCTTTGGAATAGCACCAGACTTTGTAACACTTTGTTACAGCGTTTATAACATACTAATCCGGTTTGTAGTCCCCAAAGCAGCATTTACTCTTCCCAAACTAATGCTGCCTGGCAGTGTGCGTTATTACTCACAGGTAGCACGCCATACAGAATACAGCTATATGGACACTTACTACTTGTAGAGGTTTCCTGCCATCATAACCAGTTTGCTCCAGGTCTGCACCAGCTAGGTACCAGGCATACAGCCCATCCACATCGCCTTTAGCTGTAAGGCTGGAAAAACAGTAATTAATATTGGTGTGCTTCTGAGTTCTGTCAATTAGCTCAGCAGGCGAACACCGAACCAGAGCAGGCTCAACATGGCTGCCAGGGTAGGGAGGTAAGTAAAGGAACACTGTTACAACAGCTTTGAACAGCTGAGCAAGCAGCACAGCTTGATGAATCAGTTCCTTAAATTAATAGGGCTGTGCTATAAGTACTTACAACAGGCTAGTTTCACATAGTGGGTGTGACTATGACCAAAGGGGAAAAAAGTCATGCAGTTTCATATTTCACAACACAATATTTATCTCATGAAATGAGTTGGGGGGAGGGCAGTGGCTAAATCAAGATGCACCTGAGTAAGTGAGAATACACAGTGTTCTAGCAGTCATTGTGCCTTACTTAAAACAGCTAAAAAAACCCCTTCACAAGTTTGCATGGCTACGCTTGCTATGAGAAGTTATGACAGCACATTTATGTGATATCATTTGGACACTAATGCAGCTGTATTTCTTTGAGTTTTATAAGATAATTTGTAATATTTTAAATGGGGAGTAAGCAAAACAGAAAGCTTTTCAAAGATAACCTCTATCTGGCACATACGACAAGCAGTAGTAAGGATCAAAATTAATCATACACAAGAAGCTAGTTTAAGTTTTCAGAAGAATGTACACCAGACTGCAACTTTGCACATCTGCTGCTGATAGTCTCACCCATAAAACTTAACCCTTGTTTTTAACTTCTGTTTAGGTAAAAGAAAGGTTAACAGTCTGTACACATGCAAAAGCATGACCTTTTGTACCAAGGTTGTGGACAGCAGGCTGGAAGGACTACCTTTGTTTTTACTGTGATACCAACATCTGTCAGGCTTCAGACCAGAGCTTGCCATGAGCTCACAGATTGTTTCAGCAGAATCATGGCGATAATCATCAAGTGAGGCTGAATCTCATTAAGAGAGGGGGAACCCTCCCCAAACCTATTAAGTTCAGAGTTCGCTGCCTTAAACAGTGCTCGCTGTAGGAGAAAAGCACACTGCTGGCAGCAGGGATGCAGTACGCTGATGGGCTCCTGGGCATGCCAACCAAGCCAGGCAGACCTGCTGAAGAGTCAGGATTGGAAGATGCAAGGGGCAGTCAGGTAAGCTTATGGAAAAATCCCTGAAAGCAGGGCTGTAACATTCACTTCTCTGCTAGGCTAAATTCACTTCTATTGTTGATTGAATCTCCTTATGTACCTGAAAAAGATGTTTTCAGGGGAATGGAAGCCTCTAATTGCAGAAGTCTGAGGAGAAAGTCAGAGTTTGCTTGCAGTGCAGCGCCAAAAAGGAAAGCAAACAATCTTTGTGTTCCTCCATGCAACGCCACCAACCCTGAGGCAGGGCAGATCTAGATATACAGCTGGACCCTTTGGGGGACAAGAAAGTGGGGTGCTCTGAGGTTTAATAGCACTCCAGTCTGACATAATGAATAAAAGGATCGATAAATCATTAATGAAAAGTGCCATCACAAAAAAGGTCACTCAAAATCAACAAGGAAACAGGGGAAGGCAAGGTACATCTAACAAGAACCTCAGGATAAAGTCCTTGAGGAAACTGTAGGAAGAAGTAAGCATCAGTAAAGAAAATCTGTAAGCATTAGTAAAACAGAAGAAATTGCTTAGTAGCCACTACTGGAACACAAGAGTTACCTTTATTTACAAATAAAAGTCTGTTACCTTTGACACTGGAAGGTTCCAGAATTAAGGAACAAACAAACAAAAAGCCTACCTAGCAAGTGAGAGTTACAAGTATCTCCAACACTACCCAGGAAAGCCAAACAGCATCTCACCATTAGCCATATGCAAAGTCAAAACCACTCTGGGCAAAGATGAGCACATTTAGGAGTGTTGCTGGTGTACATAAGCTGGACAATTCAGCTAGCATCACTGTAAGCAACAAACAAGGGATGCTGCATGCACTTGGAAAGTAACTGCCTAATAGCTCTTGTTCAGAGAGAGCAATTTAATCCACACTGACAGAGGTCAAAACTGTGAGGTGGTCTCTTTCCATGACATTAGAACACTTCCAAAACACAGAAGTATCTTCAATTTTGAAGCAGCCAATTCCTGATTAAGTAAGAAACATATTCCATGAAGACTGCAACCCAAATAAAAAGTGATGCAGCTTATAAGAAAGTATAAATACCACTCTAAACAGAAGATACTATTCACTAAATTAATTATAATCAAGGACACCACAACATATTTTCCTTCAATTGCAGACCTTCATAGTCAAGCCAAACATCTGCATTTCCTTTACACACTGCAAGTGTGCTTCATATAGTAAAATATATACATAGAACTTCTGAACGTACACTATAGAGACCTTAGCTCTGGATTTTTCTCAAATATATTTTTCCCAGCAATTTCATCTACACCTTCATGCTCTAAGGAGTAAGACCATTGCTGTTATATCATGAAACTGAATAAAAATAACTTTGTAGTGGGTTTGCAATATAAACTTATCAGGATGTTTAAAACCTGCTTTGTTAACAACTACTTAACACAGTTTTACTAAGGCATCCGACTGAATCCCAGGAGTGCTGCCTATCATTACTCTTACACTTAGGGGGGGAAAAATCAAAACAACAAAACCTATCTATTCACAGTTTCAGCATGGCTAATGTAGCTGTGACAGTGACAGATCTAAGACATGCCATGCTAGCATCAAGCAAACTGACACAGGAGCTGCTATCTAAGGGGGACTCTGTTATTGTCAAGGTACCGAAGCAAAGATGCTCATGTCTCAGAGAATTCAGAAGAACAAAGGACAGTTGAGCTCTAGACCTGGGAGGTAACTGGTACAGTGAAATGGCACCTTGGTATTTCCTTCATTCTCTTCAGATATTAGGATTTTATCTTTCCCAAAGACGCAAAACTCTGCCTTTTCAGCAAATCTCCTTTAATTATGTCTATAAAAAGTTATCAGAATATTTTTTATTTCCTTTTTTAAAAGGCATATCATTCAACCTGACAAGTATTTTTGTGCTCTTTTTTTTTTTTGTAATAATATTAAAAAAAAATGTCTGCAAAAAGTAAGTTGAAAGTCCACCATAAGGCATAGTTTTCTAGTATCTCCATATCTCTCTCAGTAGAGACAGACTTCTCTGAAAGACAGCAGGAATTAGAAGCCTGTAGCTAATTTCTGCAGAGCCATATTCATCCTTCCTTCTCTAGCCTTCCCTCTCAAGTTCATGTTAAATTGAAGAGGCATCTTGTTCTCAAAGTTCCTGGTTTTTAAATGCTTTACTCTTGTATATTATACCGTATCACTTTATGAAATCTAAGACTATGAAAGAGAAAGCTGGTTTGGCTTTATGCCACTATTTAATTTTGTGAAGTACAGACTTGAACAGAGTATCTCAATGCCTTCTATACAGGCATTTGTATTCTAAAAAACAAAACACAAAGCAACTGTTTACCAACCCCAGAACTTGACAAGCCTTCAGAACGTCTGCATGTCCTAATTTATCTCATCATGGTTTTGTTTTGCAGACAGATGACAATACTACTGCAACATGAGAAGAGATTCTGACATTGTTAACAGATTACTAACACTGAGATGTCTTTCTCAGTTCAAAATAAAGCCACAAACCAAACATCCACAAAGTGATTCAAAAAAGCAGACTAACACCTATTTCCTAAAAAAACCCAACAACCAAAAAAACCCCAACAAACCACCAAGCAACAACCCAACAAAAACCAAGCCCACAAACAGCAAAAGAAACCATGAACAATTTAGTAACTACAGCATCTTTGCTTCACCTATGTGCATCTCCACTTTCTACACAGGAGTTCCTGCTGATACTGCTCAGCTCTCAGTTCCTCACTTCTAGATGGTATTTCTTTCCCTCTCAAACATCACCAATGCCAAAGGAGCACATTTATTTTTATCTCCAAAATCTTCCAACTGAACTATTCTATTCAAAACCCATGAGTCTAAACAGAAATAAGCTGAGGAGATGTTTATGGTCTTTTATGAAAGCAAGTTTGAGAAAATTAACTATCTAAGAGGGAAACTTGATTACAGTTTCCAATTCAGAGAGAAATGTATGGGACAAAAAAAGTTGTTAGCTAAGTGGAAAATCTCAGCGCTTTCAAGAAAGCAAGCAGCTTTGTTCTTCTAAACCTCAGGAAATTCACTTACTGCCTTGGTGATAAATCCAAACTGATACAAATTGCAACTTAAGGTATGTTACAAGATACATGTAGCAAAATAGCCCAAATTGGAGAGTGAAGACGTTATAAACAGTTTGTTCTTTAAACAGCTTGAACATGTGAATACATTGGCTGCCATGAAGGTGTCAGTGCCTGCAAAGAAAATGCTTTAAAAGGTGGAGATAAGAGGTAAGACAGACAGGTGAGCCTGAACGTGCTGCAAAAATCAGTGTATCAGTCAGGTCACCTGAGGATACTCCAAAAATATGAGACATTTTGGCAAGAGGACAAACACCAGTACCTCAGATTTAATAACTTTTAGACATCTGAATAATGCTCTATGGAAAGAGTCCACTTTGATGTAAAAGACTTGGTCCCTATAAAACAGCAAGAAGAAAGACCTTCAGCTCTGCAGGAGCAGTGTAGGGAAGAGCTACCATTCACAGACACTTGAGCCTCAGGCTGGCTGTGCTCCTGGTACAGGCCATGCAGCCATGGCTGTCAGTGGGTGTGCTCTGTCCCCAGTCACTACTCCCGCCACCACCCAGGAAAGAGACAGAGCCCTGGCTCCTGACCCTCACCAAGGTGGGACAGCCTCCTGGCCTCTCACCTTGAGTACGCCACTTTGTGCCGAGTCCTCACAAGTGCATTCCTGCCCTCAGTCAGGAAGATTTACATTGCTTTTATCATTTCGGACCAACAGGAGAGCATGAATTATAGATGAAGGGTCTACATTCCACCTTAAAATGATGGAACAAACGTCATCAGAAACACTTTTTTATTTTTTGTAAGGGGACAACACACATAGTAATCCCAGGTTAGCTAGCCAAACTGGTTCTGCATGAGAACCAATTAAGTAAGAGACAAATTTATTTGCAGGTGAGTGTCATTCCCTAAGCCTCTTGCCTTCCTGGCTGATGGAAACTGTGCAAATCAAGGGGTTTCTTCTGTCCTACCACTTGCAGTATCCTGAGAAGCCCATCTTTTATTACCCAATCACCTCTAAGAGTGTTACAACAATGGAAACACTCCATTCCAAAACTACCATTCCAAAACTACCCAAAAGACAGATTCCAGCCACTAGAATACCCACACACAAGCTTTACCTTGATCTTATAGTTTTGTAGACAATACATAGCACTGGCTATTCCTTATGAGTCTCATGGTTTCCTGTCAAGTCCTGATGTAAAAGCCAGTGATTTTTTTTTTTTTGTTGGTAAGGAGAAGAACAAATGAAGTAAAAATTTTAAGTCATTTTAGGAAATACATGAAACCCTCTTTCAATTTTCAGAGTAATTAGCAAATTTGGACCACTATTGGGGGAAAAAAATCAATGATCTATTTATTTTCATAATATATGTCTAGTAATTAAAACACCTCATATATTAAAAGCAACTACATGGAAAAATAGCTGTAACAGAGGATTATATTTAAGTGTATGTAGAGATGTTGAACAGTTGTTCAAAAGTTTTGAGGTTAAACCTATTTATTTGATTTAATTATTTCTAGGAACACTGTTATATGCTAGTTGAGTAGAAGCCATTCCCATGTAAGTGAAAAGTGGATTTCAAGAAAATATAAAAGATGCACTGTGAGCAGCTTTAGTCTCAGTTAGAGATGCTATTAAATCAAACCACACAGATGCTTTTTCATCCTTCTTCAGTGAAAGTGCTTGGATAAATTGGTCATATTTGCTTCCAGTTTAGTTATCCCCACAATATGCTCTGCTTTGGAACTCTCTTCAGCTACTGCTGTTGATTCTTAATTTCATCACTTAACTTGTTTCCTTATTATTAGTCTAGCACAGAAATAGCTGTATCTTGTGCCAGGGACCCAACTATTTCTTTGAAGTTATCTACATCTATATGCTGTTTTCCATTCTGAGAGTCTCTTCTGAAAAAAACAGCCCTCTCCATCCCAATTTTAGGGCCACCTCACCTCATATCACATTTACCTGCAGAGTATTGTTCCAATGTTCTCCAAGTCATGGCTTGAAAGGTGTGCTCCTGTTTCTCGTAACAAATTAATCACTTGCACGTGCCTTTATGTAACGAATAGAAAAAACAAAACACAGAGAAAATATTTTCATCTGTAGTTTTTTTCCCCTAAATCCCACATTATGCATATACATTCATCACAATCACAAAACTAATGAATTTCCTCCAAGGTGACAGATGTAATAAAAAGATCTGCTCTTTAAAAACAAAAAAAAAAAATCATTCACATAGTAAGCTCATGGAAGTGCTAACTTCACCTCTGACTGGATTCTCACAAAAGAACTTTTTTCTTTAACTTAGTCCTAGCTTAATGTAACACTTGAAATTAGCGATTGAAATACAGACAGACAGTAAGAACATTTACTATGTAGAATCACTGCTGCATTTTACAGAATACAATGCTCATATATTCAGTCAAATAAAACTAGTATTTTGCAGATAAGCACTGAATCTTTAGGTTAATGTATAAGCCAATCATGTTTCTAGGGCTTCAAAACTGTGGCAAAATCATTATGAACCTCCCATGAAAACACACCTTTTCCCATACCATTACCTAAAACCCCATCTCTATTAACTAATCATTTCTGAAAAATAAGCTTACATACATATGCTTAATCATTTGCATTTTCTTGGAAGTACCCATGTGCCTATCCATTTTATGAATGGGTTAAATTGTTTATCAAATCTTTCTGCTTTTTAGGAAGCTCCATCTCAAACAAGTTACTTCACTGTTATCCATAATAAGCCTATCTGAGCTTGTATGTTTCATATAAGGTCTTAACTTAAAAACTAAAAGAACTGTGTAGATGCTAAAGAAATAATTTTGCTTTTCCCAACATAGGTTAAATCTAATCAGATCTATTTTACAGCCTAAAAATTTACAGGTATTTCTTTGCTTCATGGCAAAGCCTTGCTGGAACAGCATGTGCTGCAAGGTTCTTCAGTTATCTCAAGTATTTTCTCAGGTAGGTCCTTTATGACATGGCCAGTCATGCACAAGCATCTCCTTGAGCCATCATATAATGGCACAGCTTTCTGGTTTTCAATCTGTGGGGAAGAATGAGTTCTGCATCTACAAAATTTTTAGTTGAATCTTAAGCAGGATAGTAATTAGGTGAAAAGAAAGAATAGATTGAAATAGAATGTTTTGGTTCACTCTAGCTCACATTTGTTACCAGGACTGAATACGGGAACTGCTTGCTTAATCTCCAACAGCTCTCCTGTAGTATTTCTTATTTCCCATCTCATATCCAAAATCACAGCATTAAACTAATCCCTTTTAAAATTAAAGCACTAAAAGACAAAATGCAGTAAAGCATGCAATGATGAGTTGTATCTTCACCCAATGTGCTAACCCTGTGAAGTCTCTATCTCTGGACTCCAGCAGTCAGACTTTTCTTTCCCTCATCTGCAACTGTTTACTCCTTTCTGGTGGTAAGATTCCCTTCATAACACTCCATGTCTCACTTATGACACACAGCCATTACTGCTCTGAGTGGGACTCTACAGATCTTTCAGACAGACAGATTTAGGGGGCATGGCATTTGCCCCACGTTTCGCACAACAAATTTAAATGAGGAAAGGAGTTGTTTGAAATAAATCTTTAAGCAATGAATATCTGAAAGGGGCCTACAGGAGGGCTGGGGAGGGACTATTCACAAGGTCTTGTAATGACAGGATGAGGAGTAATGGGTTTAAACTGGAGAGGGAAGATTTAAACGGGATGTTAGGAGGAAGTTCTTCACAGTGAGGGTGGTGAGACACTGAAAACAGTTTGCCCAGAGAGGTAGTGACTGCCCCCTCCCTGGAGGTGTTCAAGGCCAGGCTGGATGAAGCCTTGAGCAACCTGTTCTAGTGGGAGGTGTCCCTGCCTATGGCAGGGGGCTGGAACTGGATGATCTTTGAGGTCACTTCTAACCTAAACCATTCTATGATTCTATAAACTAACAGTGCTTACAATAAATGCTCACAATAAAACATTTCTAAATAAAAGTGCAATGTCTTAATGAATAGGATTAACTCAAAATCACGTTGGGAAGAAGAGGATGTGTTTTAAGTGTTGTATATTAACTGTTCGTTAAGGGAAGGGTAAGAGAGTGGAAGAATAGGGACAAATAATAATGTGTAACTTAAAAGCGTGAAATTTGGTACTGTAAGAAAACAGACCACCTCTCACTTTCCCATCACTCAATATGAAAACCATGTGGGAGGCAAATTGTACTACAGCTTGTTCCTACTTGCACCCAAATGATATCTACACTCTTAACTTAAGCAGAAGTACCACTTCTGCTCTCTTGTACCTACTATAAAGAGCATTATTCATATTTCAAGAGGTTGGCTGTGAATTTCTGATACTGTTATGTCTTAGGCACTTGAGACATTCATCTTCAGAAGTTGTTCCTTTAAGTGTTGCTCTCCTGCAGCTTTACAAAAGCCTCAGAAGGGTCACAGTTTAACTGATTTGAAGTTTAGCTCATGTCATGAGGAATGACCTTGGAAACAATTCAAGTTCTATTCCTGTCCTGAGATAACAGGGCAAAACCAAGAGCAGAGCTGGACAATGAAAGGTTAAGGTGAGGAGGGAGGCCAATACCATCATGTCAGCCTGAGGTGCACAGCTGCTTGTCCAGTTTAGGCCCATCTGATAAGCAAGCACTTGAGGAACTATTGTCACCTGTGAACTGTTTCTGACTCTCACTTTTATCACACTGTTAACAAACCATGGCTCTTGGTCAGACACAGGCTAAAGAAGCAATGCTATTTTGCATATGTTACTTCAGTTAGCCTTTTGATACTACCACTGCCAGTCCTCTGCTCTCTGAATTAAAAACCCAATCAGACAAGAAGTGTTTATAGTGTTTCCTTCTTGCTAGATTCCATTACTGATAACACAACATATTGAATCCCTTTTTAAAACGTGTTAATAGCTAAATATTCTGTTTGGTCTTCAACATTCACTGCTCTGAACACAGTTTGAGTTCCAGATAAAGACACCTGAACTTGTATCAGTCTGTGAGGGCTCTGGATTCACAGGAATCAAGGTGCTGTACAATACATACCATATCCCATGCCTTGGCAGACACTAAGTGAATGAACTTCAAAAGGGATGAATCACACATGTGAAATTAACACACATGTAAGAGTTTGCAGGATTGGGGCCTTAGGGTGCACACCTTCCCCCAACTCTTCAAAGAAATGCAGGTGTAATGTGTATCCAAACTTGACTGGCTTCATTCTTTTTAATACTTCCTCATCTAGTAACTGGAATAGTTACGGTGGGATTAGCTTAGTTTCACTTTTTTAGTTTTCTACATGGTATCAGTGGGTATTTTACGCTCAAATACTATAAGAACATGCTTCAGTGTACTTCTGGAGTCAGTGGTTGCTAGATTTTCACTCTGCCTTAGATTTCCTGAAGTAATGTAAATGTAACCTTGCAAAATATCAAGTATTTAAATTCGTATTTATGTGGGAGGTAATTTTACTGCCTCTAAACTGATGTTCTCACAGCACTGTATGGGCAGCTCCCCATTTTCAACCTTTTACCACTGCTCTACAAGTAAATAGAAGTGGTTTTACTACGTAAAATAGACACAATTTTTATTCAAGGCATTTTCCTGCTTGGGGAGTTTCTATTATTAAAAAAATTATTCTATTGTTTTGAAAATGAATTATCCCTTGAGGGTACTCTAAGAAATTAAAGGAATGCTACTAATTTTGATACGTCAAGCAACTGGCCTAAATTAACAGTGGTCTGTTTAGCTTCATGCATAAAGCGAATGAGACTGTTCACGTGTTGCAGAGTTACAAAGGAAGTAGTGGAAATGCAGTAGTTTATGTCTTATTTAGAAAAAGATCTCTACATTTTACCATCTAAACAAAGAAACAGTCACTTAAAGTAAAAAACAGAAAAAAAACCAAACAAACAAACAAAAAAACCCTGTCATTGACATAAGATCAAGTTGCTGGTCCACCAGCTGACAGCACTATGTTAAGAAGCTTTTATGAAGAGACAGAACTCCTCATCATCTTTACAATTATTAAATGGAGAAGAGAAATCAGTCGTCATTATATACATTTTCATGCCAGGTTAAAAGGCAAGGCACTGAGAAATGTGACATAAAAAAACTGGAAAAAGCTATTTTTAAGACGAGTGGATACTATTCTGCAGTTAAATGCCAATTAAACACATATTAACTCTCAGAACATGGAATTAGGCTGATGCAATATTCAGTAAAATTGAGAAAGTTACAATACTAAGCATTTTAAAGCATTGACTGCTCAATTAAGATCAGTTTTCCTCCTTCCCTCTCTGCCACTTTGTACAGATAATCTCTTCACTTTCAGCACACAGCTGTTTAATAAATAGAACTTAGATATTTCTGTAGCAAGAATCCTTTTTAGTTCATATCTAATTACACATATATACAGCTGTCTTATCTTTACCATGCCCCTTTATGTGCTTATCAGTGTGAAATGTAGTGCCAGTACACAGCAGATTATAAATACACATTTATGAGATTAGTTCTAAGTCAACTCTTCCCCTCATTCCAATGGGAGAAACAAAAAGAGAAACTGAAAATGGTTATGTTGCAGTTTCCTTTTACAATTCCCTCTATCAAAATGGGTGTGCAGTTTTAAAGAGCTCAAGAGTCATAGTAGGAGTCTAATATAGGAGTGGCAATGCTGAAGAATCCAAACAACAAGCTCATGTGAAATTCCTCAGGCGGTAGATGGGTGTGGTAAAAAAAAGTAGGTGCCTGATTTGCAGGAACATCTAATGGTATCTAATGCTTTAGCATTTTCTCACATTGGACCAGAGCCACCTGTATTCAACGGTGAGGTTATTTGTTTGATTTGCTGTTGGGCTTGTTTTAGCTCTAAGTATCTCTGGGTTTGCCACTGAAGGGCTTATGTATTCCTGAGATAAAGCAACTACAAAGCTAGTGAGGACCATGCAGTAGGTGAAGTATGGCAATAGCACAGTGTGGTCACAGACTTCAGGTCTCAAGTTAATAGAGCCTGTTGAGCTTTCTAAATCTGGCCTTCGAGACAGAAAAAGGCTTCAAGTTATTTCCGCAGTCAATGCAAAATAAGGACTGTCAGACCTTCCAGGGAGCTAATTCCAGTCTGGCAGACCAGGTAAACTTCTTAACATTAGAAAGCTCTGGGAATATGTGGGGACAGACACCCATGAAGTCCATGGAAAAAAAAAAATAAAAAATTAGAGTCTAACAACTCCAAGTTCTTTTACAGAAAAAGGTTCTATCCTGCCATCACACAGACTGAATATGAGATAAGGAGCTGAAAGTGGATCAAAGAAACAAAGAGATTAGGGCATGCAGTTTCTAACATGTTAGAAGACCAATGGCTCTATGAATTCCCAGGCTACATAAAGTAAGTGTTTTACAATTAAATTTTGATAACTGATAAGTTTTAAGTTCTGTGTTACAACCATTCCTCAGAACTACACAACAAGGAAAAGACCAGTAAATTGCATGCCCATGACCACCATTCAAAACCTGCTGACATCCAAAATAACAGGAAGAGGAAATCCACAAAGCAGGCAGAGCCATGCAGCTATTCTGTATAATTATCAGTGTTGGAAAGGAGGTGGGGGGGAACGGAACCAACCAACCAAACAATAAAAAAAACAGTTACCCAGCAAGAGACTCAGGAAAGCACTAGTGTAAGGGAAGGATTAAGACGTGCCAACCTACTGGTATATTTTGTGCCAACTGAAACAGTCTGGTCTTGATGGGAAAAGGGGAAGGTAGAAAGAACAGACAACCCTTGGTCGTGCACTCACTTCTGACAGTCAAAAGGAGTAATCAGTTTGGCTCTCTTTTATAAGGAAATTTCATAACAAAGAGTGAAGCCCTGAAATAAGGTACAAAGTCTTGGTGAGAAGGCAGCCACAAGTTACCCTGAGCTAAAAACTCTGCATGCATACTAACTTGTCTGCTTTCATTAAATACTATGTTTAAAAAAAAAAAAAAAAAAATCTAGGTGAGTCACATCCCTTGAAATGAAGCTAGTTTGTATTATTTTAACTGCTGTCACTTGCACGTGACTGCTGAGATGAAACAAGATCAAAACACAGGGATGGACTTTAAATCCCAAATGACGGAAGGTTTATAAACTTTACATAGAGTGGCATTACCTGAATTCGATCGCGTTCATCAGTGGGGTAGATCCATATCTGTCTCTAGCATAAACAGTTGCACCAGATGTCAACAAATACTCAACTAATGGTAAATGCCCTTCAGAGGCTGCAATATGAAGCGGAGTTCGGCCATCATAGTCTCCACAGCTCAAGTTTCCACCCTACAAAAGGACAGAGCCTTCACATGCTGAAAAGGTAATGACTGCACATTGAGTTGTTGGTACAATGGCAGACACACACACACACACACACAACATTTTAATTCTGCCAGCAAAATGTCAAGCTTCTAAAACTTAAAGTTTATCTTGTACTGTTGTTTTAGCACCAATAGAGATACTTATTCCACCTTCTGCATGTTCTCATCTACACATATTCTTATGACAGCCCCTTCAGATACGCTCTATTTTGCAGTATGCCAATTTTAATTGCCTTACTTTATTGCTATTTTCAAGATATATTAATCCTTTCTTGAGACTAATTACCCAAGTTTCAAGAGTAGGATAAACCAAGAAGAGGGCAGTGGGGAAAAGAGGTGTAGAAGATTATACAGGGAAATGCCTGTTTCTTATTTCAGGTGTAACCCAATCTACAGCTACGGAGAGAGACAAAATCCTGATTTAGCACTGCACTGTGTTTTGTATAAGTAGAATTTTCAATTTTTTCTTTTTTAATCATGACACATTTATATCCAAAAGCTGGATACTATGAATATGCACAAAGAAAGTTAAAACAAAAGAAAGCAGCACAAACCATTTAAAGTGTTCCAAAGTTAGCAGATAAGAACTTTTATTTCAATTTATCTGTATTTTCATGGTTCAGAAGAAAATGTAAACAGTTGAGAATAAGGCAGGGGAAAAAACCCAGCAGTTTTGAAAGGCAAAGACTGAGGAGCCTAGAAACAAACTGTATTAGTCAAAGCACCTTGATTCTAAGATTTAAGGAGTTGTGTCCCAGTTAGCATAACTTCCTTCCTTCACACATGTCCCTATTTAAAAATCACTTATTTTGTACAAGCTGTTAATTTTACATTACCATTTCTGCTATGGCTCTTAGTGCATCTATATCACCCAGTTTAGCTGCAGCACAAGCCAAAGGTGGAATTAAAGCATCTCTTACAGCTTCTAACTCCTGAAAAAAAAAAATTTTAAAAAAAATTAAACATTTAATATCATCCTTGTCTCTAATGTCATTGATGTCCAAATCATAAAAAAACATTGCCCTTACTTTTATGTAAAGTATCCAACTTAGTGATTGGTATATTAAAAAAATGGTAGCATTTAGTTTTTGGAAGGAAAGAATTTTCGTGTTTATTTTCAAGTTTGTTCATCTCACACTTCCCTGGCATCATAATAATTACCTGATCTCTCTATATACCATTTATGATGCACACACTAATTGCCATCTCTGTGCTGCCATAGTTACATATCAGTACAGTAAGAGAAACACTGCTGGTAGGAGTTAGAAAAAAGCATATCTTCTGGTCTCCCTGAGACTGGATCAACTTTATTTATGTGATTTCTCAGATAATTGTGTAATCTGTACTTCCAAACCTCCACTGACAAGACCTACAGGCCTTGAAAACATTCTCCCATTTCCCATGCTCGCTAAAGAATCACACATTCTGTATCCATTAGCTAGTAAAAATTCAATTTTCCTTGAAACCAAACCAAACCAAAAGAAAAGCAAATGTTCTACCTTACAACAAATACTGTGTTTTCTGGTTTCCTAGTAGGGAAGGAGTAATACTAACCACCACAAATCACACTTGCATAGTGCTTCCTCAGTATCAGCCTTCTGGAGGTGCATGTACAGTTTTACCCATTATTATCTGCATTGCTCCAAACTGTCAATACATTTGACCACAAAAAGACAAGCCACTTTTTCATACCACTGATACTCTGAATTACAGCAACTGTCTGAGACTCATTATTGCAACCAGACAGCCTAGAAAATAAACTCAAGACAGGGCTACAAAGAGGGGGGGAAAAAAACCCTAGTACATTTCTAATTAAAAACATTTTAATGTTATGCTTGTCATTGTGTCCTTTCTTCCTAACTCATCTGGTTAGCTGTGACACTGTACTAAAAAAAAATAATTTAAAAGGTCAAATGTTCCATTTTCCTTTCAGCTTTGCTGTTCTTCTTTTAAAATAGAATAGAATAAGCCAGGTTGGAAGATATCTCCAAGATCATCCAGTCCAACCTATCACCCAGCACTAGCCAATGGCACTAAGTGCTCCATCCAGTCTTTTCTTGAACACCTTACAGGGATGGCGACTCCACCACCTCCCTGGGCAGCCCATTCCAATGGCAGATCACTCTCTCTGTGAAGAACTTCCTCCTAATATCCAGCCTATACCTTTCCTGGCACAACTTGAGACTGTGTTCCCTCATTCTATTGCTGGTTGCCTGGAATAAGAGACCAACCCCCACCTGGCTACAACCTCCTTTCAGGTAGACAGCAATGAGGTCACCCCTAAGCCTCCTCCTCTCCAGGCTAATATAGGTTCATTTTACTGACTTTACAGCTTAACATCAGTTCAATTTTAAATATCTAAGAATATACCTCCTTGCTGCTGATACTTAGAGATTTGGCAATCACTTGAATAAATTTGCTATCTCTGAGCGAGATCTTGGCTCCTGTAGGTACAATAGTCATTTCTCCTCTTAGATTCTCACTCAGCATCTGAAAAACAAGCAATCAAATCCTTTGTTACGACAAGAAAAAAAATGGTAGTGGTCTAATAAAAAAAAATTAGGATCAAGTTAGAAAATTGTTTGGGGGGAATTATGGAAACTAATTGAACGCAGACAAAAGATTAAAGAAATAGTTACTGTCCCATGAAGACTGCAGTGTTGAAAAGACAAAAGAAGGGAAAAAACAGAGACAGGCGATTAAAACTTTCTTCCAAAGTAAAGAAACCAAAATAAGCACACAACAAAACACTCCAATTTTTAGAGCATGCAGATAAAAGTTTCCTAGTGGAGTAAGCTGCAGCCTACATGAAAAGACAAGGATAGTGAATAATTTGCAGTTGAGGTTGAAAACCAGAATATTCTGAAATGTGGCTCTAGCATTCTCAAACTTCAGAACTCCTACGCAGACAGCGTACACAGGCCTCAAAACAAAACCCAGTGCTGCCTGTGGGTGATCACATATTTTGATAGATTTTCAAACAGCTCCATTAGCCCTGATCTTCCTAAAATCTGGCCACAGAGCCAGCTTTGAATGCAGAGAGTCTCCAGTAGTACTAGTCATTCAATACTAACACGGGCATGTAACAGGTTGCCAGATGGGTGCATCCAATTTAACCAAAAACACCCAAACTGAACAACCCAAAAAATCCTGCATAGAAAGTGCTTGAATATGGCAATAAAGAAGTGAAAATATTCCAAAAGACAGGTCCTGGAAAACCTGGGGAACAGAGAGAGAAGCCAGTCATTAAGAAAAAGGAACTGCTTTCCTGAATTCTGACAAGTCTACATACTGGCACTGTTTCACAAAACGTTGCTGATGTAGCTATAGAGCATGTAGTTATTTCAATTAGAATTTTAAAACACAGCATTGTGAAAGTTTGCAAGAAACAGATGTGATGTTGGAAAGTGGAATGCCCCAGGTTTACTTATGTCTAGGCATGCCCTTTCTTAAAAAAAAAAAAAAAAAAAAAAAACAACCAAACAAAAAACCCCCAACACAACTAAAACAAAAAAAAAAAACCCACCAACACAGAACTCCCAATGCTGACAACACTGTAGCTGTCTGCTGGAATAGTCCCAGATACCTGCAACTCAGAGAATACCAACTGCTTTGGCACACTTAGAGTTTGACAGGCTGAGATCATTGGTTTGCACAGGTTACCTTAGCAATTGGCACCTGTGCTAAATGCACCCAGTGCAAAGCCCTACATGCCTTACTCAGTCCTACCAGCTCTGCAGTCATTTGCATGTGTCTGGGGGCACATTCCTTGCTTCTTCATGTTGAAAGAGAATCCTAAAATAACCACACCAGCTTCAGGAGAGCTTTTGTCTCTTGGGAAACTATTGTTTGGTGATGTGTTTATCTGAAGATATTGCCACAGACAACATATTTCCAGGCTTTCTTCTTCTCCTGGTCTCTACCACTCATTCCTGCCCAGGCAATGCAGTGTGCTGCTCCCTTAGTTGTGCCAACACAATTGTTTGTGTGTCGGTACAATGTGCAAAATGAGGAAACCAATCCTGCTTGGCTCCAGAAACTTGCAAGAGTTATTTTGTTTTTCAAAGCATATAAAAAGAGGTCCCAGCATCACCACCCAAACACTGTGCAGCACATTCTTAACAGCAGCACATGAAGATGCAGGACTATCTTATGTACCTAAAATGCCCTATCACCAAGTCCTCACCTGACTAAGTCAGCTATCTCACATCAGCAAGACGGATCTCAAATTAAGTTTGAACTCACATTTTGGCAGAAAGCCAGCAGGGAAAGTTTCTCCTGTCTCAGGTCAAATAATCCTCTGTGTAAGATTAAAGGTTGCAAAAAACCAAACCAAAACAAAAAAAAACCCCCAAAACAACCCACAACTCCAAAAAACTAGGCTAGCACACATATGCACACATATGCTCCAGAGACAGTGAGTGTAAAGTGGCATAAAAGCATGTAACAGCACTACTTTTCACACAGCACTATGTCACCCATCAAGCATGTTCTTGCACGGAGTTATGTTCTTGCCATCCTCAAAGAAACACGTAGCTCCTCCTCCTCTCATTTTTCAGACTCAGTGCAAACAATTGAAAGATGAGTCTGAAACTCTAAACAGAGTAAGTAGTACTTCCAGCCACTTCACTTACGATCATAGGTATCCAAATATCTTTGTCTCAATAACTGACTGGAAGATATCGAGCACAAAATAAAGATCAAAACTCTGATTTAACAAAACATCATCGTAAGTGCTGAAGTCTAAGAGTGACTCATCATGATGTAATCTCCCAGAGTGTCAGGATTATGATTTCAGTACATACAAGCACAGAAACACACGCATTCCTGCAGACTATCTATTCAGAGATACTTTTCGAAAAGGAACATGATATATACACTATATAATTTTGGTGGGGGGGAGAAGCCTTAATTAAGGACTGAGGAACAGTAAGGATATTGTTGAAGGAGTTGTGAGTTTAAAAAAGATACAGTTGCTTCTTACATGCACAAAAAACAAGGATTGTTATATGTTAAAGTGTATCTCCTTCTCAAGAAACAAAATCTAACACCATCATGAGTAATGCCATAAAGGAAGAGGCTCTAATTAATTTTCAGAATTAGCTTTGTGTGAATGAGTCTTGGATAAAATCTTTACCACATTAAGATCAATGACAAGATCTTTGCTGACTTCAGTGGAGCTGAGATTCTGTCTCACATATGAATTTCCACATATAGGGTTTTAGCACAGAAATGTCCAAGGTAGACTACTACCATTTAAATATGGCTTTTTTGTGGCTCCATCACAGTCTTCACCTGAGTTATTGCAGAGAGCTCTTCTTTTCCAATCTACATACGTTCATTTGCCTGACAGTATTTTCCTTAAGGAAAAAACATGTAACCTTCACATTATGGCTCTGAAACCAATTGTTTTTAAACGCACAGGAGAAGCTCAAGACATTCAGCTAAGAAGTTAGCACAGTAGATGAGAAAGTTAAAGGTCACACTGAAATATCTACCTGACTTTTCTCTTCCCAGCTAAGTTTACTCTTGCTGAGAATGTATGACAGTTTTGCTAGAGCTGCCTCTGGCGTCATATCACCTCCAGGAATTACTCCAACATCAGCAAGAGTCTGAATAAAAAATAATAATACTTCCAGTTAGCACGGTATTCAGAAATATCTGTATGAACTTAAAAAGTGTATGAATGATAAGCAGAATGCAGTATGCAGCCATGCATCCACTCTCTTGCTCCTCCCACTGCCACTGTAATTTTAGTTATCAAATACCAAACAAAGAGTAGAGACTTAAATTCCTTTTCATGCAGTAACATTGAAGAATTCCCCCAAACGCTTTCCATGGTCCTTTACTGTGCTAAAAGGAAAAGGTTACAGGTCCATATCAGCTATCTGCAGAGTTGCCAGATTCCCTTTACTGAAAAGCTGCAGTTTCTCCGTTTTAACCCGGTGGCATTTTGAACATTGCCAAGTAGGCTGTTCTCACACTGACATATTTACCATTCTTTTACGGGGCCTTGCTTTGGATGAATTCCAGCACTACATTTTGCTCACAGCAGGAGGGTTTTCAAGATCCTTTCAGGCCGCACTAGCAGTGTATGATTTAAAATGTAGAACTAAAATACGTAATTTATACAGTTCTGACAAGAACAACTGAAAAAAGATGACCTTTTAATCTTATCATTCTGGCAGTTAAAAAAAACAAAAACAACAACAAAAAAAACCTCACACAACACCTACCTGAACCAAAGCTAAAAGAGCTTTGCTATGGTCAGCAAGCTCCATAAGTATACAGTACACAAGAGAGCAAAGACAAAGGAGATGACAGATCTTTTGTCACTGAATTGTACCTGGGCAAGTACTTGGGTTTCTCTAAACCACAGATCATTGTCTTTGCCATAGTATGACAACATCTTACACTTCAGCATCCTGGAGTAGGTTCTTTACACTGCATTTTACTTTTTAAATACCTTGTATGTAAGTTTCAACATTGAAGCTTGTCATAGCTTAACAAATACTTCTAGTAAGATACAGAGCCTTAATCAGCTCTTAAACTACCTCCAAGAGACTCAGACTAACATTTTTAAGAGTGCCATGAGAAAACATTACAAAGAAGGTGAGAAATACTTTCTGTGCTGGGGAGCCAGCCAAAGAACACTTAGAGCTCTTTCAGCAGGTTTGAGAAAGAGCAGGAGGAAGAGATTTCCCAGCTTCCTTCCTCTACCAAAGCCCCCTCAATTTTAAGTTTCAACTGCACAGATGGATCAGAGGCCAAACATTCAGTTAATTAAAACAAACACTTCAAGGGCAAGCTGACCCACCTAGCTAGCCTAAATGAGTAAAAAAATGATGCAGCCATATGAAAAGATCTGAAAAAGTAAAGTTAACATTACAGCAAATTTCAAGCTTTCTTCCATGATACATAAGCAGCTTCTTACAAAAGAATGATGTAATTTTGCAGGACTTGGCTCTGTCAGCACTCCCCTCAAAAGACGCCAAGAAAACAAAGCAGCCTCCATCAATGGATGCTGAAGTAACATAATGCATGCTCCATGTAATAAAAAAGGAAGCCAAATGTGAACACGCTGCCACACAGCCTTACGGTGGTTCAGTAAGACCTGAGCAGAATTTTTCAGTTCAGCATACCAACAGTTTGGATCAGAGTGCCAAAAGCCATTTTACAAGCGTCTACTAGGAGAATCTTTTAGCCAGAGTATAGTTAAAAAATTGTTCTTCTTTCATGCATCTTATCGGTTCACTTTAAGCAGAAAAATCACATTTTCATGTTGTTTTTGAAGTATGTTTGATGTCTTCTGTTGACTTCACTGCTATCTTTCTTCAGTGTGAACTCTTCTATATAACTGATGTATTCATAGAATCATAGAATGGTTTAGGTTGGAAGAGACCTCAAAGATCATCCAGTTCCAACACCCACTAGAGGCAGTTTAAACCCATTCCCCCTCGTCCTGTAATTACACGACTTTGTGAATAGTCCCTCCCCAGCCCTCCTGTAGGCCCACTTCAGATCCTGGAAGGCTACTATAAGGTCTCCTTGAAGCCTTCTCTTCTCCAGGTTGAAGATCCCCAACTCTCTTAGCCTGTCCTCATCGCAGAGGTGCTCCAGCCCTCTCATCATCTTTGTGGCCCTCCTCTGGACTCTCTCCAACAGTTCCATGTCCTTCTTGTGCTGGGGACTCCAGAACTGCACACAGTACTCCAGGTGGGGTCTGATGAGAGCAAAGTAAAGGGGGGGGAATCCCCTCCTTTGCCCTGCTAGCCACGCTGCTCTTAATGAAGCCCAGGACACAGCTGGCTGTCTGGGCCGCCCATATTCTTCCTGTATTTGCTACAGAGCATAGGATATGTGTAAAAGTTATTGTTTTTCAAAACATATTCATTATGCTGAGCAAAAGCTTTACCAATATCCAAATTATTGCCCAATTCAGAAAACACTGAATTTGAATACTGAAGAGGTGGAAAGGAAACCTAACAGTCTCCTTTTCTCTCTCCTCAAAGCAGACTACGTGTTTCTGAAGCAAATAAAATCTAAAGCAATGTCAAAACCAATATTAAAAGTGGCAGGTTTCAGCACTAGACTAGATTATCTAGGTTGCCTTAGAGCCAATGAAGAGGCTGGCTCTGCCAGCCGGGTGGTTGCTCCCAACAAAACCAGGTGTCTAAAACAAAGGGATGAGTCATCCTCTGGCAGTGCTTCTTGGCTACTTAGTGGCTAGCCTTTATTTATAAAGGCCAGTTAAACCAGCTTCCTTCACACTACTACATGCAACACATACTCTTACATGACTTGGAGTTATTAGTCCAAATGAAGTCATGTCTCAATACACAATTAAAAAACTCAATATAAAATGCCCTGAATAGTATCTACACAAAGCTGGTTTTCAGTCTGCAAGACAGACTCTTCCTCACATACTATTTTCCACTCTCTCACTGAATGTAGTTGTACTTTCAGTCAAATAAAACTGAAAGCTGGAATATTGCTTGGATTTGTAGGCTTTCTTGATGTTCTTACCTTGTATCTAAGGAACTGCTAGCCTATGAAGTGCTGTTTTAACTAAGCTAATGTCTACCTCAATGAAATCCCCCTGGGACACACGCTACCCATGTAATAATGCAAAGTATCCTAGAGTGCTTTGCTTCATACGACAGGAGCAAGAAATCACTAACTTGGAATTTGGGCTGATTGTTTCCACCATTCGGACTAGGAACAACAGAGTCTTGTTTGCCAATGCATATTTAAATATTTCCAGGCTAAGATTTTTTTCAGATGTAGTTCTTTTATAAACCCTCTATTTGCATTTTAAGATTCTGGTTTTATACATTGGGACTACTAGACGCATACAATCAGTTTGTATTAGTGGGACAATTCTTCTGCACAGCAGTAGAGTCTGAAATGATTGCAGAGCTCTCACCTGCCCTGTTGCATAGACAGTTTTAACAGCCCCTCGCAAGCACTGGGTACAGTTTAGAATTACTACTTTTTGTTCAGCTGCTTTCTTCAGTTCTTCCAGCAAATCTTCTCTGTTGTTTGGGGCATTGCCACTTCCATAAGTTTCTAGCACAATCCCCTCGATTGGAGGCTGAAGAAATGCTTTTACCTGTTTTATAATAAGAGGGGAAGGGGGGGAGAAATGTTTAAGTCAGAGTAAACTTTTAATGTATGGCAGAGTTTAAAATGGTCTATTCCTGTCCTAGTCTTACAGGCTCTCACACCTTACAGCTTTCTCATGCCCTTCTGTGCTCCCTGTTTGCAATAATGTAGTATACTATTGAAGAAGAAGCTGAAAAAAAATAAAAGAAAGAAAGCAAATTTCACTCTTGAGGTTCCTTTAATATTCCTAAAGGGATAGATTTACAGTATTTACTATTTTCTACAGTCATGACCTCAGTGGGAAAAAGTATGCTATTGTTCAAGAGCCATTAACAGGCTATACTGTTGCACCACAGCAGAACAAAAAGGTAGATTTACACTTATGAAATAAATGTAGAATTATTGAGATGAAAACTTTGCCCAGATTTGTTACTTCAGCAAAGGGTTTTGTTAGCAAATGTCTGCCTATAACAGAGCGTCTCACATTTCAGGAAAGAATATTCTAATGAAACCTGTAGTTTTTCAACTTAAAACCCCACTGATTTAAAACTTAAGGCAATCAAAAAAACCCCAAGAGGCACTAGCATATCTGGGCCAGTTGTTAGAGGTAGCTATTGTCCTCACTCTAGGAGAATGCCTAGCAGAGTCCTCCTCCTAGAAAGACATATTTTAAACAACCCAGATAGTTCCTTGCTGATCACATATGCTACAGGCAATACACTGCAAGACCCCATGAGGCTAACTGCAGTTGGAATTTTATTGCAAATATACCACCCCTCTGCCTTTCCATCTGTTCATATCTACCTAAAAAGAATGGTAATACAATTGAGGAGCGCTGCTTAAACTACTGTATTCAATTTAAGATGGCAATAGCCACAAAAGATCTGTCATTTTTACGGAGCTATTATTTGACAAAAATGGAAAGACAAATCTACCTAAACCCACAGTTCTGCAAAATAATTTCAGAAGGCAAAAAAAAAAAAAAAAAAAAANCATTCATGTTAACCATCAGCATGAGACAAAATGAACCTAAAAAAGAAGCATGGGTCACAGAAATACACTTCCCATCCACCCACCATATCATGTATTCTTTGACAAAATATCTATCAATATGCCTCAACATGCAGCAAGAAAGGATTTCCATGGTCACTCCAGCCTGCACCTGTCTGTAGAGGCACATTTGACCTATTGATGAGCAATTAATGTTATGTTTCAAAAGCCATGTGGTTTAGACAAACAACATTTGAAAAGCTTTTATCAATAGCTTATGGCAAATGAAAACAGTCTTTGAACATTCTGATATTAAAAAAAAAATTTATCAGAAGAATACAGATACTTTCCCTTCCCTCAAAAACCCCAACCACTGCTGCAAATAATACAGCTACCCTACTTCAAATCACTAATCAAGGTTTTGAGCATCACCTCAGCCACTTCCAAATTGAAGGAGTGAAACTTACAGCAGCAGCAGTGATTCCTGGGAAGATTCTCAGAAGACCAACATTCCTGTTCATATTGGTATGAACTCGAAATTTCTTCTTGGTATTGGCTCTCCACACTGTTTCCCAGTTTACTGTTGAGAAAAATGGCCTTTGAAATTTAACATTAAGTTATAATATTAAAGTGCACTTGTAACACTTCACACTTACAACACTGTCTTTGTAACTACTTCTTATGTAGGGGATTCATGAAAGACAGAGTAGTTTTTAAAAGAGGAAATGAAGGCACATTTAAGACATAACAGCAGCCATAGCAGCTGATCCAACACATCTTATCTGTTAGGTGCCACAAAATGTGTCCTTCAAAGCTACTCTCCAGTCAGGCTCCGCTGCGTTATTTAACTCCAAAACAGTCCAGATACCAAGATATATCAATATTACTCATCAATATTTCTATGTTAGTGCCCTTCAAGGAGATATTTAACATGTATGCTTGCTTCAGTTTAATAGCAAATACTTCCAAAATAGATACTTTCATTCAGTGACTATTACTGACCAAGATGATCTATTGGACACAAAGCTGTACACTTCCACTAGAATCTCTTCAAAAGGGAAGTCCAATAGCTGTGAAAAGCATCTGAGTACTAGACCTGTGGAGTACTAGACAACGTGGAGCACGTCCTGTTAGTGTCAACTTTCTTAGTTCACAATGCTCAGAGAATCTCAACCACCAGCATTTCGTGCAGGTTTAGCATAAGTGCAACATTTACTCGTCACACGTTGACCTGAACTTCACTGGATTCATGTTTAGAAAACAGATCTTCATCTTCCCAGACACAAGAGATGACAAATGCAGTTACTGTTGCCGCTAATCACCTCCAGAGTTTATTAGGTAGTTACTAACAATTAAATAAAATAGCAAGGATTCAATTAACTCCGATTATACATTTAGAGCCAGAAGCCAGCTGTTTAACTAATAGTTTGTTTGTGTAGCATTATTAGAAGCCAAGTCATGCATTATTGATTTCAAAATTATAATACTTCAATGTAGCAGGGCAGCACTGGTAATGCTGACAGCTCTTACAAGGCAGTGGAAGAGGTTTAACAAACAGCAGCCAAGAGCTCAAAGAGTCATGCTTCAGTGAAAGCAGACCATGCCATAAAGCTACCTGTTTCCCCATCATGATTTAAGATTTTTACATTTTGGAGAAACTCCCAAGCAGCAAGGCAGATAAAAGATCTGTGTGCATAATACTGACTTGCTCTCAGCCATGCAGAGTTACTCACACCAATTACTGTTGCAATCTCTTGCAATCAGCAGCCAGCCAAAGAGCACATTGAAAAGCCTCCACTGAAACCTGCTCTATTGCCCCATTACAGAGGTACTCCATAATCCAGTAATTCAGGACAGAAATAGCAGCCAGCTGTAGGACTAACAGTAGTCATCTATAAGACTTTATGAACTTTATCTTCTTGTTGTGGTTCCCTGTTAGCAACTAGAGTACCTGTATGATCTTTTAAAGAAAAAAAGAAAATCACACATTGTTCAACAGGTCTCAGGTAGCAGGTACCACACCTGTCCAATCAGCCACACTTCACCACATTGACTGCTAATGTCCTGGGAATGGCAAAATATAAATATATATATATATATATATATATACACATATAGTTTCTATACTTCCATTCTTTGTCTTAAGCTTGCTTGGATGGAATTTAAACCACCTGGTTGGATTTAGTATTTAGCCAAGCAGCTCTCAAAGGCCTCCATTAGCTTTCCAGAGCAAGTCAGAGACGTGCAGAAGGTACACAGGTGAGTGCAGAAAGCTATACATTTGTTCTGCTTTATGTTCATAAGCTTGGCTAACCACGTCCACTCATGAGCACCATGCCTTACACAGCAGCAGTGTTCAGCAATAAATCCAATCCTTTCAACCTTACAGCTGAGATTAATCCTTTACAAGCACACTCCTCTATAAGAAGGGACAGCAATAAAGTTGTATCAGAGCTTTCTTTCCTTTATCCTCTTTAAGCTAGGAGTCCTTGCCAAAACTTCAGAAACACATATTACCATGTTTGGCATCTACTAGCATCCCTAATGCCTGTAACAAATGCCTTGAAGAATAAACTGAGGAAACCTGCCTTGGCATGGATCTCTACGGCACTGCCAAAAGTAGAAGACCAAAGAGAGAGATCAGAGGATAGGTTCAGAAGTTAGACCTGGACCAGGCCTATACCTGTACACTTGGAGCACACTACCAAATAATGTATCATCTTTGAGATAAATGCAATGCAGGCAGACACAGTGCAGTGATGCAATTCCAGACTGTATTAAAAGGAAAAAAAAAAAAAAAAAGAGAACTAAAGATTGTCCCTGAGTTAACACTCTTTTGGTCATGAACCTTGTCAGCCTACATAAAGTGCTTGGTACTGCAGGCTTCACAGATGTCAGCTTTCCATTAGACAAATGAGTCCAAAATGCAGAACAAAAGGCAAGTGTGATGCAAGAGCCAAAGACAAATACACATTAGAGCCTGACTTCATCTCAGATTTATTCAGAACTGTTGTTAAGTGGAGCAGAACAACATGCAGGGGAAAAAATTTTAGAACACACTCTTCGCATCCTCCATCTCAAAGATTACATCCCTAAACAAGAAGAATATTTATGTCACATAGCTAAGTTCAGGCATCTACACTGTAATGAATAAAACATCTGTCTTGCAGCCTATGGTCATGCCCAGCAATCTTTTTTGTTAAATAAAAAACAAAACCAAACAAAATCTTAGGAATCACTAACAGTTCTTAAGTAAGAAACTCATACACAAGCAGGTGAAGTACAAAAAAATGGCATATATTGGTTTTCATAGCAGTCTTTTATCCTATGGGTAAGAGTGACTAACTAGCGATATTTAGCTTTGGCACAGAAAACAGTAACCTGTTCTGACTTGGATGGCCTCTGCTTGTAAAGAGTTTGCTATGTATGTTAACCACATTCAGTAAATATCGATACAAAGCTGAGGAACAAATGTAAACTAACTGCTCATGTTGCAGACCAGAAAGACAGTTTTTAAAGCAGTGTACATAAAGAAGTAATGGCTATTTATATACTGTATCTGAAGTGGCTTGGGATAGAAAAGATTGCATTCTTGAAGGAGACTGCATTCGAGCTATTAAGGCCTTTTGTTTATTCTTCCAAACAAAACCATCACAAACAATACTCTGCTATTTCAAATCTTTCCTTCCCTACCAAACACTACAGTATTTAAAATTGCAGCTCCAAACCCACATTAAGTATCTTATTCAGCTTTATTCTCACAGACAAACTGCGGTAATAGGGATTGTGCAGAAAAAAAAACCAACAAAAAACCAAAAACATCAACCTGACTTAAAAAACGAGAAGCAGCTCCACACAGTCTAGAAAGCAACATGACCCCCCCTGTGTGTCTATGCCACAATGCAGGTTTCAACTTCTAATGGGAGAGCAGCAACTAAGAGCAACACCTCCCTTAGCAGTGGTGGCTGAACTCCAAGTTATGAAATCAAACAAGAAATACAGCTTTTACTGACTACAGAGCTCCAGACAAACAGCAATGCTTGCCTCTCATCCTTCTCTGCAGGTCTACGAGCAAGCCCTACTATTATATAAGCTGCCCCAGTGATCATTACAATTCACAGTGGCAGCCAAGGGGTGGGGAGCACAGGCCAACCTATGCGTGCAAATTCCTGAAGAAGGGCAGCAAACATAGACCCTCTTTCTCACCAGTTGGTTATGAACCAATACACACACAACTTTTGCAATGAATATTTAAGTTGAATGGTGTTGTTTCAAGACTCAACATGCCTACTTAAGAGTGTGGGGGGAGGGAACCAAAAGTACCTCAGTGAAGAGAGCAGGCATCTGCCTTAACATACAAGTGACTTGGGCTTTTTAACTATAGATAAGCAGAACTGTCAAACAAGACGGACATGGCTAGTGACAAAGTTTCTCTCTAATGAGACTGGTGAGTAGAAGAGCCCAAAAGGGCCTTCTAACCTCCTGCTGCTCCTGTACAACATCTGCGTACACAGTCACGTGGGCTCTGTTCATGTCCTACATGAGTTATGGTTTTCATCATACAGTCCTGTACATGTGCACCACTCCCAGAAGTTACATGCATGTGTGATGAAGAAAGTCCAGCCATGATAACAACGCAAGTTTCATATCTGCTTCATTAGGGCAATTGAGAAGAGGAGGGTAATCAGTTATGAAATACACTGAGACTCTGTACACATGTCAAAAGAAAGAGTCCTCCTTGTCTCTTCTGTTTACAAAATACGGGAGAAATCTTATTTGACATGATGTAAGATTTCAGAAATATTTTTTGTTATTTTTATATTGTCTATTTCATACAGAGATTTCTGTTTCTGCTGCAAAGGTTACAATCTCTCACTTCTTACAGGAGTTTCTTCTGCTAAACTGAAATTCTTGAGGAAGCAGACAGACTTGCTCATATAAACCTGGATAATGGGACTCTTAGGCACTTCTAACAGTTAAGGATGTGGCCAAGAACAGACAGTTGATGGGATCAGACATCTACACTGCAGGCCTCACCTGAAGAGGCACCAGGGTGAAAAATAGCTAAAATAAATTATGAAAAGAGCTGCAACTTCAGAGGATTAGGAGATATTACACAAAGTCATTTGGGGGGGTGGTGTGGAAATTAAGACACTAGATTTGTTTGGTTTTAAAAGCGCAAGTCCTTGTCTCAATTAAAGTGTTGTATGAGGATAAGGACTGTACAAGCAAACTCAAGGGAGACAGTAGTGTTTCACACAATTACTTTGGACAAAACAAAGCAGCACTAGTAGATTGCCCATACCATGAACTATATTTTCTCATAGCCAAATAATTCTCCAATACTGACACTGCCGTCTTAGGTAAGTGATGCTCAGCAATCCCCACTGATCTCAATGGGGCATTCTACTGAAAAGATAATGGGAGCCAAAACGTTACTTAGTAACTTTCTCATTTTTTGACTATAGACGAAGAGTCACAAAACATTTCATTCAAATCCAAGACAGAAATAGCATACAATTTGCAGCTTGGTTTCATTATTGATCAGCTGGTAAACAGAATTTATTTATACCTTATTTGATGCAGCTAAAAAACAAAACAAAACAAAAAACCAAAACCAAGAAAGAGGATTCTCCCCAATCAACTGCAACAATCAATTGACAGCACTTCTGTTGATTTCAGATAGCATGGCACAGTAACACAACAGTGTTATCAGAGAGGTGTCCTACAGACCACTACCATGTTCCCAGGCTTCCTCAGGCTATATCTGGATGCTATAAAACACATCACTCAGACTGTGAAACTTCGTTGAGGAACTCTCACTCATTAGCTGGAAGGGAAAAGCTTATTTTTCCAAATTGTAGAATGTCTCTCTAGTAGTAGAAACCATTCAGAATGGCATAGGGCTACATCATCTACTTGCCACTAATAGTTCCTAGGAAAACAATTTGGGAACCTCCTATTCCTTTTTTTTTTTCTTGTAGTGAAGGAGACCATCACCAAGTTCTGCTCCTTTTAAACATGCCTAGTCTATCCAAGAGTAGCTTGCATAACTTATTGTATATTTTAAACTGTCTTTTTTTTTTTTTGTCAACTCCTCATTTGGCTAGGTTCCAAATGTCTCTTTTCTCCCCTCCCAAAGACAGGGTACCATTTATCCAAGAGCAGACATTCATGTGGTAATGACTTTGCAAATAGGTACTGAAATCTTCATGCCACTTTTCCCCTCCTTAAAAATCAAGACACGGAAATTACTGTGAGTCTGAGTGGGAAAAAACACCAACTTCGCACAGCATATATTCTGCTCTTTTCAGTGTGATTGCAATTTAGACAGAAGCAAAATATCTGGTAAAACATCTTAACAATCACATGCATCAAAGAGAATCTGTTGAAGCTGCAAGTACTTTTCAATGACGCTTTTGCCTGATTTTGGAACCCAGCATGGTCATTAACAAGATTAAACTCCTTGTTCTTTCAGTCCTCGCTCCCTCATTTTTGTCTTCAGAGCAAGCACTCTCATGACACAGGGGCAACATTCCCTCTGGTTAGTCTGGGTCTCTAGTCAAAGCCAGTCCGGCTCACATCTATATTCCACAGATAAATGCCACCAAGTCACAAATTCTCAGTCTTAGTAATATTTAAACAGTTTCAGAGCAGATAAAGTAGAGTCAAGCTACAGTGCTTTCAAAGATATTTAAGTTCAAAAACGGCATTTTAACTATATAGGCACAGATCCTTTTCAGCTAGGTCTATTGCATGAGGCATAAATTACAAGGCTTAAGAGATGATGTTGCTTACTTGTAATATCAACCTCAGCATTTGCAAGTGGAGGCAGGTTAGGTGAGGAAAAGGCATTGAAACTCCCAGCATCCACCTTAGTCACCCTATTTCCCCTGTACAGTTTATTATAAAAATACAGGCACACCTGCAAGACAAGTAAAGAAACAGGTCTATGAATAAGCCAGTAATTAAAAGATTCAGTAGATAAATACTGTAGTCCATCCTTTATAAAGTGTTTTCTAAATCTTTAAAGCAACTTGGAGGCTAGTAGATGTTTACAGACCTTACCCTTTCAAAAAGAGTTGGCACATCTGTCATATTGGTTTAAGAATTAAGAAAAAAACAAGTCAAGAGCTAACTAGTTTTGTAACCCTCTCAGGAGGTATAGTCTAGCAGACAGCAAGTTTGCCTGAGTCCATTTCAGAGACAGAGGAAAGAAATAGGACTTACTAAAAAGTTTGTCAGTTATACCTAAATTCATAGTTGAAAACCTTAACAAAAGACCTGGTGAAAATGAGGACAACTTTCAAAAGAGTTACCACTCATAACTAAGTTTCTTGTCAAGTCTCTTAAAGTCTGTCAATTGGAATTCAAAGGAAAAGAGATACCTCAAAGCTGTTATTAATTATGAAGATCTTGGTCAGTTAGCTATTGCTGCTGTCTTACAAGAACTGGCTTCTGGTGCATGGCACAAGTCAAACGAGCTGTAACCTGACCATTTTTCTCTTTGATTTCTGAGCTGCACAGCAACATCTTTAAAGGCAGCATGCTGAAACAGTGGAGGTACTTTCATGTCCATTATATACATGATCCTTAGACACTTTAGTCTTCAGGAATTAGAGCTAGAAGACAACTATTCCACCTCTACATAAACTTTTAAACTGAAAGTCACTTTGAAATTCTAAAAGTGACAAGTGTTTCAGATTCCACATGTTTGCAAGGGAACCTCTGATTTCAAGTCTGCTTCAAGCTACACTTCAGACTGGATAGTCTTCATAGATTGTACATGGGCAAAATGGGGCACAGCTTGTGAGAAAATAGCAGGTGATTTGCCAAGTAAGTGCCTGTTACCTCAGTGGAATCCTTTTATCTTCCTGTTTAAGTGCAATTCCTTTCTGCCTACCAGATACTTTGAGTATGTAAGTATATGTCCTGCTTAGAAGAAGAAAAGCAGCTTCTGGGATGGTCGTCACAGGCAAACAGACCTCAGGAATCACGAACTGCCCAGCAAACAGCAGTGCCCCCAGAAGGTTGGCTCGGCCATCATTTTGCAGCTCGTATATAGGCACCTAAAGAGTAGAGACTGAAATTACATTCTGTCCCTTATGTAAAGCCTACGCAGCAGTAAAAATATATATTCAACTTATGTAATAGAAGTACATTAATAATTTAGGTAGCAATGATTTATGACAAAGTTTTCTCCTTCAGACCATTTTAAACTGCAGCAGACGACAGGATTTCTCTCTGTGCTAAACAGACTTCTATAATTTAAGTGCTTAAAAGCTAATAAAGAGATTATTCTAGTGTGATTAAGCAGACTAAAAGACTGATTCAAGAAAAACACAAAAAATAGAAAGCACAGTTAAAGTGTCTGATCTTGAAAAAGTGGCTGCAGAGAAAAAGTAACAGCTCCAGATTATACAAAACTGCCACTACATGCTTCACAACAGCCTTCTTGCACCATCTTTCCTCACAGTACAGAAAAACTGAGCCAGCAAGTTATTACCAAAAGAACAAGATGAAAACCAGAAATTTGGTCTGCTGACTGATGACTTCTGTGTCTTTTCAGATTGCATCTTTGTTAGTCAGAGATCCTTTTAGCAAGGAAAAAAAAAAAAAAAGATAAAAAAAATAAATCACATGCTCCATTGCTAGATCATATGCCAGGCATATCTCCAAGCAATAAAGCCAAAAAGAAAGTAAAACTGTGAATATGATGTATCACGACTAGACTGTCCCATGTCAAAACATTAAGTGGGAGCCTGCTCCTTCCTAGACTTTTCTATTTTGACTTCAAATAGACCACATGTGAAAGGGAAGTTATGAAATGGAGGAGGGGAATTTTATAGTGGGATGTTTCATCTCTCCTTTGTGATTAGAGCTGTTATTCTACACTCAAGCACGCTATTCTAGTAAGACAACCCCTCCCCCTCCAACAACATGCAAAGGGCTGATCTCCAGCTAAGAGAATGAAAATTAATAAATGTAGTCCATAGAGGAAAGGAAACAGATCACGTTGAATTCTTTGTGGAACATAATGATCAAAAATATATCTAATGCTTAGAGCTTGTTAAAAAAAAAAAAAGAAAAAGAAAAAAGAAAGAACATACCAATCACTAATATAAAACAGGACAACTGGTGAAGCAAAAAGTAGTAAGCTTCAGGGCTTTAAAAGAAAAAAAAAAGCAGCTAAAAACCAGCAGCCACCTGAGGCTGGAAAGATGTTTCTCATATAAACCAATTAATATACAATGGCCAATGACAGGCTCTTGTATCTTTCTCTAAAGCATCTGGTCCCAGACATAATGAACTACTGGTCTGATTTGGTACCAAGTTGTAAAGTCATTAATGACAAAATTATGGGGCAGATCCTCAGCTGGTAAATCCATCAATTCTTCACTAATTTTGATCAGCACTATGCTCACTCACCCTGGTCAGAGGCCTGCCCTATACTAAACCTTATAGTGATAATCAAGGTACTACCTAGTTTTGTAAATTAAAAAAAAAAAACACAAAAAAACCACCATCCCCCCCAAAAAAAAACCAAAAAAGCCAACCACACACGAAACTTCTGAAATCAACTTCATTTGAAGTCCATTACCTGAGATCCTGTCAGAACAACAGTTTTACCCAAGTTTTCACACATGAAAGACAAGGCTGAAGCTGTGTAGGCCATAGTATCAGTACCGTGAAGGATCACAAAACCATCATACTTTTCATAGTGCTCCTGGAGATGGAGAGGCAGTTTTCACACTGTTAGAGCAATGCACTGGTATCAGCAAGTGGGATACATACTGCATTATTTCCACTGAGGCAAGCAAGAGCATATTCTTTAAAAGAGCACCACACACAATTCTTGCCAAAATTGTAATTTTCAGTTTAAGGGTTAATGGGATGCTAGAGCCAGTAATTCCAATTATGGAACAGTCAAAGGGATTCTTCTATGTATACATATTAATGCAGCATTTTTTAAACCAGAAGACGGCTAATTAAGAAAAGCTTAGCAATGGCTTTAAACAGGAATGTTAACATATGCAAATGAGTTGCATAGTCTGATTTTTTTTTTTGTTGCTGCTTTTACTTTAGGGATTACAGCATTTACAGGAACAGATTAGGCAAACCAAGGCCATCATAATGTATAGAAAAAGCAGTCCATTTAATCCTGGTGGCAGCCAGGCAAATCGCCGGTGTAAGAGTGCCCTCTTCTGTCGAGAAGCCCTCCCTTCCATAGCAACATGAGACTTCTGCAGCAGGACAAGGTGAAGAGGCTTCTTAATGTTCATTAAGGTGCACACACTTGCTGGGTTTTGAGACGCCCCCTTACGCTTTTGGCACGTACAGATGCAAAAACGATGTGTAGATTAAAGTTATTATACATTTAATTCCACAAGGGAGGGTCTTTTTTAATGCAAACCCATGAATTACACAGTTCATCTTGTGGCCTTCTGGAGGAAAAAGGGTTTCTAAGAGGGATGCATACAGAAAACATTCTAGTGAGAAACAGTGATGTCTCTGATGCAGTTTGGTAATATGGAAAGGATCACAGAGAAGTCAAAGCAGATACGTGAAGTGCCAGCATCAGGAGTAAAAGGGGAGTTGCCATAGAATTAAATTTATTTTTATTTACAACACTTCCACTATGTGCTTGGCATCTCATAAGTCACCTACAAACAAACCTATATATTTCTGTTCGCCCTTTCACTGCTTTATCTTTACTGATATTCATGCCTACATGTTGCTGCCTACTGGAGGTTTCAAGCAGAACAGCAGCAGTGTTCTGTGGTCTTTCTGTAGGCCAGACTACAGCATGATGTAAGAAGCATGTTGTAGTTATTCACCAATGCAGTAACAAGATTAAGTTTCAAGAAGGGCTGAGATCACAGCAATAGCCCTCTCTAACTCAATCAGTACACTTTAAAATATTTTCAGCTCTATGAACCTTTTCAGATGCAAAAGAACATAGCTTGGCTTAAGTTCATAACAAAGGATCAGGCTGGCACTTAAGAAGACATCCCACAGAAACATCTTCGTATGTTTCAGCCTGTAAAGTCCTCAGCATGTTACAGCTCTGCCGAGTACATGCCCAAAACAAAGGGGCAGTGTCTGTACTTAAGCTTGATAGTTGAAGTGAGGTTTTTCCCCATTCTCAGCATCTTTCATTCAGATTACACCCACTGCAGATTTTTATACACCCTGTGCAGGAAAAAAAACACCACATTTTGTGTCATAAAACAAATCATAGAATGGTTTAGGTTGGAAGAGACCTCAAAGATCATCCAGTTCCAACCCCTCGTCAGAGGCAGGGACACCTCCCACTAGATCAGGTCGCTCATCGCTCAAGACCTCATCCAGCCTGGCCTTGAACACATTCAGGGAGGGAGCAGACAACCTCCCTGGGCAACCTGTTCCAGTGCCTCACCACCCTCACTGTGAAGAATTTCTTCCTAACATCCCATTCAAATCTCCCCTCTGCCAGTTTGAACCCGCTCCCCTTCATCCTGTCATTATAAGACCTTGTGAATAGTCCCTCCCCAGCCCTCCTGTAGGCCCCCTTCAGACACTGGAAGGTTACTATAAGGTCTCCTCAAAGCCTTCTCTTCTCCAAGCTGAAAAGCCCCAACTCTCCCAGCCTGTCCTCATAGCAGAGGTGCTCCAGCCCTCTGATCATCTTCGTGGCCCTCCTCTGGACCCTCTCCAGCAGTTCCATGTCCTTCCTGTGCAGGGGGCTCCATATAATATGTATTATATGGAGCCATTAAGGAGGAAAGGCGAATTATCTCCTGTTCATCTTGGAGTACTGCCTTCTACTCTTGGCTCTGGGCTTTTCCAGCTGTGTGCCTGCTCCATCCTAGAAGTTCTCCACCTACACACCAGCTTTGTCTCTCCTCTGACCTGGCAAGATGCATTTGATAGGAGGAGCACCATCCCTATTTTAGTGGTTTCAGGATTACAGGACCTAAAGGTTATCTGAATCTTCAGCATCATTCCCTGCACTATTTTACTGTTCACATGCATTGCAACAGCTTGGTTAAAGGAGGAAATTTACACTATAAAGCTCACTATCGCAGAGCTAGCAGGAATGGAAAGGCAGTATCTTATTAGGCCACCCTTACTTCCAGCAGCTCTGTCTGAATTCCTGGTGTGAAGTATTTGAAATGTTTTGCATTTCCGCTTTCTTAAAAGAAGGTATCTAAGTTAAGACATGGGGACAGAAGCAGAGAAATGCTGATTTTTATTTTTTTTCTCTAGAGAAGGATGCAATGAATGTGTCTTTACATGCAGAAATATCTAGGGCTTTAAACATTTGATTGTATTCAACATTTTTGGACAATGATTTTAAGTCAACATTTCAGAACACAAACATACATATTATATACCTTAATCATAGCTGCAATTTCCCCACTTATTTTCTTGTGTGGAATTATGATATGGCTTATTATAGGAAGAACTGCATAATTTCAGTGGGTTTGCAATGGTTTTGAAAGGAAAAAAATAAAACCAGACAGCCTTGCAAGCACACTACTTGTTCCTTTGCAAACAACTAAGCAAGGCTTATAATATTTACATTTTAAATAGTCAAATATGTCAATACAGTACTACTGAATTGTTCTATCTCACTAAGTATACTAGATCCACTGGTGGCTTTGTTTAAACAATAAATTAATTCTTACTCCACACTATAGTACCTCAAGTTTCTTTGCAATTTTGGCCCAATCATCTGGCGTCATGTTGGAAGAATCAAGCAGTGGTGAGAGCTCCAGGATTGTGTAAAAAATTCTTTTGTTTTGCTTAGAGAGGCTATAAAGTAAAAAAAAAAATAGGGAAGAAAAAGTGAGTTTAAAATCTTAGTGCTAATATCAGCCCATTGCTTCTGACTTTTCTTTAAATCAGTAGTTTTCACCCTTTTCCCTCCCCACCCCCTAGGTCAGTTAAAAAAAAAATTCAGAACATTATGTACTAAGTTCGTAAATTCAAAGACTGATGTGATTTCAAGCACAAATCCCTAAATTTAATTTAGTAATAATGATTTGGGAGGTGAAGAGGGACCAGAAAAACTAAAGACAGAAAAGAAGACCCCAGATCTATTAAGTTTGGAACAGAGTCCTAACAAAAGCAGAGTCAATGCCTTACAGTTTAGAAATGCCTCATAAGCTATAAAGCTCCCAAGGGTTATAGGCAGTCAGCAGAAGAGTTGCAACAACTTTCTGATCCTTTGATAAATATAAATAGATACCCTATAAACAAACATTCTTTCCTAACACAAATGGTACCTTCTCTTGAGAGTCTTGTGATTGGGATTAATTTTTGTGACCTTTAGAACATCCACTCTTCCCAGGTTTTCTGGCTTCAGATTTCAGGAATAACTCTTAGTTAGTTAAGATCTTCAAGTAAACTGATGCTTTTACTAGTAAAAGACTAACTTTGTTAAATTCTAGTCCTAGCCTATTGGGCCTGTTGACATCTTGTTAAGAAAGTTTGCTACATGGTACCAGCTGTCTCTTATAATGTGGAGTTTAAGCTTGTCATAGTAGCAAAGATCTTAAAATACTGGGCACAGGTTGAAAACAGAGGCCTCAGGGCTATAAACAACTCAGTGGTGAGTAACTATTGGCCACTGAACAAGTGTGACCTTGACAGCTGGGAAAAGATGGCTCTAAGTACAATAAAAACAAGACAAAGCAACTATACAAGAAAAGAAAAGAAAAATAATGTCCAAAAAAAAAAAAATCCAAAAGGTCAAGCAATAGAATAAAGTACCTATGAGGCTGAGGAATGTATCACTTTCAAACATCATGCAGTGTGCTTCCCAGCATATGGAGTGCAAAGATTTGAAAGTGTCTAGACACTTAATAAACATTTCTCTGAAGTACACCATCCTAAATTTACCATGGACTTATCAAAGATGATGATGGCTATGAAGTCACATTAGGATTGCTCTGGCTCTAAGCACGCTGTCTGCCCTCTCTGCCTCCAAAGATCACAGGTCTCCCTTTCTCCATCTGCCTATCTCCGGAGATCAGATTCTTCAAAGTCCTTTGATCTGCCAGCCAAAGGGGCTGCATACAGAGCATGTATTTCACCCTACAAAACGTGCTCATTTCTCTACATTAATTTTCTAACATGTCCAATTAAATTCAACTTGGCAGTTAAGATTTGGGGTAATAAAATAACTCTACTACTACTATTTTACACTACCTTTCTGAAGCTTGAAAGAAGATAGAATATTCACCATTTTCACCCATGGTGTGGTCAATGAGCAGCTACTGAAAAGCTGTTAGTAGGTCAGCTCTGCCCTTCCTACTCACACTTTCCAGGGTGTCATCTGGAGCATGTTTAAACAGGATCATCTTCAGAGCATTCTCAATGCTCTTCCACTGCCTGAGGATGATGTAAAGTTCCCTGTCAGCTGTAACTATGACAGATATTTCAACACTTACAGTGGAAGACAGTCAAAGACTGTAGAAAATATCAAGACACTGCATGAATGCACAAAAGTTCCCTAAATAAGGCATTTAGTGTACAGAAAAGTTGATTACCTTCCCCCAGAACACACAATAATGTTTTGTTCCCACTTGCTATTCCTGCATATATCTACAGCAATACAAAACATGCAAAAAAGGGTCAGTTATCAGTTCTTCAGCTAATAAAATCCACAGACCTACTCCCCTTCTGATGTCTGTAAGACAGCTGCATATAGCAGTGATAGCATTTAAACAACACACAAACAGCTGATAAATGGAACCTAAAAAGTGAGATTTCGTGTGTAACTTTGCCCTGTTGGATATTACATTGGCACATGCTAAGAGTGTCTGTTGAAGTCAGATGAAAAGAAATCAGTGAAAACTCCCCTGAGTATGTGCTGTTTAAATAAAACACAACATAGTGACCCCTGAGACCAGCCTAGTATGTAACTTTTTGATGCCTCTCTCTAACAAGAGATTATGTTCCTCTTTCATCGAGGTTATCACACAGGTATACAAAGTTCATTAAATTCTCCTATTTTCTCCCCTCAGAAACTCACACTCTTTCTCAACTGCCTAGTTAAAATATCACTCAGGTAGCACAAAAGAGAAAATGGCACACTGCCATAACTAACTTCCACACATAACACTCAGCAGTGCCAAAAGAAAAGAAAAGAAAACACCAAAAAACCCTTGTTTTTCTAACCTTGGTATTTTATGTAAGTAATTGTTTTAATCTTTTCTCTTCTTCACAAAAAAAAGATGAATTGACAGGAGAAGTATATTTAGGACTCAAAAGGGTATTAGTATAGTTTTCTTATGTTTCAAATCCCTTTAAATACTTCAAGTTATTTGGTTACAAGCACAGTGCCATAACAGAGCTCCATTTTAAGCACAAACTGTATGTTCACATTAATACTACTCCACCCAGAGTTCATTTCTTTTTCCTCTACCCCTTTCCTGCTATCTGCCTTTTATGAGGTTATTTTTAAAAGCTTTACACACAGACCTCAATAAAAAATAGAAAGAAATTAATAAACCTTGCATTTGCATTGTATGTCCTTATTTTCTTCTCAAAGATTAAAGAATATCCAGTTTTACTCTTACAGCAAAACAACTATAGTCCCATTTATCTTCGAATGGCTGTGTAAAATCATCCTTTGTGCAAAGTTAACATGTTTGCAGGGCTACAGTCATTCACCACAGCTGGGGATATATTTCAAATTAGCATACTGCCCTCTAAATAAAACCTTTAAGCTTATTAATCATTGCCCAACAGTTAAGAAGCAAAGCAAATTATAAGATCATCACTTATTATCATAATGCTGCATAAATTTGGGAAAGACAATCAGCTCTTAGGGTTTTTAAAACCAGAAGGCCTGCAGAATTAAAGCACAAGGACTCTGTTCACAGATGCACTAATTAGATACTGTTTTTTTCAGACATGTGCCAAAAATAATTCACACAGTACTGTATAGACGGTGTCGTTAATTTCTATAGAATATCTGAACATCTGAAGAGAAGCAAATTAATCACCAAAATGAGAACAAGTTGCCCAGAGTAGTTAGCTAAACTAAAAGTTATTTCTCAAGCAGTTGTAGGAAACCTCACTGCAAATATATCAATACAGACATTTCCTATCGTGCCAGACAGGGTAGGTTTTTTCCTTTTAAGTCAACATAAGCATATTTGCTAATCCCATAATGTATTCTTCACATTAAATGTTTGGAGATGTAACTAACAAGCTATTTCCTACCCCTCCCTCTCCCCAGGGAAAATATACTTACGGAAGCACCAATGTGTTATCTGGAAATTCATGGAAGTTGTTCGGTTTTGTTTCCTGGGCATATGCTTCATCATGCAGCATCGGCATCGTTTTCAAGCTGCTTACTAATTTATTGGCCTCAGGAGCAAGTCCTTAAAGATAAAGAATAAAGGAAGTAAATAAAGGAGCAGGAATGGAAGAAGTGATTGACATAACAAGGAGGGAAGAAGTCAAGCTGCCCAGCTGTCTGCCCAGCCTTCCAAATTAAATTTAAATAGTCTATCACCAATGTAGGAACATGAAAACCAAATATAAACAATACATCTCTGCAGTTGTTATTTTCTTGACTTGAAATAATTAAATCCTTTATAAAAAAATTTATGCAACTTTTACAACTGTGGCAGGAAGCTACCACTCTCTTTAACATCTGCCATAGCTACTCTCTCCCTAGCGGTAGGAGACTTCTGAAACCACAAGCATTATTTTATAATATAAAGTTGTGATATTTTTAGCAAAGCTTCTTAGCCTACAGTGTTGTTAGCACAAATTGCAAGTTACTAGCATGACTGTTGCAAAGTTGCATGCTATGTCTCATTGTCAGTGGCAACTGCATTTTCACAGAGAACAAGAATAGAAGAGAAAGTAAATTCCACAGTAGTTATTAATCATTGACAGATATACACAAAGATCTATATACATATGTACCAAGACAGAGAAACCTTGGCTTCCCAAAAGTCTTAACCAAGTGTTCAAATCACTCTCTCCTGAATAGCTTCTCTCTACTAACAGCTTCATGATTGAACATCTCAATTGACAAGAGATAGTTAAGGTGCATAAGCTGATTTTGGCATAAGCCAAAACTACAGGTAAGTCTTAACCTCTGCCCCTGCTTGTGATGTTCTCTTTCTCTCTGTGGCAGAAGCCCTATGACTGTTTGGGGCATAAAATATTCTAAATACATTTTGCGTTTGCTGAATCCACAGGCATCCTGGTTGCACTAGGTACTTCAAAAGGAATCCATATGACATTCTCTGTTAGACACTGTGGCAGGGCAGGGTACTGCCCCACCGGAGGTTTGAATGGGGCAGGAAATGGTCTTCCTCCCTCCCCACCTCTGTCACTGGAGGCTTAGTACAATAGGTGTAAAGTGCCTTCTCCCACCCTCCGTGGGCTTGAACAGGGAGGGAACAAATCACCCCAGTATATATATGGCAGCTGGACAGATTGGAGCAGGACCTTCACTGGGACCTTCACTCAGACCTGAACCGGGACCTGCACGAACCTGGAGACACGAACCTCGCACGGACTTTGAGCCGGACCTTGAGGAGCATCCTGGCTTCTTGCTGTAGGACCTGCCTCTAACGGTAAACTGTAGACACTCATGGGAATACTGCGGTGCACCCCTGGCTCTCCCCTGCCTTGCTTTGTGATCGTGGCTTCATGAAAGCCATGCCTACAGTCATCTTGGACTTCGGAGGGCACTGGAATCTGAACGCTGCCATGAAAAGAGACAGTCTCCTGTTTGTAAGTAGGGCAAAGCTGTTTCATGTCCAAACCTTTCCATTTTTCTGATTTTTCCTGAATTACCTGAAAAGGCATCCTTGTGAAGACTTTTCCCGACCGAATTAGGACCCAAACTTAAACCAGTTTACACACAGATTGTGGGTGAGGCTTTTGGAAATTATAAAAGCTACATAATTTATAATTTCTGCCTCTTCCATTGCCCACAATCAATACAGACACAAAGGCTCCTACATTACTGATGCTACACTCTTCAGCATCACAGAACTGAGTTCGTTTGTTGACCTTGCAACTCATCTCCCCACTATCTTCTTTCACAATGGACAGCAACAATACTGGCGTTTCCCAGCAGAAGCCATCCTGGTTTTCTTAAGTTTGACTTTTTATTCAAGAAACTTCCATTAGAGATACTTCCTTCTGGACTTCAAGCTTCTTCTGGCATTACTGTCCAGTTCAGCTTGACTTTAGTGAATGTGCTTTATACCATCTGTTCACCGATCTCTTTATTCTATTCTGCTAGCTCTAGTTAATTCTCTCATACTTCCTAGTTCTGCTGTTTAAACAGGATTCTCATCCAACTCAGAATCTGTTTTGTTGGGGGTTTTCTGATTCATTTTCAAACAGCAAAGTTTACTTAAAATATTTTTTAAAGCTCAGAGAGTATTTTCAATAGTATTTTTATCTTTTTCCACTTATGATCCAAACCAATGGCAAAATCCTTAAGAGCTCCCTAACCTCCCTCCTGGCTTGCCTTAAATGAAGTAGCAGGCCTCCTCACAGCCAACTATCTCACTGGATGTCACCAGCATTTGAGCGGCTTGCTTTGGATTCCTGCTGGAACACTTTGATGTACAGAATATACTTAATGTGCTTTCAGGTTTTGGATGTTTCATTCATTCAGCTATAATTTTGGCTTTTCCGGTTAAGGACATTCCTAGTTTAGTCACAAATGGCCACTTCTACTGCATTTGGGCGTAGAGTTATTTTAGCTCTGAAATGCAGCCCAGTTTCAAGTGTTTACTGGGTGTTTCCTGATTATTCCTCTGTCCAATGTTCATCTTGCTCTGAATATTGACAATGGTTAGACTGTTTACTTTTTGTATTTGCCCCAGAAACCAGAGAGATGACGTAGGTTAATATTCTTAAATCCCTTTTTTAATAAATGGCAGTTACTCAACTCTTAAAAAATCTGTCAGAATTTTTCTGTAATTACTTGCACTTTTTTTTTTTTAAAGACATTCTGCAGATGTACCCAACATGACCCACTTACAATCTATGCAGTTCCTTAAATGCATCCACATTTAGCAGTCTTTTCTACTTTAGAGCTTCAAGAAGCAAATACAGGGGAACTCAAATGCAACTGCTTTAAGAACACTTCTACTTTATTATGCATGGAAAACATCTTTTGTGAGCCAAGCTTGTCAGCCAAGTATGTGAAGCAACTTCACCCCTGCAGAGAAGAGGCAGGCTGTGCAACTTGTCCGAATAGCTCTCATCAACTTCTATCCTTTCTTTCTCTAGCTGGCCAACCTCAGCAACACAAAGGCAGAACAGCAAACAAGCAACTGTTGCCAAGGAGAACAAGTATAGTTCTGTCTCATCAACAGCCTTTTTTTACTCTGGTGCTGTAGATAACACAGTGCTGCCTGCCAGTCAAGATGTCTTATAACTTACGCTTCAGAAGAGAACAGGGAGCTGAAAAAGTCCAATGGAGCTGTGTTAGCTGGGCTCTGTACCCAAGAAATGTCAGGAGCTGAGGTCGTCATTCTCAACCCTGACAAACTCTCCATGCTGAAGAACAGAAAGGACTTCACCAAACCAGTTTTTATGTGTAGGAATATCAACACAGATGCCATATCCGTGTACATTGCCCAAAAGTAATTATTACTTTTTGCAGAGGCCAAGAAGCAGAAAGCGTGTGTCAAAATGTTTGTTTCTGCAGCTGTAGTACTTGGAGGTTTTGGAAGTGAGGTGCATAGCTTTCAAACAGAAAAAGACTTGGACTACAGCAGTGAGTTCTTTGTCAGCCTAGCATGTACAGAGAAGAGAGATAATTAACAAAGTTATCCAGGGACACTCTATTCCAAGGTAAGTAATCCTTCTAATGGGACTCAGCTTAGTTGTTGTTCTACTTGCTGTGTGGTTTAAATCTTAATATCTCAGGTAAAAGCTAGGACAGAGATCTAGCCCACAAGCCCAAGGAAAAGATCTCCCCAAAGGCAGGAAGAACATGATCACAGGGTGAAGCAAAGATTAGTATCCTAGTAACCTCACTAAGAAGTGCAGTAAGATACTCTTTCTAAAAGGAGCTGCCAATAAAATGGAAAAAGGATGCTGTAGGAAGAAATAAGTAGGAGGAAATAGAAGGGAAAAAAAAAACAACTCACTTAAATAGCTTATTTGACAGCAAAACCATGAATACTGAGAGAGTCTGTAGCTGAGTCTAGTTGTCACACAATTCACTTAGACAGAAATACACTAGCCATCCACTGAAGACGACTCCTGTGTAGGTAACCTGTAGGTACGTAGGAAGTTCAACAGGTCCAAAAGAATGCTGGAGTTGCCAAAACATACACAGGTCAACTGCAGAACCTCTGCAGCAGGTTTACAATCAGATATCACAGTGATAACTGCTCCATACAGACACAATGAACCCAGGGAATGTGGCTGTATTGGTCTTGTATGTGTGGGCAGTTTTGCTCAGGAGCATATTACTAGAAAGACCATAGAGAAGTTTGTAAGTCTAAACAGAAATGAGTCAGGTATAAACTTAGCTGGATCTCTTTGGTGCTGCTATGAAAGGTTTCATGCAGTTCAGAGGGGCTACTTCACTTCGCTTGAAATAAACCACTTCTAGTTATGGTTGTAAAGAGACACTTTCTATCCATTGACTAATACAAGAAATGAGAATTTTTTTTTTTTTCCTGTGACACATACTGTCTTTGTCATGCCCTTTCTTCAGCTTCTTTCTGAACACTGGAGACTGCCAAATGTTCTAAAAGAGGTACTCTGGCTGCTCAGCTGCTAGGCCTGTGTATGAAAAGCAGGCTGAAATCCTCACCAGGATGCAGCAAGGTAGTATCACTGGATCAGATTATTTGCACATGTTTTAATGACTGACACTTGTTAAGCAAAAAGGGGGAAAAAAGGCAACAAGATGATAAGTTATGGAGTTCGTGTATACAAGAACAAGATGAGATGTCAATTTATTTGCTTTTAAAAGGTGTTGGGAAGCTGGGATAATAGAAGAGGGAAATGTTAGTAAAAACAGTGCAGACAGAGAGAAAAGTCACCATATATCATTTCAAGTAGGCACTTAAAAAAAAAAAAAAGTTTTGATAGATTAGACACAAAGGTGAGGTAACAGCCATTTAAAAAATGTATATTTCTAAAACATCTGTTCAAGGAAGTCAAGAGCTGATAGGACAGCAGCAAAAGCCTGGCCAGAAACAGGTGAGGACAGATGCTGCTGTATCTGATCTCGCTAGTATGCCGCTTGGCAGCATGATTGCTGCCACTCTTGCATCAGCTGTATCTGTCAGGTCACCACTTGAAAATTCCTCTACGTAGCCACCAGCTCCAACAGCCCACGCTCTTCCTAGGGGGAACGTGAGGCAGCCTGGGACGGTGGTTCTTCGGGGACTAAAAAAAAAAAAAAAAGACTGCAGGGCTGGTACGATTAAGATGGTTTCATTTTCAGCACGTGAAAGAGAGCAGAAAGGACTCGTACCTCAGGAAACACGCTGTCCTCTGCCAAAACCTGTTCTAACCAGCTATCAGGATCACTTGTCAGAATGATGCCTATCAACCAAGCTAACCAGCCGGTAGAAACAGAGGATTAGAGAAAGGTACAGACGGCTCTGGCATAGTTCGTACCAGTTGCGAGAAAACCGGGGACGATGAACTGTGGACCACGCCGGGCAGAGCGACCACAACGCAGGGCTATCACTTAAAGAAGCGACAGCCTCAGACGCGGCTCACCAAGCGGAGCACGCCGCAGCCCAGCGGCTTGCCAAGCACCCACCCCTGCCCGGTTTCGCAGCGCACCCTGCGGCACAGCCCGCCTGGGGCAGAGCCCGCCTGGGGCAGAGCCCGCCTCCGCCGCCCGCTCCCCCGCGGCCCCCTCACCCTTGCCGTCCTGCACCATGCCGATCGTGCCGCCCGTGTTGATGACCAGTACCCGCGCCTCAGCCTTGGAGACACTGGCGGAGGCTGGGGGGCAGCCGGGGCGCTCCTGGGGACGGGTGCCGGCCAGAGCTTTGCCCAGAGAGCGAACCCTGGGAGGATGCTGTCTCGCAGCAGCAGCAGCCGCCTCCATGCCGCTCCTGAGAAACCGCTAACCACCACCCAGCCGGCAAAAGGGGAGTTATAGTGCAGCTGCGGGGCCGCCCCTTCCCGCCCTGCCGTCCGGGCCGGCAGCGGGGTGGGGCCTGCTCGGGCTGCGGTGCTGCCCCCAGAGGCGAGGAGAGCCACGGTGGCCGCCCGCAGGAGTGGGCAGGGAGGTAGCGGCAGTTTGAGCTCCAGGGCTGTAAGGCGGTCGTGAAGTACAGCCGGTGGGCGGCGGGGCCCCGGGGGCAGGCGAGGAACAGGGGCCAGGCTTGGCGGGGGCGAGCCCAGGCACCGCCTCCGGTGTGCGGCACCACCCCTTGTACTTTGCGCCACTGCGGCCCCGGGGTAGCAATGACCCTCATGGAAACGTCAAGGTCCGTCATGCTTGAAAGAGAAGCAAAGAACAGCAGCACGGTTTAGGCCTGGAGAGGAGAAGGGGGGTAAATAAAGGGTTCAAGGGCAGCCCCGTCGAGAAGAGTTCTCATCCCCTCTTGTTTTCAGAAAGCTCTTGAGGAAGATGGTGGGAGTTTGCTTACCTGGCCTCTGAGGTGACTCATTCCTACAGTTTAAGTTTCCTAATCTGGACTCTTGGTTTTCCTCCATGTTTCCGTCTGCCTGCACATGGAGGCCTTGGCCAGATGGGGAGAGTCTGGTACAATACTGCCTGCTAACAGCTGTCGTGCACAAGATAAGGTTTGTGCTGGAAAGGTATCCACGGGCAAAGATGAAGGCTGTGGAATGAGCAACAGTACTCTGCAACACAGCCTGTCCAGCCTGATCTCTTAAGTTGAATGCTGAAATATATAAGGCCATGGAAAGCAGGGATGTCTTCTGGTCTTAACAATACCAGCAGTTCTTCCAGTCCTTAACACTTACAATGCTAAACAGGTGAGAACAGACCTGTTACTTGTAATAAATACCATAACAGAAAAAGTGGGAAAATACCAGTTTAGGGCACAGAAGACTCATCTCCATCCTATTGCAGATTGTAGGCTTCCAGGAGCTCCATAGAATCATAGAATCAGTCAGGGTTGGAAGAGACCACAAGGATCATCTAGTTCCAACCACCTTGCCATGCCCAGGGACACTCTACCCTAGATTAGGCTGGCCAGAGCCTCATCCAGCCTGGCCTTAAACTCCTCCAGGGAAGTGGCCCCAACCACCACCCTGGGCAACTCATTCCAGGGCCTCACCACTCTCATGCTGAAGAACTTCCTTCTCACCTCCAATCTGAATCTCCCTACCTCCAGCTTTGCTCCATTCCCCCTAGTCCTCTCACTACCTGAGAGCCTAAAAACTCCCTCCCCAGCTTTTCTGTAGGCACCATTCTGATACTGGAAGGCCACAATAAGGTCACCTTGGAGCCTCCTCTTCTCCAAACTGAACAGCCCCAACTCTTTCAGTCTGTCCTCATAGGAGAGCTGCTGCAGCCCTCTGATCATCCTCATGGCCCTTCTCTGGACATGCTCCAGCATGTCCACATCCCTCTTGTAATAGGAGCTCCAGAACTGGATGCAGTACTCCAGGTGGGGTCTCACCAGGGCAGAGTAGAGGAAGACAATCACCTCCCTTGACCTGCTGGCCACTCTTCTGATGCAGCCCAGAATCTGTTTGGCTTTCTGGGCTGCAAGTGCACACTGCTGGCTCATGCTGAGCTTCTCATCCACCAGCTCCGGTTTATGTTTTGCCTCTTTGTTACCAATGAGGTGCTAGGCATCCCTATTTTTTTTTTTTTTTATCCCCTTTCTTCTTCCTGTAACAATCTTTCTAAGCATCCAGGGATACAAACCATTTTCAACTCAAATACTTCAAAACAGAAGCACTAAGCTTCATAACTTAATACAAATTTAGGGCGTAGTGTAGGTAAAAATAGTTGATACATCTAGATTAGGGGGCAATTTTACAGTTGAAGAAAATAGGGAGACATAATGAAAAGGGTGGTATTATAGATACTTTAAAGAAAACGCTGGAGACTTTACAGACCCTGGACTCAAAGAGGTTAATTGTGGGAAAGAAGGCAGATTAAGCTCTGCAATAAAACAAAATTATCTGTATTAAGGCCTGGCTCAGATACTGTTTGACTTCTAAGAGTCATCTTTGGAAAATACATGGTAATTTATTTTGAGGATCAGGTGTAAAATCAAATATAAGGAGCCTGAAGCTGGTTTCAAGGAAGTCTGGTAGGTCTTGAGGTTTGTTGTTGTTAATGGCCAATTATAAAGCAAAGTAACTGGCTAAAAACCAATGAGCCAGTTACTGAGGACCGGAACTGCTGGGAAGCACAGTCTGAATGAACGGAGAACAAGCTGCCACGGAAGTACCTTGAGGCAAAACATGTAGCTTAAGTCTCTGAGTTATTCAATAAGCCAAAGGAAAAGCATGCTTGCTGCGTCAAAGTGGCAGGGATTTTTGGTTCCAGGTCATATTAACTTAATTTGTACCCTATATTGCAACTTATAGATAAAATCTGACACAATTTCAAGGTAAAAAATACATATTATGGTATCATTCAAGCAATTTCTTTTGCTTTCAGTTTTGATGACTTACAGAAATACATTTCGTGCACTTCCTCCAAGCTGTCAATCTCTCTTTTATACTGGGTGGCCCAAAACTTGGCACAGAATTCCAGATACAGACTCACAAATGCCAGATAGAGTAGAGTAGTAATTCCTCTTGATCTGGTGGCTGAATTGTTTTGCTAATGCAACTCAGCTGGTTAAATTTCTCTTAGCTTTCATCACTGCAAGAGCTCTTTGCTGACTGATACTTCATTTGTCCATAGGACCCCAAGGTCTTTGAGCACACCTGCTCTTTAATTTATCAGTCTTAAGCATATACTGATCTATACAGTTACTCTGTCTCAGGTGCAGGATTTGCTGCATTTGGCTTTGCTGAACTTCATGGGGTTCTGTTAGGGCAGGTTCCCATCAGCCCATTCCTCCAGCCTGATGAGGTACTGCCCTGCCTGTCAGGATGGATCATTATTCTGCTTTTATTTTTTTACTAAAGATCAGGCAGATCGGCCAGCTCTTCTGGGCTCCTTTGCACTTTGAGATGGCCTCCTAAGATACCTTGCTGACTAGATTGCTGGAAATCCCTAAGTCTGTGCCACTTTAGCCTACTGTGTCTCTTCCTCACTTATGTAATGTGAAGGCGCAGTCATGAAACATGTCCTGTTTGCTTTTATCACAGAGTATTTTAAATCACTTAAAGAATCATAGTCAAAGATATACAAAAATTATTTTAATACAGATTTGTAAAAGTGTGATTAAACAAAGTTGAATGGCAAAGTTCACTCACTTACTACATGGAAATAATATAGAACTGAAAATCAACTTGGAGTTGGACTAGAATGATTTTACACAGAGACTGGGAACGAAAGGGGTGAGGGAAGCCCTCCTCTTGAGTCATGAGGTTCAGAATGAAATTCTCCCTTGTTCTCTAGACTCTTTCTCAGAGAGGAGTCTAGATGTAGCTAGACCAAATCTTAGTCCAAGATTTGATCAACAGTTGATTGAGTAAGAGAATTTGGGTGCAGGGGCAGGGCTTCTGATGATAGTGATTTAACATGTGAGCACTGTATAACTTCAACACAGGAGCAGTTTAGAATTCATTAACAGTGTTATGGTAAATTATAAGATTATATAGCAATGCTTAATTAGTCAATAATAAATAATTGGTTATGATCAATACAATGATTTAGGTAAAGATTCAACAAAGTTCTCTGAGCAAATCACACAAACAGATACATGCAGATAGAGTTAATTAATTTATGATTAAGATATGTCTTTTCCTGCAAATTAGAGTAACTTTTGGTACCTAGTGATCTGTAGAAATTTACAAAATCCAATTAAAGTTAATTACTTCTGTCCCCCTTCATTGGCTTCTACAAGGGGAGAGTCTTTCCCTTCATTAGTTTTACCAGTGGACAGCCTGAGTGGCCTGAGAGTCATCTCAGATCATGGCAAGGTGCCAAGACACAGCCTGATGCAATCCCAGGGAGCTCTAAGTGGGGTTATTTAGGATCAGTAGTTACAGGGTCACAAGATGATTGACTTCAGCCAGTACTTTTTCATTGTGCCAATTTTTCTTGTCAGGCAATCTTGGCACTCTTCAAAGTGTGCTATGATCCAGGCAGGAGGAGTCAGAGGCATGTTTCCCAGGCAACAGGATCTTAATGTACGGTTAGGGAGTGCCTAGTTGTACCAGCACACTGGACTTGTACCCAGGATAGGAAGGTACTAGATTGCTTCAACTAATTTCCTCATTAGTCTAGATCAGAAAGTGCCAAGATGTCCCAGCCCACCCTATTTCGTAATGAAAGTGATTGCAGTCAACAGCTCAGCATCTGACTCATGGTATCATACACCTAATAAGGCTTGACTTGATGAATGCTTAATTTTTAGTTAGTAACAGATTACTTTATAGCTGCAGCATAAATCAGTGCTTGTTTATCTGAGACTCGCCTGCTGTCAGAGAAAAATCCCTATCATGGCAGTCCCTGTTTCCCCAGTAGTAACAGCTGCACTTTTTCCTGAGGGTCCTTAGTGCTGCTATCTCAGCCACCACGTGGCTTGCTGGTCATTCCCTGACCAGCTCTGCTTAGCTGTGAGTAGCAGATCCAGGATCTTGCATCTTTAGCTTGTCCAGCACCTTCATTAAAACAATTGTTCTCATTGTCTCTTACATTTCTTAGATTTCTTGTCCCTTTTCCACACTGCTGCACACATGCTGGAGTTGTAGATTCCTGCATGAAAATCAGGATCTGCAATCAAGACATGACTTCTCCCTAGTTGAAGGAAGCTTCTCCCACCTCCTGTCTCTCTGCTGAGGTGGTACCAATCATGATATTGCCATTTCAGCCTGACTAGAATGCACTCAGGAAGTCTGTAAAAAACTTAGTCCCTGTGTGTCCCTTTACACAAAGAGCAAAACCATCCACAGGCCTCACCTTGTCTTTGTGAAAGGGCACCTGTACCTACGCATTATTTCACATGAGCTCTTTCATCATATCTCTAATTTCTGTATCATCACAACATTTCAGCTGCACACAGACATCTGGTTTCTCCTGGTTTCCCTACTGTACTGCATGTATTAGTACAACAGCACTTGAAGCAGGCACTTCGCTGTCCACCTTTCTTGGATGGGAGAACTTTCCCTGTTGGCCAGCTCATTGTGTGCTTCTACCCAGCGATGTACCTAACTTAGTCTCCACAATAGTTTTGCAAGCTGATTGACAAATATGTAGTTGCTTCTCTGTGAGACAGAGCTCACGCTGGGCTTTAGATAACAATTTACAAGATCATAATTAAGAGTATTATTGGGGTATCTGAAATTTAGCTTGTGCTGAAGTGACAGGATGTAAGAGCAGCACTAACATCACTGCCTTTTTCATAGGACAGGAGTCACAGAATTTCTAGTGATTCAGAAAATGGGTCCTATAAAACAGATCAACAGCACCTGTCTCACAAATAAAAAAAAAATGTTTTGGTTTATGTGAAACAAGTACCTGGTAGTCTTTGTCACAGCTGTTTATCCCTCTTTTTATTCAGAATAAGAAAAACAACACCTCAGTGACTGAACTTTCTGCAAGTAACTGTTGTTACCTTTGTCCTGCACACTGTGGATGAAAGAGGATTAGAAAGATTGTGAAGTGTGTGGGAGTGGGAAGTGAGTTAAAGAAACAAACAGTCCTACAGTTTCATTCTTCTGAAAAAATGGTTTCCTGGTGCAAGTGGGCACAAACCAGAACACAGAAGGTCCCATCTGAACATCAGGAAACATTTTTCACTGTGATGGTGAAACACACGTGGACATGAGTTGCCCATAGAGAATATGAAGGATGTGTGTCTGGAGGTACTCAGAAGAGAGCTGGACATGGTCCTAGGTATACAGGAGATCTGAGAAGATCATCTCCAGAGGTCCTCATAAACTCAACCTTTCTGTGGAAGCTTTTCTGTAGAAGAGGATGAAGACACCTGTAACCCATTCGCTGAGAAATGAGTGTCTGTAAGGAGAGAAACTGCATCTTAAAAACAAGCAGGACTAATATCTCCAGTACATAAATGCCAGTGGAGAACTGGGATAGCCAGGAGGACCAAAATATCTTAAGATGTGCTTCTGAATTTAATTGAGGTAAATTTCTGTGGGCCTGCCCATAATGAAGAAGAGAACTTGGATACCCATGTCTGTGACATGTGCTGGATACAGACTGTTGGTACACTCTGCATCTTGGGGTATGCAGGTCACCCTATAGTATCATAATGACCTTTTGTGGTCAATATTCTGATTTATTGAACTAGTATTGATGAAGGGGATGGACTCTTCATACCTGCTGTATGGTCTTAGGCATGCCTGAAAGAATACACAGTCTGTACTGTTGAAGAGGGCAAGCAGCCACTGCAGAAGCTGGAAGATGATGTTTTTTCCTCTGCATTCTGCTGGCAGATTATCTCTGATTTAAGCAAGATAATTCCTGTCTGCGTATCAAGATGGAAGGGAATCTTACTTCCCAGGGAGGGGATATGGTGAGGTGGAGTGGACAGAGAAAGGCAGAAGATAACTTTTTTAACACAGAAGCATTTTGAGCATAGGCAAAATAATGAGAAATGATGAATACAGCAAGAAAGTTCAGCTCTCCTCCTGATCTGCTGGTGGAAGGTCAATAGCAGGGGAAGGTAAGGAGTGGTAGGTTGACCACACAGGTTTTGCTTAGGGTTTTCTGTATCTTTAAGGGCCACTCATAAAGCATTTTGTGGACGTTTGTAAGGGAGATGTGAAACAGAAATGAACCTGCTATGAATATCATGATAGAGAGGCTGTTGCTAGTCTGATGGTGCTGGGGGTGCTCAGACTTCTGCTTGTCTCAAGCTTCCATTTTTACTTATTTTCAAAGTGCAATTGACCTAAAATCCTATGTCCATTTGCAATACCAGTTGTTAGCCCAAGTATAGACATGGATGTCAAAAGAGGTTAGAGAGACATTCTCTCTGCTCTGTGAACTGATTCTTTGCAACGCTTGAGAGCACTCACTCCAGGCCATGTCAGTAGAAACATGCTGTTATGATGCAAAACTTCACACAGCATAAGAGAAATGGATAGAATTATAAAAAATAAATAACACACCTGGACATTTATCACTCAATGCTTGCCATGAGTTTTGTAGCCTCTAATATACCTGCAGTTGTGAAATTGATCCATTTCAAGTGAGTTTGGCCTTCCTTGTGGAAATTGAGCACTGATCATAAAGCAAGGGTAGGATTTTACACTTGCTTCCCCCCGAAGTGTGTCAGCAGGGCCCTGGATGGTTTGAAGGAACCCTGCATCTCTCCTGCTGAGACTATGGGACACTTGCAAAATGGCAGCTCGTGCACTCTGCACTTAGTGGGAGTGTAGAAATTAAGATGATTACAGATGACAATTTAAAGTGATTTATTTCCATGGAAAACAGAGCTGTCCCTTTCTAGCTGTATGTGATTTTGGGAGGTACAGGTGGGTGCCTGTGTTTACTTCAGAGACCCTGGCTTCCCTGTGCAGTTGTGCAGCTGCAGGCATCTGAGCTACCTAATTCTAAAGCTTGGTCATGGATTTTGGAAGAGGTTTTGTTTACCATACAGATATAGAGAGAGTTGACAGTTCAGAGGAAAAGGAATGCATGAGATGGAATTTGAATAATGAAGGGATGGAAACTTTATCCTAAGGTGACTTTATTGAGCACAATGAGTGTAGTCACAACAGGCTTTGCCTTGCTTAACCTGTGGTCAGATGTCTCAGGTTTATTTACAGTAACCATCTCACTTTTGCATAACTTTGACCTGCCTAGAATGAGACCTTTGTGAGACAAAGGACTGTTGAAAAAGAGTCAGAGAGGCAGATAAAAAAATTGCCTTGGAGAAACTACAGAAATGCTGCAGCTTGCTAACCAAAGGTGAGATGTTTCTCTAAATGTGAGATTTGTGGAGATTACACAAAATCTTGGGAAGAAAAACACTATTATATGTAACCAGTAGTGAGATTCCCAAGTTTTAGTATATTTAACTGAATTAGAAGTAGTTAATGTCAGTGCAGATAGGGAACAAGGAGCCTGTCTGGATAAGTTTTGAACTGTAGCTCCAGAGATACCTGGATTTGCCCTTGAAACTCCTGAACTACTTAAGTTTTAAAGGAAGTAGCCTGTTCTAAGGACTGCATTTTCTTATCTATCTTTCAAAGAGAAATGATAAGGATGTCTGCCACTCATCTTTCAATTTATTAAATGGAGATACCAGTCTACACAGCAACATCAGAAAAACATCATGTGAATTAGAATCATAGAATGTTAGGGGCTTGAAGGGACCTCAAAAGATCATCTAGTCCAATCCCCCTGTCAGAGGAGGATCACCTACACTAGATCACACAGGAATGCATCCAAAGGCAGACTCCACAACTCCCCTGGGCAGTCTGTTCCAGTGTTTTGTCATCCTCACTGTGAATTTTTCCTTATGTTTACAGGGAACTTCTTAGGCCTCAATTTCCACTCATTGCTCTTTGTCCTGGCATTGGGAATCACCAAAAAGAGCCTGACTCCCTCCTCTTGGCATTCACCCTTTAAGTATCTATAAACATTAATGAGGTCACCCCTCAGTGTCCTCCTCTTCAAACTAGAGACCCAGCTCCCCAGTTTCTCCTCGTAAGGAAGATGTTCTCTTAATAATTTTTGTGACTCTGTGCTGGACTCTTTCAAGCAGTTCCCTGTCCTTGAATTGAGGAGCCCAGAACTGGACGGGATATACCAGACACAGTCTCATTAGGGCAGAGGGGGAGAAAGGAGAATCAGTTTAAACCAGGGTGCAAATATTGATGCATTAAAGAACTTTATTAGCAGGTAAAGAGTAGCAGGTACTCTGCTCTGAGATAGTTAGGACACATTTGGAACACTGTGCCCCGTTCTGGGGTCCTCAGTTCAAGAGAGACAGGGAACTACTGGAGAGAGCCCAACAGAGCTACAAAGATGATTAGGGGACTGGAGCCTCTCTCGTGTGAGGAGAGGCTGAGACCTGGGGCTGTTTAGCCTGGAGAGAAGACTGCAAGGCCATTTATCAATACTTATAAGTATCTAAAGGGTGTTAAGGTGATGGGCCCTGTCACTTTTCATTGGGGCCCAGTGACAGGACAAAAAGCAACAAGTACAAACTACAACACAGGAAGTTCCATCTAAACAGAAGGAAAAAAATTACTGTGAGGGCGATAGAACACTGGAACAGGCTCCCCAGAGGGGTTGTGAAGTCTCTTCTCTGGAAGCTTTCAGGACCTGTCTGGATGTGTTCCTGTGCAACCTGATCTAGGCGAATTTGCATTAGCAGGCAGACGTAGGATAGATGATCCTCAAGAGTTCTCTTCCAACCTCTACCATTTGGTGAGTCCACATCGTTCTGTTGGCATAGTGTGACAGGAGTGTAAAGGGTTAACCTCTCCTTGGGGCAAGGTGGTCCTGACTCCTCCCTGGGAGTGGTCTGACCTGCCCCGAGGTGTAATGTTTAGTCCACTCCCACTTCCTGCCTGGATTCCCTATATATGTAGGGAGACTGCCTGTTCCCTCTTGCTTCCTGCACTCTCCACCTCACTAGCCAGCATCCTGCTACCCTGCTGTTCCTGCTTTTGACACGTGTCTCCAGCAAACTCACGGAGGGGATCCACCATCATCCTGAATCCACCATCATAATTTTCTCCATCCAGGAAATACATGTATACATGTATTTCGTATTTTGTTTCCCTCCCCTGTATTTTTTGTAACTCTCCTTACCTGAAATACCCTTTATTTATTGTTAGTTTTTCTTTTAACTTCCAAATCAAATCAAGTCTATTCTTTGGGCTTTTGGGCCCTGAGAGCTAGCTAAAACCAATACACAGAAGTTACACTGATTTAGGAAAACAATTAGCACATTTTCAACAGGCAACAGGAGTCTACCTTAGCCTGTAGAAAGGTATATAACAGAACAACTAACATACATGCAACTCCACCCAGTAATGTACAATTTCATTTGGAGTATTCTTTTTGTAAAAGAACCTGCAGAAAAGATATGAAGCTCTAAAGAGGTTAATAAAGGAAAGAAACCTGAGGCAAAGATGATATATCTGAAGATACCTTCAAAGAGTCACTGATACCCCAGGTGTTACACAAAAAACACCACTGTGATGACTTTATTTTACCCTCCTGTATTTGCTCTTCATGCACTCCACAGAAGGTTTTAAATCTTTTGCTTCTCTCTTTTCCTCAACAGAGATTATAAGACCCAGGGGTAACTTTCTCCATGGATATTTGTGTTTTCAAAAAGGATCAGTACAGCCATCAGCAATAATTCAACACTTACAAAACTCTGGGTCTGTTTGTACTGAAAATCTAGACTGCATAATTGGTAAGTGAACAGCACACATGATGCATATGTATCTCTGGGGCTTTTTGGGTCTATCTTTTTAATAAGGACAGAAAACCCACATTGGAAAGACAGGAAAGTAAATAAGATTTGATTAGAACTCTTGATATGGAGAGTATCTTCCACAGTGCATATTTCAAGAGATCACAGAATATAGCTGGAGGGAGTTCCTCTTCTTTTTCTAACTTAAAATGTTAGCTCTTGAACTAGATTTACTGAATTTGGATAGCAACCATGTGCAAACAGATTCCTCCTGCCCAATCACCAGTTAAGCTGGGAGACTATTTTACATGTTCTCTAAAGAATAGATAGTCCTTTGATTTTATTTATCAAGCAGAATCATATAGTAGAATAGAATGTCAGGTTGGAAAAGACCTCCAAGATCATCCAGTCCAACTTATCACCCAGCCCTAGCCAATGGCACTAAGTGCTCCATCCTGTCCTTTCTTGAACACCTACAAGGATGGTGACTCCACCACCTCTCCAGGCAGCCCATTCCAATAGCAAATCACTCTGTGAAAAACTTCCTCCTAATATCCAGCCTATACCTCCCCCAGCACAACTTGAGACTGTCCCACCTTGTTCTGTTGCTGATTGCCTGGGAGAAGAGACCAACCCCCACCTGGCTACAACCTCCCTTTAGGTAGTTGTAGAAAGCAATGAGTTCACCTCTACGCCTCCTCTTGTCCAGGCTAAACAGCCCCAGCTCCCTCAGCCTCTCCTCATAAGGCTGTGCTATGGTCTCTCACCAGCTTCATCACCCTTTTCTGGACACGTTCCAGTACCTCAGTATCTCTCTTGAATTGAGTGGACCAGAACTGGACATGGTACTCAAGATGTGGCCTGACCAGTGCCAAGTACAGGGGAAGGATAACCTCCCTTGTCCTGCTGGCAACACTGTTCCTGATAGAGGCCAGGATGCCAGGGACTGGAAGTGACCTTGAAAGATCATCTGCTCCAGCACCCCTGCCAGAGCAGATCACACTGGAATGCATCTAGACAGTTCTTGAGTATCTCTAGAGAGTAAGACTCCATAACCTCCCTGGGCAGCTGGCTCCAGTGCTCTGTCACCCTCACAGTGAAAAAAATTCTTTCTCAGGTTAACATGGAACCTCCTCTGCCTCAACTTCCAACCATTGCCCCTTGTCCTATTACTGTGCATCACTGAGAAGAGGCTCACCCTATCCTTCTGGCACTCACCCCTCACATATTTATAAATATTAATCAGATCACTCCTTAGTCTCCTTCCCTCCAGGCTAAAAAGCCCCAGCTCCCTTAGTCTCTCCTCATAAGGAAGATGTTCCTTATTCTTTTTTGGGGCTCTGTGCTGGACTCTCTCAAAGCAGCTCCGTCCTTCCTGAACTGGGAGGGGGCCAAGCTGGACACAATACGCCAGATGAGGCCTCACCATGAAAGAGTAGAGGGGATTGAGAGCCTCTTTCAACCTACTAACCACAGCCCTTATAATACAATGGCATTGGTCCTTCTTGCCACAAGAGCACACTTCTGGCTCATGGCCATCCTTCCATCCACCAGGACTCCCAAATCCTTCTCCCCTTCGCTGGTCTCCAGCAGGTCAGTCCCCAACCTATACTGATACATGGGATTGTCTTGGCCAGGTGCATGACTCTACACTTGCCCCTCTTGAGCTTCATTAAATTTGTCTCTGCCCAACTCTTCAGCCTGTCCAAGTCTCTCTGAATGGCAGCACAACTCTCAGTTGTGTCAGCCACTCCACTCAGCTTGGTGTCAGAAGATAATGAAATAAATTAAAATTAGAACAGTTACTGAAGGTAATTTTAGTATAGACATCCCCATAGTATGTGAATGATAGAGCATGAGGAATCTGCACAGGGAAGCACAGTCTGTGATACTTAGGAGCTTCCAGAGAACACTGAAGTGCTTCTCAAAGCAAGATTTCAGACTTTCTAAATGAACACTTTTAGTTGAAGCTTATGATTGAAGCTTATGAATGATAACAAAACACTTCTAGAGATGGGCTTTTGGAATACTAGGCTGTAAACCTTTGTATCACAGACGGCAATCACAATGACTTCCCACGCATTGTCTCTGTGTGTATATGCAAACAAGCAACTTCAGCTCAAAACTTGGTGCCATCCTTTTGAAAGAATTCACTGATGCTATGATTATTATTTTCATATTAAAGTGTAAGCTTTTATATTAATTTTATTGCTGCCAGATTTGAAGTTATTGTTTTCCAACTTATTTGAACTGAGTCCTTATTTTTTTCCTACTCTGTATTTTTCTGGTACAATATAATCTCATGCCATTGCTTGACAACTAGAAACCCAGTTAAATTTTAGACCCTCGAGCAGAGTGTTATAGAATTGTCTTTACCTATATTATATAGTCATTTTGACCTGTCTTTTGATAGAAGTTTCCCCAATTCAGAATAATTTCAGTAACTGGTGTTAATATAATCTGAAGTAGTTTTTGTCTGCCATAAATGAAAAACTACTACAAAATATTCTGAAGCACTGGGCATTGTCTTAGGGCTATATTATCTGCTGTAATAAGTAGGTCAGTGGATACAGTTTACAATAATCAGCCTTTTTTTTTTTTATTACATACTTTTGTTCTTTAGTTTCTCTAAACCCAAGATGGATTATCTGTGCAATACCAGAACATTCACCACTGCTTGATTCGTACTTGACAAAAGAAGACTTGGCCAAAATATCCTGAGGTACTACTGGACGTGGTCTTCAGTTCTCTTATTCTCTTCTCTTTAGGGCTGGAAATGAATAGGGGGTGTCCTGTATATTTTATCTCTCCGCAGCTTAGTGAGTTATGGGACTGTAATAAAGAGGAACTTATGAGCTGGAGAGTCTGTTAGAGCTTGCAAGCATTTACAGAAATAAAGGTCTTTGATATGGTCTAGTTCTCTCGTAGTTATTTTAAAGGCATGTCTAAGACCATTTGGCAGGGATGAAGAGTCCATCCCCTTCATCAATACTAGTTCAATAAATCAGAATATTAAGACGACAAAAAATCATGATGATACTATAGGGTGACCTGCATACCCCAAGATGCAGAGTGTACCAACAGTCTGTATCCAGCACACATCACAGATATGGGTATCAAAGCTCCCTTCTTCATTATGGGCAGGTCCACAGAAAATTTACCTCAATTAAATTCAGAAGCACATCTTAAGATATTTTGGTCCTCCTGGCTCTCCCAGTTCTCCACTGGCACTTAAGTACTGGAGACATTAGTCCTGCTTGTTTTTAAAACCCAGTTTCTCTCCTTACAGATGAACCCTCTCAGTGAATGGGTTACAGGTGTCTTCTGAGTACACACATCCTTCATATTCTCTGTGGGGAACTTGTGTCCATGTGTCATCACCATCACAGTGAAAAATGTTTCCTGATGTTCAGATGGGACCTCCTGTGTTTCAATTTATGCCCACTGCCTCTTGCAGTTGCACTGGGCCTGGCTCCATTTTCGGCTGACTTGTGCTGGCCCAACACTGTTTATTAAGCTATTACTGTTCAGAATAGCTTAAAAAACTCAAGAAGTTATAAACATATTTTCTTGTAATTGAAGTATCATCATTTTCACCTGGAGCAAGAACAACAAACCTCTAAGACTAAAGTTGTTCCAGCTGAGCAAATTCCAGATCACTGTGTGACACCCTCACAACAAGATGATAAACTGTCAGATACAGAATATTTATCACCCCACTTTAGGCTTCTCAAATTTCCTCTACAGTCACAGAGTGCATCTTTTGACCTACAGTCGCAAAAGGTTAATTTCACATGTTCTATTGTTTTTTGATGCTATCCTTTTTATGATTTAACAATTTCAAGACTAAAGGTATCATTTGACTAGCAAGTCTGCTGTGAATCTCATTTAGTTGATCTAATTCCTGTGTAACAATAGTAAGTAGTGCTCTTGGCAAAATGCAAGATTTCAGTTTAAACCAGAAACTTTGGGCTTTCCCCCAAATCTATTATAACCTCAAATTAATTAACTGAAGTTCTTTTCAGATGTTAATTTATAGAAGAAACAAGAAGTCATCAATCACAAACCAGAGATTTTTTTTTTTTTTACTAAGTATTACTTGTCCATAATCACATCCAGTTACTGAGATGAATCCACCTTACGCTCCAGTTGGAATCCTTTTGGCCAGGCATATCTACAGCAACACAGTACACTTCCATTCCTACAGAAAATTGGAGGGCAGAAGAGGTTTACATTGGACATTAGGGAAAACTTCTTCAGAGGGTTGTCAAGCATTGGAACAGGGAAGTGGCTGAGTCACCATCCATGGAAGTAATCAAAATGTGTGGATGCAGTGCTTATGGATGTGGTTTAGTGGTGGACTTGGCAATGTTCAGTTTACTGTTGGACTAAATGACCTTAAAGGTCTCTTCCAACCTAAACAATTCTGTTCTATTATCAGCTGTGCTTCCACCTCCTATCAATACAGAGTCCTGTAGAAGAAGAGTTATGAGGCAACAGAGAACAGGCAAGAAACACAGAATACAAACATATTCTGAACAGCTCTTGAGTGCAGACTTTGTTAAATGACATCTCATTCCAGTGACCATCTATGCTATGGTAAATCTACTATTACTGATTCTAGAATGCGTCAATCACAGATCATTAGCCTGATGCTATTACATCATCTTTAAAAGGATACATGCACAATATTCTCCACCCTTATATGCATCAAAAGGAAATGCCTTGGAAAGAATAAGAATAGGCATTCTTTCAATATATTTTCTCAGGTTCTGAAATTCAATAGGGTAGGAAGTTGAGTTTCTCAGTTTATTTTAACAGCTATTAAGGAACTGCCTTCCCTGGAGTTCCAATTCCTTTTTGTATTTGTTTATGCATTTGGTTTTTAGCACAGCCTGTGGCAACAAATTCAAAAATCCATTATGTGCAATGCAAAAAAAAATCCTTTTGATTGAAAACTACTACTTAATTTTACTGTAGCTGTGGGGGAAATCATGGAAAACAGTGAGTAGAAGTTTTCACACTTGAGAAGCACCCATCGGTTCAATCCATCACTTGATCATTGCTGTCTGAGGCATTCAAGAGGGTTCATCTGACCATTTATGGGTTCAAATTTTTCTACCTTGCACTCTGTGGTGAAAGAAACACATAAACGTGGATGATCAGTAATAATCTGTAGAAAGTGAAATTTCATTCTGCTAGATGTTGATGAGTACCTGGAGATAAAAGGAAGCCTGATAAGCAGTTGTGGCCTTTTTCTTATGGAAGTAACCCCTGAAAGGCACAAGTTTGGGAGTGGGTATATAGCCATGTAAAACCACTACTGTTTTCCAATACTTTTTTTTCTCCAGTGCTGCATACTATTAACCTTGAAGGAAAAAATACTGCAGCTGTCTACCTTAAACGTGCTTAAGCGACTTTGCAGTGTTGTTCAACACCCAAATTAAACCATAAAATACAACTACTGCAGTTAAAAATTTTAGTTCTACATTTTCATCTATCAGTAAATAACATTTACCAGCAAAGCTAACTTGTAATATGTTCTCTTTCCTTCAAGGATAACCCACCTTGTATCTTGTCTACAAGCATATTATGTACACAGAACAAAACTGAGAGCTATTCGGAGCGAGTACACAGGTCTCATTTCTCAGCTGACCAACGGCATGTTATGGGTTATTGGTCTGGGGGTGGGGCAATTAGCATTATCTACTCCTGTCATCCTAAGGACATCAGTAAGAATCATTCAGTTTTATTATGACACGGACCATTGGAGAGCTTCGCAACATGCAGTCGAGATCTTCCAAGGAGAAGCAGCAGCACAACAGTAACTGCTCAGCAGATGGCAGCACACGCCCACGAACCCACCAGGACACAGGACCATTCCTCCCAACTCAATTTCAGTGTTGCTAATGAGGAATCCCCTCATTTACGTTATGCCATGCCTTTTGGTACTGCCAAGTTACCTTGCCTTGTAGAAATCCCCACTCTTAGCAAGCAAAGCAAAGATCTGACATTTTTGCCTTTTACATTTGCCCCCAAAAGTGTTTCACTGCAAAAATTATTTGTATACAACACTCAGCTGCAAAGTACCACTGGAAGAGCCACTTGAGATGCAATTCCTATCTTACTATATAAACTATTATGCTTTATAGTTCACAAGCATTAAGGGTCTAAGGAAGTAATGCTCAGAGTAAACCACTAAAATTGCCTATTATATGGTTGTCTCTCTGCTTATTTATGGCTTAAAATAATTTCTCACTTTAATCATCCCCGTATTTTCCCTAAATCTACCACTTTTTTGTGGTGACCAATGGTTATCTGTTCTTCAGAGGATGACTGTGTATTACATTATCTTAGAATCACTGAGTGAACAGTGAAAAGATTAATACATTTTCATATACTGTGCTTATATTCATGTATTTCATTAATGTAATCACATACCATTAATAACTAAATTTTTCTTTTAGCAAGCATGATCGCACAACAGAAGAAACAAATAGGTTTTATTTAACTTCTGCATTTTATTGTGAAACCACTGACCTAGTTTTTAGGACTAAAGATTTAATGGGTAAATATCAAAAGGAAAGGATAAAAGTGCCATGAATCAGTAATTGAAAAACATTCTTCTGCCACAAAGGAAAATTTTCATACATTTCACTGTATGAAAACTTAATCAAAAATTGTATCCAATATATGAAGTTATAGTTTGGATCAGAACAATCTAGATCATCAGTTTCCTTTCACTTCTACCTTTTTGGTTAATAACAACCTCAAACACCTTTGTTGTATGTCTTTTTCAAAAACCAGTGACAGAACTAAATAGGAAAATGCAACTTGCAGTTAAAGACAAAACGTCACTTTCCATGGCTTATGAGCTTTTAAGGCAGGCAATGAATTAAACCTAGATTTGCTTTGTCTTTCAAGTACCTTGTGATAAACCTGCTCAGAAGTATTACTAAAGTGAAAATGGCAATCTGCTTCACTTTTTTTAAAAATAAATAAACTTTCCTGTGCTAGGTCAGCAAATTAACTTTTTGGAAAACAAAAACAAAAATTAAAAAAAAAAAAAAAAGAGATTAGCCTATTCCTGCCTGTATTTTAGTATCCTCACACTAATCTTAAGGAACAGTCCTGCAAAGTAAGAGTCTAAAGGTTATATAGAAGACATAATTAATTTTTAGATTAACTGTAATACTGTGAAAGACTTGAAAGTACTTAAACACTCAACACAACAAGCTTATGTAGCTGATAAAGACCATTTCCTCTTTCATGCTGCTTTTCAGACTGGTCGATGAGATGCTGAGAATCCACCTGAAGGAAGGAGGATGAAAGTCAGAACACATTCTTAATAATGTTTTTCTATATAACATAGTTAAGGAAGAGACCTGAAGAGTTTTGAGAGTTTCAAATCATACAAGAATTTTCAATTCCATGCCACACATTTCAGGTACTAAAAATGCTGTACCTCATGGTTTGCTAGAGTTAGAATACTATTCCAAAGCCAATTACAAAGCAGTACAGGTAGTATTTTATGGGATTATGTAAGAAAGATGTCCTGAGATTCTTCAGGTGCAGCAGGGAGAATCTTGATCCAAGGCCTGTTCATTAACTTGCTATAGAAGCTAAACACCAGTGTAACTGAATAGGAAATTATCTCCATAATACAAAGGATAACTGAATTTGAAACATGAAAATAGAAACATTTTGGCTTAAGGCAGTGTATCATAACACTTCCTACCCCCTCTGTGAATGCCTACTAGAAGTATGTGCCCTTGGAGACCATTCACAGTTATCAGTCTTTTCAAGGAGATGTATACCCCTCAACCTTACTTGGGGGTGGGAGAGGGGGAAGAAGCACATGAGGGGTGCACGTAGAAATGTTATTCCTGCAACAAGTAATTCCTTGCTCCCTGTTAATTAAGAAAATGCACATCTACATTAGGAAATGAGCAGCCTGCAAATGCTCTTGCTGAAAGGGAAGATTTTCCAGAGTCAGAAGCTAAACTTCTCAGCTTTATGAAACCTTCTGGGATTTCAAGAAAATTGGCCTCCTATCTGATCCCACCACATTAATTCTAAAGCAATCCACATTTCTCACTCTTTAAAAGGGAAAAGCAACTCGAAGGCACAGAAACCCAAAGCAAAACTGAAATGCACTGCAGTCATGTAAATTCTAAACACGGGAAATGTATCAGTCTTTTTCTTGTAGGCTATGGATGCTTAATAGAAAGAAAAATACAAAATTTTAACTTCCAACCAAAGAAAAGTTGCCTTTACAATCTCTCTTACTTTAAAAATGATGAAGTGTTCTATTTGAGAAGGCTAAATATTCATATATACATGAATTAAACAAAACATCCAAACTGAGAAGACTACAAAAATAAGGTATTAATAGAGACTGATGCATACACAATAATTCTTATATCTCAGAAATCTAACTCTGTAGTGCTGTCAGTATTTTAAAATTCAATACTAAAAAAAAAAGAAAATTATCCCTCCAAAGAAATTTCTCCTTTTGAGCACCTAAGTGTATTTTGTTTCCTGAACTATGCTTCTTAAGGAAAAATAAACAATAACTTTTTTCTCTATACTCTTACCTGATTCCATGCATATGGCTTCTCATACACTGTAGGAACAATTCTATCTCGAGGCTTTTGTTTGCAGATTAAACTGAAATTACATCAAGATAGTCTTCAGAAATGCACTATTTTATTCATTATAAGGACAAAATAATTGTTCTATTAGATACAACTCTGTATTTACAAGGTGTCTGTACTGAAGGGAATCTTGAATTCCCCTGTTAATCAGATTTGTTCACTTCCCTGTACTTTGCTCCTCTAGTGCAGGAAGCTAAAATACACTTAACATCTCCAAAAATTCGTATCAGAATATTTTCTTTTAAAGAAAATAATGCTTGAGGTGGTTTTAAAAGAGAGTTTACTTTGTCAGTTATTTCCTGTTTTATGCAGTTTGTTCACTAGAATGTATAATACAGTTATTTTTAGAGTATTTTGTTTTGCATGACAACTCAATTACTATGGATTGTCTGTCTGCTCCAGTTATTTCCTCAAGCTGTGCAAAGTACAACAGTAGTAGACTTTAATTAATTCTGTCTAGATGTGTTTTTCACATACTGATTTTAGTCCTAAGTAGTGGTGACATGTTGTAAATATAATTAGCTTTTGAAAAATGGAAAACAATTATGAAAGACTGTTTGGGATAATTTTTTTGCATATTTACTCTTACTAATAAATGGTCAGTACTTTTCCAAGACATAAATTAAACTACAATTAGAAAAAAAAAAGGCGTTCAAAAGTTAAAAAAAAAAAAAAATACACAAAAGAATAGAAGACATGACAATAACCAGATTATATTTCTTCAAAAAGGCTGAAAAATAAAATTGGGAAAGTTTGCTATTGGATCATCAAAGTAGAATCAGTAAAAAAGCACAAAAATTCCAAGACCGAAAACACTACCCCGGAAAGGTATAAAATCCTAAAGAAAAAGCAGCAGAGAAGTTTGATGAGAATGACCAAGTCAGACAGTTGTCACTGCACAGAGGAACACATCAACACTGAGGACCTGCACAGGCTGCTCCTTCCCCTCCCAGCTAGCTGAAAATGTCTAAACCACTACCTCAAAAGGTGTCAGAACAGTAGCAAGTGTTCACATGTCTAAAGAAACAGCAGTGACATTTTTGTTTCTTGAATTTAGCATTGTAAATGTCGATGTCCAAGCATGATCTTCTGTTACTGCCACAGTCACCTTCAAAGAGGTTTTGTGATACTTTCCTTGACTTCTCCCTACACTTGTTACAGCATGAATGACAAGCAAACTTGATTTTTTGCAGTCTGAAAACTGCACGACATGGCAGTGTCCAAAGGCAATGCAAACACCAATGGAAGTATTTGGACATTAAACAGGAAATTAAATATTGCATCAGCAGCATGCTCCACAGCTGGTATTTTACCAAGAATCTTCTAGACAGGAAATGTAAACATCTTGCTGTCAGTCTGCCCTCATCGTTCTTAATGCATGAGCAGCACACATCTGAGGTGCAGCCCTGGTAAAGCTGCACTACCACTTCTGGAAGCTCATACAACTGCAACAGCTGGAGGCTGCAATGCCTTGAAGAGAAGAGCTGCTGACACACTGGCAGCATGCACACTGTAACACTCAAACCTAAAGTCGTAATCACCTTGCTCCCTTGTCATATCCAAAATGTCTCCTGGTAACATACCTAATATAAGTTTTCGCCACAAAAAGCAAGGCCGACTTCCCTGACACTTGTTAAATTATGAATTACTCCACATAGAATTTTCTTTCAAGCTTTGGAAATTAGAAGTGTGGGTACTTGCCTTCAACTAAAGGCAGCATAATAGTTTATTGTTTTTTTCCTTCCCACAGATGGGAAGGGTAGAAAGGAAGAGAGGAAGTATCTGCTTAGTTGATTCAGAAACAAGTGTCATGGTTTAACTCCAGCTGGCAACTAAGCACCAACACAGCCACTTGCTGATAATAATTCTGATAACCTAGTTTACCCTGGGTTATTGGATTGATTATCAGCTGAGCTTAAAGGCTTCCGATCTTCAGTGGCATGAGGAAGTGCCACAGTTTGGGATACAATTACTTTGGAAAAGCTGTATTTGCAAAAAAATGCCACATCTCACAGATTAGCAAATACTGCAGAGCTTAACTTCTCATTCATGGTTGAGCTATAGCTCTTTTTAAAACCTGCTCAGTACAGAGACAGGTAGGGATACAGACAGTGCTAAATCACATAATACATTTACATGCAGGGGAAGATTTTTCACAGCACACTATGAAGTGGCAGACATTAGAAGGAGCTATTACAGGAATGCTACACCGAAAGCTCCCTTGAATGCTTCCCACATACTGCAATCTGAAAAAAATTCTCAAGACTTCCTGTACTGATCCACAACAGTCCTTTCAGAACCACTGCTTCAGACACAAGAATCACAGAATGTCAGGGTCTGGAAGGGACCTGGAAAGACCACCAAGAAGTGGGGAGGCCTGTTGAAAAAAAAAGGCAGGTGGCCTTATTTCAATTAATAAATTAACTTGTGACTTCCAGCAATTAACTTGGCCAACACCTATTCTACTATACGAGTCTGCTGAAGAAGGAAATGCAGCACATACAATTTGAATGTTATGTACAAGGAGAAATAATAATAATAATATAAATCCTTCTGCACTACCATGCCATAGCACTTTTTTTTAGCTTTGTCCTGGATTTAGAAAGCAAAGATACATCAGAAGTGGTGTCCTGTAGAACAGGTTTTACAGTCTAGGTTTTATGACTCAAGTGATCAGGCTTTCCTGAAGAACCAGTGTTTCCACAAGAAGTCTGAAGTTGTTGAGTATACTGCTTTATAAATAAACAAAGCAAATTAAATGCATCATTAAATGAGAACATATATTATTTCCCCAAAGCCTAATCTGAGCTATGCTTCAAGCAATCATTTATTTGGTTTTTGCTGAGACTGTGAAACAGAGGATCTTAATTCTACCAAATTATTACCACAGAAGTTTCTGACGAACGTTCTCCTGCAGCTGTGTCATTATCTCTTGTCCAGAACACACTGCACATTCACGGAGCAGCTTATTAATGGCTGTCCTTACGATGTTTATCTGTAAAAATATCAGTGAAAGAATACAGGCACTCTAAATCATCACTCGTTGTAGATGATACTATAATGACATGAAGGTGGTTAAAATACCCATGCCACCAAACTTCAAATGGAATACTGGTAAAAGAAACAAAAAAATATCTGCAGCTTTAGAAATGCTTCTTCCTCCAGCTGGTCAAAGATATTAATATTCAGCCACTTGTTATCACAGTCTTCAAAGTTACTCAGATATGCCATGAAACACAGAGTCTCCCACTTGCCTCGATTATTTCCAACACATAATTCCTTCTGTAAACGCGTTAAAGAAATTTTCTACCTGTTTCATATTTTCATATGCACAACAACTTAGTGTTGCCATTTTGGCTAAAGTATCATGAATGCAGACATCACATACACTAAGTCAGTGCTTTCAGCAAACAATCGCTCACAGATAAGGACACTGGACAACTGGCAAACTTTAAATGCCTCTAGAGATCACTGGTCATCACCTAATGTACCTGCTCCGTACAAAGAACTAATGAGGGCATGCATGTGTGGCCTTTCATTGTCTGAAGCACAAGTCAAATACAGCTTCCTGTTCTGCACAGCAGAGTCTAGAAGTTGCAGGAAGGCTGTAAATGAGGAATGTAGGAAGTTTCACTGTTTGTTTAGTTGATTTCCTCTCAGAGAAGTAGCCTGATACAGACAGCTTAGAGATGTAAAACACAACTGAAGACTGCAAAGCAGTAAAGCTAGACTGACCAGTAAAAACTGACTAGGACTAAACTCATGCTTTTGTTTCAGAAGGTGTACAATGTGCTGTTATATGGTATTTTATTTTTCCCAAGTGTATGGAGTAGTAATTATTTTTTTCCTCTGACAGGAGTCCAAGGCTGTAAACAGGTAGTACACAAAAAAAAAAAAAAAATCAACAAACCCAACAAAGGAACTACAGCTCAAAACAAATTACCTTATTAACTCTTCAAAATTAAGAAGCTCTGACACACTGGACTCTACTTAATTCCTATTACAGTGAAAATTCTTATGCACATTTTACCTCTGAGATGTCTTCCACTCCAAAATGAACATCAAATGTCAGCTCCATGTCATTTTCTGGAAGCAGTGGAGCCCCAAAAGTTTGATTCCAACCCAAGCCACACAGAACACCAGTAAAGTGCTTTCCACTTTTATCAATCCTATATAAGAAAAAAAAAAAAATCAGTCTTGCCTAGAAATGAAGAAATTAAACTCGCATAAAGACAGACTTAAAGGAATTTGTCTAAACCATGCCAAGTGAGATATGGGTGTTATAAAGAAACTAAAAAATATTCAAAGACATTTATACTTAATTAAACTGATTTTTAAATATAGTGACAAAGCAAAACTGAAGTTCTGGTTATGAAAACATACAATCATATAACAACAAAATCATATATATAAACAAAAGTAAAAGCTAGCTTCACTATGTTGAAGTGACAGTCTACAGACAAAAATTTATTCAAATTTCTCTTGTCATGTAGATTTCAAACATGCCAGATTCTACAGTTCATCTTTCTAGGCTTTCAGCATGATTTTCAGGAACTGTATTGCCTTATCATGAGCGTACAGCCTGCAACATCAATTCTTTAGTACAGGAAGCAAGTTATCTTAGCTACTACTACACTAAAACTGAAAAAAAGATACTAGAATTACATGAACAAGAGAATATACTAAGTGAGGAAAATAAAAATAAAATTGTGTCAAATTTTTGAGAATCCATAAAAGAAAAGAACCACCACATTTTAAAATGCACGCTACCTGAGTTCTATAGCAGGAGCAAACAACATACTGAGGAGTGCAAGCAGGCCAGGAATAGGAGGCATTAAAGATGTTTCCTCTAAAATCACAGCAGATCCTGTCACCAGAAAAAAACAAACAAACAACTAACTAAGGAGTATCTAATGAAAATAAAACCACAACAAGATGTAGCATAGAACTACAGTGACATATTTAGCTTGTAAAGCTATTCATATAAACTAAACATTAAGCATTACCAGTTGTATCTGCTGATACAGAAGCAGCAACCAACAACTGCTGAAATGGATCCTCTGGAGCATCACAGACAACAACAGAATTTATGCTTTCCTTTTGTATCAAAACCATTCTGAGGAGGAAACAAATATTTTCAACATTAGAAAACAATACAAACATATAAAGCACTGAAACCTCAATATATAGCAGTTACCGGCTGAACATTACCTGAATACCACTTAGCACAAGCGTATGGTAGTTAAATAAAGTCTGAAAGCAACTTCAATAAAACTACTCTTGACATTTTACATAGCAGTAGCATGCATATTAACAAAATTCAGCTTTATCAATGAATACAAATTCTGTTAAATGATGAGTTTTGCCTATTTATCAAAAATGACACTTGGGAACATGCCTGTACTTCACAGTAAAAATCTTTTTCATACCTAAACTGGGACACTCTTGTCATAGTGCAGCATTTCACCTCATAAGGAGTGAAGGGGCCAAACAATGTCACCTTCAAAAAGAGAAACAAATTATATTCTAATGAGTCAGCACCTGGGTCTCTCCAAATCAAAGTCCCACAATAAATGATAATCAAAACACATTTCAGCATGTGTTCATTAACAATTAATTGATAAGCAGCATTTTCATTTTGCATTTGAAGCTAACTTTGCTTGCTAAGGCATCTAAACAAAGACGCTGTATTTTCACAGGTGCTGAGGCTTCCTAACTTCATCTGGCTTAAAAAACACCAAAAGTTCAGACTTCGTAGCGGATCTAACAAATTCAGATTATATTGATTCACATGAAGAGGGTGTTTAACCTTGAAAACATTGCACTTCATGGAACTGAGAAGTTAAACAGGATTACTCCGGTGGGTAAACTGAGCATGATAAGGTGCTTTAAAATCTGAAAATTTGTCAAGTTTGAAATGAGAATTATAATATAGATGAGGCTAAACTTGTAATTGGAATGCAGAATAGGACACACATTTTTGTGATTTATATTCCAGTTTAGTTGTGAATAAGTATGAATAAATTCTGAGTTTGTAATGGGCAATGTGAGAAATTCTCACTGTTTCATTATTACCAGTTACCGGAGAGTCCAGCACACCACTTATCACTGCTCACCTATCACTAGCTGAGAAAGAACAAACCACTATGTGTAGCAAAAACAAATGTTCACGTTTTGTGAAAAATTGATAGGATTGTAAATTCCACTTTTTGCTGCTCATATAACAAGGACTACAATGTGTGGATGCTGTATTCTGTTTTGCAGCTTCATCTTCATTCTGCAGTGGTTTAAAATACTGCTTCAGGATGTGTTAGATGAGTTGATTCAATTAGCTCTTAGGCTATAACTCAAAACGATTTAAAAGCTGCAACAGATGTCTGCAATGGTGGTTACATGACTTTCTACCAGTAGAAAGCTACATGCCCTATGAAAGGCATCAAATATGGTTTGGTTATTAAAGGTACTGCCAGTCTTCATCTCCATGAGCATCATCAGCATGAGAAGCAGAGTTATGTAGTAACATACCAAAATGACCAGAATTACCTTATGGCTTGGCACTTTGCACTGACTGTCAGAAAAGCAGTTTAATGATTTTTCCATGAGATTCTTCTTGTTTTCTCTTGAAGGTACAGATGTTTTCTCTTCTTTTGTTACTTGGTTGAAAGAAAAACTCTCGAGCAAATCATGGCTTTGCTATATAATAATGGAAGAGCATTAAAGCCATGGCACAACTGCTACATTTTTTAAAATTTCACAAATTTGAGGTCCTACTCAGAGAACATGCCACTTGCATATGAATACAAAAACCAATGTTCTTATCACCTTTCAGATTATATGGAATGTAAAAATGGAAGACAGTTAAAACCATGAAACAGTTTTTCAACATTTCAAAGCACAGTGGAGCAGTCCAATTGATGGAACAGTCTCCTGTGAAACATCTCTTTTGAAAGGTGTCTCAAAGTAACAATGCTTTTGTCTGACAGCTCAGTATTAATTATACCACAACATAGAAATATATTGTGCCATTCAAGGATTAATCTGGCCTAATCTCATGGCATCAGTCAAGACTACAGCTCAACTTCTCAGGACAGTCTGAGCTGAAATACATTAGTGAAAGGAAAGTAGAAGCAGCTTACTCAATACGTACTTGTGATGCACATGATTCTACTGTTAGTTCAGCATAACATTCTTCAATAAGCACATCTCGAATATTCACAAGCTCTTTGCCCTTTGAGTGATGGAAAACATCGACATGCAGGACACCATGCACAAATGAATGCACCTTGACTAGTAGAGTACAGCCATTTACTAGTGAGGCAAATCTCTGGCTAGCACTGTAACTCCACCATTCCCCACACACAAGAGATTTTGCAGCCGGACGCATCTTGCATATCTTGAATTCTAAAGCCTAGAGAAAAACAACATTGGAAATAATGCTTGCGTGCGTAAATGAAAACCTTTCATTTTCTCAACAAACTGCTTGAATTAATAACCATAAATGACTTAATAATCATTGCAGTGGCTTATATTAATTCCTAGGATAGCTGTAAAGCTAGTGGTCTAATTCCAGTTCAGTTACTGCTAACTCAGCTACACATTACAGCTAGTATCACTTCAATGTAGATAGTTGCTGATGAATCAAGGGCAAACACAGCATAAGTAAAATATAATTCAGTATTAATTCACAATCCACATTAAAATCTTAGGAGCATAGAAATGTCTTTTCTGGAAAAAAATTTATAGTTATTTTCAACTAAAGTAACAGAAAATGTGGCTGGACCACTGCAGCTATCCTGTCCCTGTCAGGGAAGATTAATTAAGTTCTTATTTAACCCCTTCTCCACAATCACTACAGGTAATTACATCTTTGAATTAATTTACAACAGAAACTCTTATTTTTCAAGCCAGTCATTAAAATTGTCATTAAAATATTTGGCCAGGGGTAGAAATACAGTTCTGTTTAATAAATCTGAAACAAAGAAAAACCCCACAGCAAACCAACCAATCCTCCACTACCCACACACAAAAAGAGATTGCCAAAACTAATTTTACTTTAAAAAATCAATTATAAAAGAAAATCAAATAAAACTGACACTGTCAAGACGTAATAGTAAGAAAACCTAAAGAAACCTATACTTCTGCTTGTGTACTCGTCATTTTCATCATTAAATGCCTCAGAGTACAGTTAGTGATATGTCTGTTTTAATTAGGTGCAAATATGTCTGAATGCAGCCTGAAAAGCAGAATTTCACTTTAAGTCTAGTTAATTTTATTTGTAAACACAGCTCAGGAGTATTCTTTCTGAAAAACTAGCTATAAAACCCCTCAGATTTGTGTTTGCTGTGGGTTGGATTTGAAACCAAACAAATTGGAATTTACCCCCCAGAGTAACTCACCAAATAAACCCAGAACTTGGAAGCAAAATGAAGGTTACAGTCACAAACATGGACTAAACATAAAAAGTATGAAATATAATAAACAAATACAGGGTATATTTACAGTTTAGCAACAACACGAGGACCCCCTTGTACAATAATTCTGGTTTTCTGCCCCTGGACAGTCCAGAAGGACTGCCAGCAACCTTCCCCTCACCCCTTTCCCTTCCCAGTACCTCAACAGACAATATATGATTTAGTTGAGCCAGTAGGTCAGAAAGGAGATAAATGAGACATAAAAACAAGTGAAGAAAAGGGAGAAGTGCAAGTCTGTGCTACCAAGTATAAACAATTCAGCAAACGAATGGGATGATATGAATTTATCAGTTACTGTTCTGTGTCCTATCCCTAGCTTTATTTACCTTTTACTCAAAAGTCTCTGGAAAATTCCTTTTCTTGTTTGCAATTAGGAACTAGGCTAACCCTAACCCTAAACCATCAGTGTTACAGATCACTATTTAATTATGAAAAGAGAGTTCTGTCTCTAAAGCCAGTAGTAGTTCAAAGAAAAGCAAAGCAGCACAAAACAAACCCAGAGACTTCCAGCTCTGTGAAATTTCTAGACTTTATAAACCTCTGTCATTTGTTCAGAGGTTTGTTAAACTGAAGCAAAGCTGACCTATTGCTCTGTTACTCCTGAGTTTTTTTTACTCCTGAGCTTCCCATGTAAGCAGGCAATAGCAGAATCAGAACAACATTCTCCTCCTGTTGAGTTCTACTTCTAGTGAGTTCTACTTTGCATACAACTGATAGATCGCAAAGAAACCAATAACCAAAAGCAGCAAGCATCAAAAAGCAGCTGTCAGACCAGTTTCCTCTACTTCTGCTATTACTGTGATTTTAGGTGGGATAAAAATCCCACTATGTTGTTCCCACAAAAAAAACCCAAAAAAACCCACAAAAAACAAACAAACAAAAACAGACGACAACAAACAATGATGTTTTTTACATCTGGTCAGAGGTAGCAAATTCAGGCTTTTTTCTTTTTTTCTTTCTTTTCCTTCTCTCTAGCAAGTGTCCCTGAAAGCACAAGGCAGATAACTTCTCAGCAATTAAGTGCAATGCAATTCATTTGCACTGAGAATTACTGCTCTGTGCATACACACCTGTAGAAAATATATATCCACCTATTATGAAGGTGATTAGTAGGTATTCCCATTAGCAAAACACATGTTATTTCATTAGCATTCTGAAAAGCATCATGCTTTGAAGTACTATTCTGTTTGCCAGACAAGACATGAAAACACCTATTAAGCAGCAGCAAATAGCATCAACCTCCTACCTGAAAGGGAAGCTCTCGAAGATGGCTTGGAATCTCTTTTAAATTCTTTAAAGGCACTTTTGATCTATTGCCATAATCCACAAAAAAAACCTGGGGAAAGAACAGAAAATATTAAGAGCATCTGCACAGATTCCACAACATTAAAAGTGCTACTTTTAGTGGCAAGCAAAGCAACAATTTAATAATTATAATACAACACAATAAGTGAAATGGCAGCAAACTCAGTCTGCAAAACATGCAAATGAAGCCATTTCAAAAATAATGCATCAAAATTTATCACGTCTGTTATTTGATCCCTTTGCTTAAACATCCAATAGTAATACAAATAATCTGCTAAATATAAAAAGACAAATTTCTCTGAAAAATTTTAATTCTTTCACTGCAATTAAATCTATACAACCTTACTTATGTGAATGATACTACCTCCTAATTGCTTTTAGATAAGCACACATTAGCATGGCTCTGGTGTCTGTTTATAAATATCAAAGAGAAAGTGATGAGATTAGTTAGGGAAAATTTGTGAATAATAGTGCTAATTTTCCATAACTTTAAACAGATGACAGCATTCAGTATTTTCTCTGTAGTAGTAATACCCAGCTAAAGTAAGAAATCAAGATACTCAACAGAGAGGGGAATGTGCTGTGCAAAGGCCAGTCTTACAGCAACAAAATCTGTGGGTAGCTGATTAAGAGAACAGTATCAGCCTGGGAAACAAATATCAACTTTGAACAGCAGCAATACTGATCACAGAACTAGAAGTCAAAACGTGCCCACAAACTTGCTGATGATGTAGGAACTTGGCAACATAAACACTGGTGTAAAAAGATCGCATTAAATGGACACAAGAACTCAGCATGAACAGAAAAAATGGTATGAAGTAAAAAAATTATATCCTTTGGATTTTTTAACCATTTCTTTTAAAAATATCCTATTATTATTTATCAATTCTAATTAGATGGAATACATCAAGGAGAAAGACCTGACTATAAGGTGACAGGAGCAGGCAAAAAAAAGCTGTGAAAACAGAATGTACCACATGAAATATTTTTGACTGCAGAGGAGAAACATTGCTGGAAGGACAATACTAGGATCACAGCATAAGCAAAGTCACAACTGGAAGCATACATAATTCTGCTTCTTAAAACTGAGGTCAAGACAAAACAGGAGATAAAGACCAGGTGAACAGGAAGTCAAACAGTACGTCAGATGACAGAGAGCAACATGCTTCTATCAGCAAAATAAAGTGCAGGAAGAACAACAACAAAAAAAACCAACACTGAAGGGGAAGGAAAAGAGGAAGAAAAGAAAAAAGTAAACCAGGGGAAGAACCACTCACAGAACAAGGTTAGACAAATTGGTCATTAATGACTAAAAACTGCCAATACAGTGAGGGCAGGTTTTTAGTCATTCGTGACCAATGACTTTCTACTCAAATAGACCTTAATATATTTATGAAGAGAAAGTGATGGGTCTACTGCCAGCGATGCAGCACTGGATTCTGATCTCAGCATTCCTTACCATGTTTTCAATGTTACTGATAGTTTTAGTCTTTATTTTGCTTCAGTCTGTTTCAGCATACAAGACTTCAATGTATCAACAACAGTTCCTCAATTTAGTACTAAAATATTCTTACACTCTGGGAAAAAAATAATACATTGTTTCTGGCAATGTGCTGTTGGGATTTTATTTCACTTCTAACTCTACTTATTTCTGTGTTGGAATATTTAGAATTACCAATATAATGTAAAGTTAAAAGAAAAAGCACAGCTTCAAGATTGTTAACTCAATTACATCCTACCAATTCAATATGACATAACAAATTACTGTACCTCAGCAAAATCTCCACATAGACACAGGATACGAGCTCTATAGTATCCTGTGTTTTCTACATCAGTGAAGGGAGCCAGACAAACCAATGCTGGATGTGGAGACACTGGTAAGTCCATCAGGTTCTGGTAGTTGATTTCAGCAGTTAGAGCCTGGAGTACTTTCCTACTTTTTTCATTGATCCTGTAACCCCAGAAGTGTCCAACTTCCACAATCTTAAGGTATAAAAAAATAAGACAATATCAGATTTCACATTTTATTATTCTTCTGCATCACGTATATCTAAGCATAACAGAAAGCACTCCTACTCCTGACACACACCGGAATGTTCTCATACTGCAGTAATGCAGTGAAGCATTTTCCCCTCATAATTAGATGTGATTTTTAAATGTTTACTTGCTGTGCAACTGCAATGTACTTCCAATCTAAAGATATCCTGCTATAAGCATTACTAAAATACAGAAAATTAAGGAAAGACTGCTTCTATCTATCTAAACAAAATGAACATTCAGAAAACAGTTGTTTAGACAGATGTACACAGATACGATGCACTTTTCTTAGTAATGCAAGAGTAGCAGTTAGCAACAACAGCAGATCAGCACAGATACCATTTGGATTTAACATCCTTTAAGAAACTGACAAGAACACACTACTACTTAAAATTCAATGAAGTAAGCAGTCTTTTCAAATGGCTTCCTGACCTCATATAGTACATTTCTGATGCTATAGCAGATGTTCATAATTTTCAAAAAATAATCCTTTTTGACAATATATACGATCATTAGAGCTGATGTATTAAACAGAAGTCGCATAGAGAAATACATGATTGGAATGTGTCTAAACAAATCCATGAATATTTTTGATCCAAGAGACTCATTAAATAAAAAGAAGAAAATATTTTCTGCACTGGCTAAATGCATGACCATCAAGAGCTGTTTTAACACTTTAGCCTATAATTTCCACTAACTCAATGGTTTAGATTTTTTAATTAATATTATTTCAGCAGCATATAGATTGCTTGCTACTACTTAATTTGTTCAGGTGATAGTCAATGCAAGACATATAAATTCTCAGCTTTAGAATTCAGAAAGTTTTATATGTACATATAAATCCCCCCAACACAGTATTATTCATACATGCAATATTTCTCCCAATGAGCATGCAGTACCATTACTTAGTCTAATCTCTCACATCTATAGTTTCTGAAGAAAACTGCCTGTCAATAATTATGTTGGTTTGAGCTAATTGGAGAATTTGAGTGAGAAATTAGACTATTGGCTGAGAGAGAGTTAAACACACAGTGTCACTTCAAGTTTCACTGAGAGAAGAAAAAAAAAAAAAAAGTTTTAAGAAATGTTCCCAAAACAAACGAGATTAGCAGAGGGCCAGTCTGGCTTGGGTCTATGCTGGCTCTGGCAGCTTTTTCCTTTCTCTCTTGGTCTTGCTGGCTGAATTCAGAGAAAAATCACTAAACCTACTAACCTTCTTCTCCTATCATTAATCTCTCTGATCTTCAGCTTATCTGCAGCATCAAGAGGTGGTGAGATAAAGCTGGGAAAAGGGGGAAAGGTGGTAGGGCGGTTTGGTTACCCTCTTCTGGGGATTTTGGTCTCTGGGAGGGGTGTGGTATGTTTATTACCTTTTTTACTGTATATTTCTGTAAATACCTGTTATAGCTTGTAAATATTTGCTTGTATATTTGCGTTGCTGTAAATATAAAGCTTCATTTATTAACTTCCAGTGTGTTTTTCTGAGTTTTAGCCGGGGTTTAAAAAGGTGGGGGGGCAGGTCACTGCAAACCCACTACAATAATAACTGGGGCAAACAGCCCAAATACCTACTGATTCTCCTTTTCTATAGCATACACAAATATTTTTACCTTTCCCATTAATCCTCTTTATAATTTGTCTACTTCTAGCTAACATTCACTGCAAGCAAATCCCACAAATTTTGCCAAGTGCAAATAAGTTTGTGTCTGAATTTTGCCAAATGCTCTTTAACAATGAACTACTAAAAATTATACCAAGAATATTCTCCATTTTATAAATACCTTTTACAAATACCTCTATGTTAAAAACATTATCAGTCCCCATTCTTTCCATTTAAGCTTGTCAGATATTCATGTCTACAAAGTTATGTACGTATTAATTATTAGATATGACTTACTTCAGATGTAGAACATTCTTACCTCTGTTATCTTGATGGACAGAAATTGATCTGAGATCATCTTTGACTGTTGTGAAGTACCAAATGAGATTTCCATAGGCTCCACTGTCTTCTTTTGGTAGTCCACATTTACTCTAGAAAATTGCAGAAGAAACATGCTAATTCCTTACAAGTTAAAACTCAAAGTTTTTGTTTTCATTTGCTTCTCAAGGTGTCCTTAGGGCACATTTACTTATTTACTGACTCTGTTTAAAAATAGCTGTAATCAATTTCAATGTAAAATGACCACGCAGAACAGAAATACTACAGATACACTGTTTGAATCCCAGTATGACCAAATACAGGAAGATAAAAAAACAAAATGCGACTGTGACATCGACTTACTAGAAATCTAGATAAGTGATAGTGAGGGGTTTTGCTAAGGTATGCTTTGTAAGCTTTTTTTTTTTTTTTAATATACATTGAGTACACTACAGCACAAAGAGTATCTTCTTTTTAGATATAAAATTCCCTTTACTTGACAAAAGTTAAGAACTCAAATGAATCTCTCAGTCTAGACTGTTTTTCTTGAGTCTCTGAAGAAGCAATTTTCACAAAGACTTTGTGGTATTCTGGGCACAGTGAAACTGCTAAAATGTTTTATTACAAAGTACCACCAGCTGAAAGTGACATGTGCACTTCAACCTCCTGACTCCACTCCAGCCTAACTGTATTAGATTTCTTATTTTAAAATATCAAAATGACTGCAGACCAATCAGAAGCTTGGCAAATCATCATTTTGGCAATTTGCCTATATAGCCCAAAGCAGAGAAACACAGATAGCATGTAAGAACTAAGAAACCCACATGTCATATTTTTCTAGCAAGAGCAGCTGCAAACATAAGAAATGCATTACACCTTATTTTTCTTTATGTCTCCTCAGTTTCTGTTGTATACTCCTTTCTCCCTTTCTATTATAACCCCAAATACCACTCTTTATTTATTTTGGTTCGAACAATTCTCACATTGTCTCTAGCACAAACAGAAATTCATTTAATCATTCATATTCCATATGCCAAAGGCAAATGGACTAGAACTGTAAAAAACTCCAGTTTATTAATACAGCTCTCTTAAACCATCAATAACTAACAAGAAATACTTAACACAATCATGTTATTTCAAGTCCTGAAGAATCATTTTGCATATACAAAGTTTACACACCTGTTCTTTGAACTTAAGATATCTTCCTTGGTTATACTTTCAAGGAAATTCCCACTGAATCCAGCAGACCCCATTTCACTGCAAAGGAAGTAATTTTCCATATACAATACAATTACCTTTCATATATCACACCTCTCATATCTTGCATTTGCCTTCCAATATCTTCTGGAAAATGAACGTCCAGCTCCAGAGGAATTTTCAGCTGTGACATCTTGACTGACAGGTACACTGCAGGAAGAACCCTGAAGCCCTCCATTGGGTCACGAGAAAACTCCACAAAAGCCCTGTTCCAAAAAGACCCAACAAATAAAATTACAATAAATACTTAATGAGGAAATCAAAACCCCACAAAACCCATCATTTCTTCTGTCTTTATCCCAGCAGTCCAGCAAACAGCAAAACTCAGGTTCCTTACAGTCTTTTGTCTACTGCTCCTATGCACCTTAAAATTTTGTCATGCTACCTGTAAGACAGCTTTCTAACATTCTCACAAGCACATACCAGACTTATTAAGCATAATTAGTACAAATAGCAAGGCTGCAAAAACATACATGAGAAAATAATTCAAGATTGGAATAGGCATAAGAAGGGCTATATGAATTAACTTTGGGCAGTTGGAGCCCCAAGTTGGCCAGGCAGTTTGCTGAAATAGGCAGTCACATACATGTTGTACACAACCATTTACTGTATTTAGCTCATTTGTACAAGTCAGAAATACAAGCAGATCAGCTGCAGGTACGGTTCACTGCTAGAAAACAGAAGAGACAAAACAGAAGGCGGTATCTAACTTTAATGTTAGTCCAACCACTGCACACCAAACTTCAAAATCACCTTTCTTACTCTAGATAATATATTAGAAAGAAATTATTGATGCCAAAGAGTTGAGAATAAATTAATCATTTTGTCAGTGCATCACTAACAAAGAAACTGATTACCATGTTCTCGTAACTGAGAACATGAGAAAGGCTGGATACTTTATACTGGCTGGGTATTTTATACTTACTTTGATCCATCGTAGGTAATTGATTTTACTTGCCCACATTGTCTAAACAGTGACTGCAACTGTTTATGGTATAGATATCCAAAGGGAGGAATGTTCTTCAACTGTTAAGAAAAACCAGTAAAATTTAGATACATTCAATTATACACATTAAGTTCACCTAAACAGCTTCCTCCTTCACCTAAGCTGCAATAGTGACACTGCTACAGACTGAATTACCAAGGTATGGCACAACAGCCTGCACAGGTGCAGAATGGTTATAGATGGGCATCTGCATCTGAACGATGACAGACAGAGCAAGCTCCTGGTCTTCCTACAAGGTGCTCTTACATGAAGTAGACAACAGGACAACCCAGGCCAGCCAGGATAAGAGAAGTAGTCAGGCCCCTTCATATCCTTGGCACACGTCATAAGGAACTATATACACCATACAGTTATAAGAACAGTCTCCCATATTGACAGCTTGAGGAACTCGCAACACTTGTGCCCAAGAAGACCACTGACACTGAAGACAACATAGCATTCACCTTTTCATTCTTCAGGATAACAAGTTGATATAATAAAAGATCAAGTTACATACACTGAAAGTAAATAGGTCCTTAAACGCAGCAGTTTAGTCTTAATCAATGTCACTGTGGCAAGACTAATCTTATCATTAGTCTACAAGATTGCATCCAGTCTGAAATTTTGCTTCAATATCCTTAAACAGTATGTTAAAAACATAAAACACATACATAAATGTGTTTGTATGCATATATTCCCATACCAGTTATCTCCTTCAGTACAGAGCTAGCCTCTGTATGGGTACTCAGTAAGGCACACACAAAAAAATTCCTGTCCCTTTCAATAAGCTTTTGTGAGTTCCTCTCCTACCTTCTCATCTAATTATTTTTTCATGCCAGTAAAAGTCTATTCTTTGAGGCCCACTGATTGGTAAGTCTGGAATATTTTTAAGTATAGGTCACAGTTATTTTACAGTATTATACCTAATTCAGACATTCCAAACATTTTCTTAATTTATGTTGTGTCCCATTTTGCAAAATCAGAATAGCCATTTTGAACTTGCACTTATCTAGACTAAAAAAAAATTCCAAAGAAGATAAAAAGAAAGCAGAGCACAATACTGGTACAACCTGAAAGCAACAAGCCTATGTGCAACACACTATCAAGTAGATGTCAAAAATTAACAATGTCGCAACAACGCATTTCATAAATACTCACCAAAAAGTATTTCTGGTAGTCCTGTGCTATTTTTCAAATCTTTCATTAGTTCTATGAAAGTGGTTGGCCTGTGCAAGACTTGCAAGCAACTGCATAGGGGCAGACCTCTGTAGGAATTCTTCTAAAATTGCCCACCCACAGACGGTTTGTTATATTAAAAAAAGGGAGATGGGAGAGAAGACAACTTACCCAGTAAGGACCAGAGAAGGTAACTATTTCTGTTCTTGCCCAAGACAGAAAAAAACTTGAATATACTGCCCAAACACTACATATTTTTACTTGATTTTTAATTAAGTCATTCATGTTCTTAAACATACCATGACAGTAGTTTTTGGATCTCTGCCAGCAAGGGCTTTCACAGCAATTTCTTTGTCACATCTTCCAAAAGTAAAGTAGTTTGGATAGAAAGCACCAGCTATTACAACCTGAAATCAATAAAACATATTTTATTCAGTTTCTTATAAAGAGATACTCTAGCAACAGAAAGATACTAACAGATCTTGATATGAAGACTCACTTTCCTGTCTCTTTCCAGGAATTACTGGAATTGCAAACCAAATGTTAAATCACACATCTCCTTATAAACTTTCTTTCAAGAAAATAATTCAATTTCTGGAATGATTTTACAACATTTTAACATTCTTCTATGTAGATTTCCTCTATTAAAACTGTAATTGTTAGTCTTTGACAATGATTAGTCTAGATACACAGTTTGACTAATCTCAGTATGACCTGGGGTTGTTTTGGTCAACTGTCAGAAGTAAAAGGACAGACAGGGGGACCAACATGTGTAAATTCTGAACCGTGAAAACAGCATTAATTGTCCTTTTTAAGTGGTCAAAAAGAATTACTTTTTTTTTTCCACCTGTAATCTCAAAATCTACCGAGAATTTTGAAATATGGGTACACTAGTCCATCAGTACTACTATATGAAAAACTAATTATAAATATTGTAAATAATGGCTCTCCCCTGAAGAGTCAATAAAACATTACCTGCAAAATGAAGCGCTGTTTGTATACAAATTCTGGATCCACAGGTGATGGTTGAGCATTAACATACATGTTAAATGCCTTGACTCGTGTTTTCAAATTGTGAAATAACTCTGATACCTGAAATTTGAGCTCTAAGTTGCACATTAAACAAACCAAAACAGTCCATAAACTAAAAGAAAATCTTATAGTAGAAGTCTAAGTAAGTATGTAAACTTTCCTTTCATTTAAGGTAACTAGTCTGCATTTCACCCAAAATACTGCTTAGCATCTTTATCTCAGAAAATTTCAGTACTTTGAATCAAGCAGTTTTCTTAACATCTCTTTATATTTGGTAGTTTCAAAGCATACACATACATGACAACAAAATCAGAAAAACAACTGAAATAACCTTTTGCATGAAGGTACCATTTAAATCATATTGAGGCTGTATCTCAAAAAGCAAAACACAGTTAACAACTTGAACTTCTGCAACTAACTGTAGCAGTGAATACACATGCTGCACCTTCAGTTCAGCACACAACTGTGATGACTGAGTGAGATCAAACTCAGGTCCTACAGAACATGCCCTGTTAATCTTTCAATACAAAATTTTGAGAAGCTCCCATAAGCAGGCACTGGTTCTCCACACACACAACCAATCTCTTTATTCTCCCAAGTAATTTTGGAGCATAAGTACCAAAGTTTAGTTCACTGAACCATTGAAATTTTTCTGTCTGCCACTGGCAGGTGTAGAACAGTAAACTTCTGTTATTTTATTCACAGGACAACTCACATAATTAAGAAACCAAGTCTGTTTGGCAGCCTCAGTTCTGCAAATCTACTTCCACATAAGGAATTATAAAATTAATATCTGAAAGTGTGGCAAATAAAAATTTGTAATCTTCTCAGTGTCCATTTTAGACTCTGCTATGTCATGCACAATCTCTTCTTATGCTATCTGAAATTGGGCCATCCTTCAGCTATTCCAGTTTTGCAGAATTTTACCTCTCATATTTTTTTCCTCTTGCTAAGAGATATGCAAGCTAAAAAACTATTGGCATTTCTTATTGAAAGGATGGCTTGTTGTGAAAAGCTTTCTGTTCACAGGCCCCACATTGCTCACCCCATAGGTATGACCTACTGGAATAATGAGCAAGGTCATGCTCCACCAATCACACTTCTTCAGGAGTTGTCCTTACTTCCTCTCCCTGAACATATCATATTAAGCTTGAACCTCTGTGTGTTGCAGAGTGTTCTTTAAATGCTGCAGTAATGTTAGCATAAAGCCTCACAAATTTTCAAGTCCAGTCCTCATTATATAACTCTATTTGCTTAAATTAATCCTAAGTACAGAACAGAAGTTATGTAACAACAGACAGCAGTCACATTAGAGTTAGTGTATTTAAGGGACCTACAGAACAAGGAACTATCAGAAGTCTCTTCAAGAAATGTTAAAAGTATGTTAAACAGTCAAAAAATTAACACTACTTTGTTTATCTTCAAAAATGAGAACTTTGCTTACCTAAAAGCCTGCAGTCTGTTTTCAGCCTCTGCTTCTGAGGTAAGATAATATTGGATGTGCCACATCTACAGCCTTTACCCAAGAACCATCTCGCTATGGTGTCAATTACAGCAATTAACTACTTTGAATCCACGCCCTTCATGTATGAGCACTTGGCCTTATTAACACATAAACAGTTATCTAAAGTCCATTCTTCACAGGAATGGAGATTTGGCTTGGTTAACATTACAATTATTTTCCTAATTCCTTTCCTTTCTTTGAAACCATATATAAATGGAGTCTCTGCAAGGACATGAGAGAAAAGAGAGGGGGAAACATTGCCAAAAAGCTTCTGACTGATCTGTCTGAAGTTGTACTCGGGAGTCTAAGAAACATTAAGTAGCATCATCTCTCCTCCTCCAAACAAACAAAATCTAAAAATGCATAGTTTAAAGAAAATATACATCTATATACAAATACATAATAATACAGGAGGTTTACAAAAAAATCTGTAAAAACCCTATAGAAAATCACGAAAAAAAAAAAATCAATCTTTCTGCTCATTAAAAATTTATTACTTTATCCTACCTCTCTGATCCTTTTGATATGAATATAATTCGAGTGACCCCACTCAAGCTCTTTCTGGAAAAGAAAAGTGAAAAATGCAATATGAAAAAATCAGTGGAAACTTGTTTCTTTAAGTGCTAGCAAGCTTTCTCCCATTGTTCTCTGTGGACACAAATAATAATTACATATGGTGATGGAAGAATTTGATCTCATTTCACATCTTTTTTTGCACTTGTATCAATCTGATGTTGTGACACATGAAAATATAAGCCAATTGGACTACTAAACTGGCATCTGGTTACCACCAGGTCATCTGTGAGTGATCTAAATTTTTCATATAAAGCCACAAGTTCACCTCCTTTGTGGTACTAATACAGAATCCGCTTTAATATGGACACTTCTTCAAAAAAAACAGATTTTTTTTGTCTGGTTGCGTAACCTCATTAGACAGATTCTGATCATCTTGGCTACTTATTATAACTCAGTGTGTATTACACACTGGTGTTCATAACGCATATTAAGCTCTGAAAAAGCAGAGAAATAAAAAAGGGTTTATCTTATACAGACAAATGAAAGACTGCAGGCAGTTCTTGTGTGCATACTACTGAGTGGTTTTGTGACTGCGGCACACAAAAGATCTTGCCTCTTTAACAGTTTTGAGTTTTTTGGGGAGGATAGGGAGGTTTATGTGTTTCTTTGAAATACAAGAAGAGACACTTACACACCTGAAAAATACTTCTTTCAACTACAGCTCACTTTCCCTTTTCAAATTCTTGGGCCACTTCTGATTCATCTGAGAAATGGACCACATAAAGGACTGCTTTCAGATACTCAACACTGAATTCAAAGACTCACGCACTCTTAAAGCCCATGCTTCTATTTTTTAATGAAAAATCTTCACTATTGCAGAGAAAAATTGCTAGGAAAACTTTCTTACTAAGAATGTAAACTACTCCAGCACTGAAGTCCACCCTTTAATGGAAAACCTTTAACAGAAAAAAAAAAGTTTAACTAACCTTGGGATGTTTCAGCTCTCCTTTTTGTCTACAGGACTGCCATGCCTAAGAAAGAAATGGTGTGATCTTCAGGCACAAACTGTAGTGCTTTAGTAGTACTACAAATATTTTTATGAAAAGTATTTAACAGTACTAAGTTTTTTCCATATCTATTTTGTAAAACCAATTTAAAAGCCAGAGATGCTCTAGGGCTAACACAGGCTATAAACATTTAAGCACAAAAGAGTATCAGGAAATCTGAATTACAGTACCTTAGGTTGGAGGAGACTTCTTCAATTGTAGCAACACTCCACATAGCAGAGCCAATTTAGATCAGATTTTTGAAGATTTTGTCTATAAACCTGAGTAACTTTGATGATAGTTTGCCTGCTTAGTTCCTATGCAGATCTAAATAATTCTCACTCTTATGAGTAGCCTTACTGAATTTTGTTGAAAATGGGCAAGAATGGTTTTTCCTTTGCTCATATGTGAGCACACAAAGTGGCATGGCTGCAAAATGTAGTTCTAAGAACACATTACTAAAAGTATGGCAGAGTTATAAACGTTATACCACAACATGCGAAAGAACAGGAATTGCTGTAGGAAGATAACTATTCTGCCCTCAAGTCAGCTTACATGTTATGGCATGCATCTACAGACTGAAAAGGAATTTAAGCACTACTGGATGAATTGTAATTACATGTATTGCTTCAAACTTGGTATCAGCTCCTGCAATTAAATTGGAAACATCAAATTTAGATTACTGAATTTCTGGATATAGAACGAAGATTCTCAACCTTGGGGCATTCCAAAAGACAACTAAGGATTTTGTGTCTGAATGCTTTAAAGAAGTAAGTTCTGATTCGTGTTGGGAGAGGTACAACAATACACAACAAGCTGTCCGCCTAAGTTTCTGAGAGAAGACAGGCTGACTGTTAAAGCACATGCAAACATTCATGAATAAAAAGAACAACTTAGATGATTTCATGCTGTAATAAAACAGGCTACCTTCAGAACTCTTTTTTTCCTCCTTGCTGCGGGACAAGTGAACTGAGTAACTCAGATACATTTCTGACATGGATGTCTCTCAGAAAACAGAGCTGGCAGACACATTAACATACCCACAATGTTAATGAAGATAATCTCACTATGAGGCAGTAAATCTGTGACAGCTGCCTGCAAAATCCACTTCCAGTTTGATAACATGCCATCTCATAATAAAATTTTCTAGCTTACTGAGGACAATACTAGTATAGTTGAATAGCCAGACTGCAATTCCTTACTTGACTGAGGCTATCTCTGTTTGGATTTTAAATAATGCTTTTGACACCCACCAGTTCCATGGGCAAGACTTGTATGATGTCATAAAAATAAACTCCACTTATGCAACATTATTTTTTCCTTTAATTTTTTTTTTTTTTTTAATCAGGATGATTAGCCTTTACATTATTGGATTTTCCTCTTTGTGATACCAGAGCTTTTGACCTTTTTTAATTCACTAAAACTTTTTAATGAAGAAAAGGCTTTAAAAAAGACATCCTAATGATTCACAAAACTCTAGACTGCTGGAAGAAATCTAATCTGAATGAAGGAGTTTGAAAACAAGTTCTTGCCATGTTCTTTCCTCATACTTTGCCATTTAAAACAAAGCTTTCACATCACTCATAAACATTCAAACAGAACTCTGTGTATCTGTTTATTATGCAGGACTACATACTAGTAGTTTATGGAACTATATTCATCTAAACACGACATGTAGACAACAGGATAAAGGGATTTCAGAGAAGATGGTGCTTGTGCCTCAGGATCAGTGGAAATGTGTGGCATACGTGTCCATATGTGCTTCATAAAACTCTGACACCAGAGTACAGAAAAAACAAGCCAGCTTTCACCAAAGTGAAAAACATCAACAGACACAAAATGGAATGAAGTTACACCTGCATCTTAAGATTTTGGAGTCTCCAGAAGATTACATAACATGTCAGATCATTCATAACATGAAACATTGGATTCAGAATACTAAGTTCCTCCAACAAAATATCTTTGTGTGCTGTACCAGCTTGACCGGGAATTCTAGAGGCTGACCTGGTCCATGGTACTTGGTTACTGACAGCCAAGCATATGTAAAAATCACAATTGGACAGAAAAAAACATTATAAAGTCAAAGCAATGAAGTCTGGAGTAACGATACCAAGCTCACTCTGTACTAGAACTTACCAGTTCAAACTGCCCTTGGTTAAAAGAGAGCTAAAAATATCACAGAGTCTCTGGAATTTTAGTATTGGTTGCTACAGAGACAATCAGAACTAGCAGTATTATAGAGTAGGACACTGCCTTCAAAAAATATCACTACACTAGGCATGATGTGATCTCAAAGCACTGTGCTGATCCCACAAAGGTGAGATGCTCTGTTTCAGTCTATCAGATTTCACTGTAAGACAAGCCAAGAAAAAGACTTACCTTAAATGCATTCACAATTGCAACACAGTCACTTTTACAATTCCCAGCAAAAAACAGTTTATTCCTGGGAATACAAACAAAGAGAATTACCATTATTTTTTTTCCCAAACTCTTATTAGTGTGGCTCAGAATGCTACACTTTTAACACTTTCAATAAGTAAGGTCAATACAATTATCGTAATTATTTGTTCTTTTCTTATTCACATCTCCTTGCTGAAGGGAAGGTGGGTAGGATTAAAAGAAAACAACCAACCAACCCACACTCCCCACCCCACTCCAAACTATCTTGCCATATAAAAAAATAACCACAACACTTTAACAGTCATGTTCACATCAGAAAGGCAAAATTGAAGAATAAGAGCTTGTACTCCAAAAAAGGATGAGTTCGCTCAGTGATATTAGTTAGTTGACATAAAAATAGATTTCAGTATCCCAGCTGCCCTGGAAATTCCTCCTTTTGCATTGCTTGGCACTTTGACTAAAAATTAAGGCTTGTGACATGGAAAACTATATTTAGTGGTGAGATAGCCCTCTGCCCCCATATATAGTCAGCAAGTTGTAAAACATCTAGGGTAATACCTGTATCCACTGATGTGCTGTTTGAAAGGCACAACAAAAAAACTCCGCAAAGAAAGGGCTGCAGCTACACCAAGAAAAAAAAGAAAATGAAAAACTGCAAATTGCTTGTCAGAACCATTCTCTGCAAACATATTTTTCTTTCAGTTACCTATAATAAGGCATTCTTCTAAGCACCCAAAGACGTGCCCAAGGACTATCAGTTTTCCAAGATGCAGATCCACTGGCAAGTGTGCCAATACCCTTCCTAAGAAAGTCAGCTGACCATCATATGGATTTTCTTCAGTTTGCAAACAGGTGGTTAGTGCTCCCAGCTAGAGAAATTGAAATGGATTCACTTGTGAAAGCTAAGTAGATAACACCAGTTTGCGAGAAAACAGACAAGAAGCAAGCAATAATCCCAAAGCAACATCAATTAGTATTAACACTGCAATTAAGTTCTTCAATTAATTGTAAAAGCCTAGCATTTTGAAACCAGAGCTCCTAATACATACACTTGATATAAAATCAAGCTACAGATGATAAAACTACCATTTCCTATATGTTCTGGAAAAGTTTAACAATAAATGTTCTACCTCACACCAACTTTCTAACTAAAAAGTTGTATCACCAACTTCCTTGCAAAGGGGTCAAAGGGATCATCAGGATGCTCCCTATACGTCATTAGGTGAAAAGTATGCTTTTGCTACTTGTTAATAAACAATTTCATCTACAGAGTCCAAGTTGTCCTATTTTTTTTTCCAATTCTGTCTCATCACAGATGTTACTTCACAAACAGTATCATCATTCTCTAATGAAATCCTGTTTTAATGAAAAAAAACTGCACAAGTTATGCTGAAGAAGACAGTACCCAAACAACACTCAAACACGAAAAAAGATTTTCTAGATAGTTCCTGTTTGGTGTTCTAGTTAAAGCTACTACTATCCTAGATACAAAGAAAACCACTTCTAGTGTATATTTTTATTACCTCGATTTTAACAATGTGAGAAGAATGCCTACCTCTTTCAGCTGAATTATGGTACGTTCAATGTCATCTGCACCCGGTGGAGAAAGAGCTGACAATAGCAAGTCTTTTGGTCCTCCCATATCAAGCATTTTTATTTTTAAGACCGTAGCTCCCAATGGACAACGCTGAAGTAAAAAGAGTGTCATTGTTATTTTCCACCCACAAGAAACATGCTTAATATGAAAAAAAAAAAGAAGAAGTATATGATTTTTTACAACCTGGAAAAGATTTTATGTAACTGAGGATTGTTTTAAATTTTTTTTCAACAGATTGCTTATTTCTAACCTGCATCCATTTTACTGCACTAATACACTTCCTTCTATGAAGAAAACGGCATAAAAACCGAGGAAAAGGACCTGGGGGTCTGGGTGGATGAGAAGCTCAACATGAGCCGACAATGTGCACATGGTTCAGACAGTCAACCGTGTCCTGGGCTGCATTAAGAGAAGCATTACCAGCAGGGCAAGGGAGGTGATTCTCCCCCTTTACTCTGCTCTCCTCAGACCCCACC
>VWZI01011413.1:511244-552453 GCA_013396835.1 Psilopogon haemacephalus
AGCTAGATGAGGTCTTGAATGTCCTGATCTAGTGGGAGGTGTCCCTGCCTATGGCACAGGGGGGTTGGAACAGGATGATCTTTGAGGTCTCTTCCAACCTAAACCATTCTATGATTCTATGAATAGTCTTTGACAATTATTTACCAATTATTTGCTGGCATCAGGACAAGTGTTGGTGGCAGGTAGAGGGAGGTGATTCTCCCCCTCTACTCTGCTCTGCCTTGGTGAGACCCCACCTAGAGCACTGCATCCAGTTCTCCAGGTGGAGAACTGCCCCTATTACAAGACAGATGTGGACATGCTGGAGCATGTCCAGAGAAGGGCCACAAGGACAATCAGAGGGCTGGAGCACTTCTCCTGTGAGGACAGACTGAAAGAGTTGTGGCTGTTCAGTTTGGAGAAGAGTAGGCTCCCAGGTGACTTTATTGTGACCTTCCAGCATCTGAAGGGTGCCTACAGAAAAGCTGGGGAGGGACTTTTTAGACTATCAGGTAGTGAGAGGACTAGGGGGAATGGAGCAAAGCTGGAGGTGGGGAGATTCAGATTGGATGTGAGGAGGAAGTTCTTCACCATCAGAGTGGTGGGAGCCTGCAATGGGTTGTCCAGGGAGGTGGTTTGGGCCACATCCCTTGAGGTGTTTAAGGCCAGGCTGGATGAAGGGTTGGAACTAGATGATCCTTGTGCTCCCTTCCAACCCTGACTGATTCTATGATTCTATTTACCAATGCAAATTTCTTTCAGTGTTACAGTTATTAGTAACTATTTAACTTGCACACTGTCTTCAGAGAAAGTAAAGTAAATTTTTTTTAATTGTCTCTGCTGTAACCACACATATCAAAGAAATTCTTCACATTCCTCAAAAGTCTTACCAGTATCTCAGGTACTGACTTCTCTGGAATAAAGCTTGTCCAGAAGTTCCTGTATACGAGTCTATAGCAATACCCTTGGGAAACACGTCCAGCGCGACCTTCACATAAAATAACAAATCACCAATTTACAAACTGAGCAAGTTTCAGGCTATTCAGAACCCACTCATCTACTAGCCTTCTGTGCACCTAAGCAGCACAACACAGCTCATGCAGCAGGCTGACCAGTATTTTGCTCTTGGAGCAGCGGAAGAATATGAGGAGTTCCCCTGAGGAGGAAGGAATGGCAAATACAACATGTGATGAACTGACCACAGCTCTCATTTCCCATCCTCTTGCACTGCTCAGAGAGAGGAGGCAGAGAAATTGGGAGTCAAGTTGAGCCCAAGAAGAAAGGGGTTCTGGAGGGAAAGGTATTTTAAGGTTAAGTTTTATTTCTCATTATCCTACTCTGATGTGATTGGTAACAAGTTCAATTCATCTCCCCAAGATGGTATGTTTTGCCTATGATGGTAACTGCTGACTGATCTCCCTGTCCTTATCTTGACTTATAAGCCTTTCATCCTAAGTTTTCTCCTTCAGTCTAGTTGAAGAGGTGAGTTACAGAGCTGCTTGGTAGGCACCCGGCATCCAGCCAAGGTCAACCCACTTCAAGCTGTAATTGTGAAGTTTTTGTAATAGTTAAAAATGAGATTAATTTTGTATCCAAAGATACCATCCTAATTTATTCTTTTTAACAGAAACTGAAAGACGTTGCTATATTAGTACTGTCTTACTAGAAGAAATGGTGTGAAATTTTACTTAACTTTGTGCTGCAAATACTGGTCTGCAGCAGTCTATCGATATTTCAACTGATCCATGTGAGTTTGTCACCCTTATAGTTTTTTTTTACTGCTGAAACTCACACATACTTAAAAAAATACCTAGCAGTACCCATCTCTCATCTTTTTTTAAATGGTCAATTAAAAAAACCCAAACTGTTAAATAACAAAGAATGACTGTAGGTTTTATGGTTTATGCATTTTAGTATTTATCAACAAAATAAAAAATATTTCCCTTTAAAAATACTTGTCTTGTTTTGCACATTAAGGCATAGTAATTTAATTGCACTTTAATATTCTGACAAGGTAAAGAATTACATTTTTGTATAAACTAATCATGCCAACAATAATCTTTTTACTGTTAGGAAAATTAAAAGCAATGCAGAATTCTTCATGAAGGTTAGCTTCTAAAATTCCTTTCCATAACCAATTATCATCTTACCTTTTCTTTGATTACAGTTTGTTTTGGATGCCCAGCAAAGTCTCAAGCTTCGGTATTTAGTTTCCTCATCACAAACCAAAGTTCTAGTTAAGCAGAAATCTATCACTACAAAGAAGGGTAAAAAGAAAATAAGTGAGTGTTGTTGCAGAACAGTTTATCCTTATGTTAGCAGAAAAAAATATTCATTGATTTCGTGCTATCAGAAGAAGGAAGTTTAAATTATTTGAAAATTAATAAAGAGAGTATTAGGTTTCTAAACAATCAGACTCAGGATAATATTAATACTAAAATAATTAAAAATAGATTTTAGCATAAGTATTATAAACAGAAGAAATAATAAGCATTAAAAGCCAATAGTTTTACATTTAGATGTTCTATATTGGAATTTGTTTAATCTGACGCAATTATTTCAAAAATACAGCCAGAATGTGAATAAAAAGCTTAAGGTTCTTGTGACATGAGGTCTGATTCTGCTTATTATGGCATTTAAAATTATCCTCCACCTCTAAAAGATTAAAAACAATACCCTACTTAGTAGCTCTACTATTTATTCATATATTCAGATTTAATTTTCTGTTGTGAAAGACTGAACTTGACAACTGTCAGAATTAAACTCCAACAGATGAAATGTAGAGATTTAGGTCAGCAGAAGGAAAACATTACATATACAGTGTATACAAAATTTTAAGAGTTAGATGACTTACCATATTTAACATCAGGAACTGTCACAGAGCTCTCAGCTATGTTTGTAGATAGAATAACCTAAATTTCAAAGCAATAAAATTATTTTTAAAATAAAGAAAAAATTAATGTTTCTACATAAAAAAAACCCCAACTTACTATGAAGAAATATAAATGTAATTGCAGCATACTATTTCTGCTCTAAATATTAAATAAAGAGCAATACAGCAGAAGAAACGTGTATTTTCTTCTTGGATATTAGGAGAATAAAATGAGTATTTTCTTCTCCTAAGATCAAAAAAATCATAATAAAATAGCATAGTATATGAAAATACAGAAGAGGAATGGAATAATCTTTTTATGCCTTCATTGTAACAAAACATCACTCTATTAGTGGTGATAAACAAGACACTAAGCAAAATGTGGACTGCAAAACAGATGAAATACCCCCAAACTAGGGAGGCTGTGCTATGCAGTTCCACCAGCACCATACTACTGTCCTGCAGGGGCAAGAACAGCTCATTCTGAAAGATAAAGCACTGTAAATGCAGCAATTTATGGGTAACTTTTTGTTGCAATGTTTCTTCTGAGGTCTGAACAGCAGTCAAAGCAACAGCTTGGTAAGAAAGGTAATCAGTCCACATCTTGCAAAACACCAAACCTACTTTACCCTCATACAATGGTTTGAGTTGTACCATTATGTTAATTTACATACACATACACATCAGTTGTACCACTGATGTTAATTTACATACATTACTATCTGATGTTATTACTCCAGCAAATTATTTCACACACTTAAAAAGAGTGATTCAGCAATATTTACTTTTCTGTATCCAGGAACTGTAGTCAAAAATACTTTAGTTTGTTCCTCTAATGTCACACATGAGTGAAGTGGGTACACTTGCCATCTAAAAAAAAAAAAAAGATAAGTATTAATTACACCTTTGTGCTAAATTATATTATGTACTCAGAACTCAAAGATGAAAGATGCATCTACAGGTTTAATTGAACAGAAACAAATGTGATTTAACTTACCTCTTGTTAAACATATTTGAGAGGAGTGAGTGCATGTAGCTTATTTCATTCAAGCCTAAGGAAGAAGAAATGAAGAGTTATCTTTTTAGTGATCACTAGCAATCCTAAAACCAATTCTCATATCTACTTAAGTTCTTAACTGATTTTCATTATTACCTCCTTTCCAACATATATAATCAACCAGCAGAAGGGTTTAACATTAAAGGTAATAATGAGTCACTGAAATACTGTGGATCAATTTTTCAAGAACCATTTTGCATAATTTCACATTTGGCAATATTAAAGGCCCTATCTGTGTTGCACTACTAGGCCTTGCATCATAGAATCAGCTTCATATTACTGACAATGCTGACCAGTTAACTGAATGTCTATCTTAGGATAATTTTGGGTATTTCAGCCAAAACGAGTTGTTACCAAAAGCAGAGCCAAAAAAAAAATTAGCTGTTTCTACCTCAGCCATGTCTTCTCAACCTCATGGCTGTTTTTTTGCTGTCTTCCTGAATACCACCATCTTTTAGAGAAGCCTCATGTACTTCTTATTGAGAGGTTTTGAATGTCTCCAGTGAAGGAGACTCCACAGTCTCTCTGGGTAGCCTACTGCAGTGCTCTGCCACCCTTAAAGTGAGAAAGTTTTTCCTTATGTTTACATAAACAAAGTTGACTTGGAAAAGATACTGCAGGGAAACAAGGAGTCAGAAACAGTGAACTGGAAAATGGAAGGAAGTGACTACAGATAAGGGAGACAACAGAAGTCAGAGTCGGGAGAACAGGTGAAGTGAAGGAGGGGAGGAAAATGGGGAGTGGGGTGCAATCAGAGGGAAAACTGAAATTTTCAGATATGTCCTTCATATGTGGCTACTACAGGGGAAAGCAATACCATAAATATCTGAAGGCCACAGCCAGGAAGCCTATGTTACGCAGCTCAAATGAAGTAAGAGTACTTAGGTTTGCAAATAACTGGCTGAATAAAAACCTAAAAACTAGCAGAATAATGAAGCAATTAACAAAGCTTTAAGAAAAATATTTTCAGCATTATAGACAAAACCACGCTGAGAAAAACAGTACTGCTTTTAAAATTAATTAAAAAGTGCCTGTTCATGAACTAGAGCATGTGATGAAAGATGAAGTAAAGAGAACACCATCATATGGTTTGTCTGGATGCAGAGCTACTTGATCCCTGCTAGGTACTGCTCAACTGCTCACTGTGTAATGCTTCCTCCTTGCCATACGTATATTTACATAACTAAGACATCAAGGCTTGAACTCAATTTATGTTTCAAAACAATTAAAAGAAGCTCAATCCATGATTAGTAGAAGCAGACTCTGCATAACCAGTATTAATAGCAATTACTAATCAGTCTAGTGATTACTGACTAATGCAGCTGGCAAAAACCACTTAACAATATTCCTCAGCACAGCATTACTCTTCCTGGTTGCCAACGCCTACTCAGCTTGAAATGTCAATAGCTATGTTATTTGCAGTATACAAAACACTACGTAATTGTAAGCACTCCAAAAAATCTAGGCATCTCAAATTAGCATCCTAAATATGTAGGTTATTTTTACCCAAATCTGTCTCATCTGCCTTCTTGATGACTGAGGGTTCTCTTCCTCTTTTCTCCATTTCTATCTCAAGACTGTTTGTGAAGAAATGCTGAGGCATTGGCTAATACTATGTTCAAGATCAGTCTCAGAATAGAATAGGCCAGGTGGGAAGAGACCTCCAAGATCATCCAGTCCAACCTATCACCCAGCCCTATCCAGTCAACTAGTCTTGAACATCCAGTTGTAATCCAGTCTGAGGCCAAAACATGAACAAAGAACTCCACCAAACCTGAGTATCACCTTACTCAGAAAGACAGATTTTCATGAATTTACTAAAATGTATTGAAATAAAAAGTTCCATTTTATCAGTTGTAGTTATAAGCTGTGGGAGATGGCAACACAGTTAAAAAACAAACAACACCAAAAACAGAACAAAAAAACAACAAACACCCCAAAACCAACCAACAAACCAAAACCAACAAAAAACAACGAATAACAAAAAACACCACCACTTCAAAGCTAAAAAAGGTTTGAGAACCAAAGTGTAAAAGTGTAATTCTGGCTTGAAATCAAGACTTGGAGGGCTTGAGGAAGTCTGAAAACACACCAGTATGAGAGGCCACAGGCAACAAAAATAGTCTCCCTGCTTCATTAATGACAAACTGGAATGGGTTTTACCATGACAGGATGAAGAAATTCCTTCTACCCATTAATTTTATAAAGAGGGCAATGCTAAATGCATTTTAGTTGGCAGAGAGCACCCCCCAAAGAAAGTTGCCCTGCAAGTAGAGTATATTTTGAAATCCAAATAAACCAACCAACCCTCAAAGTTCTTTAGATGACAATCAAGGGTAAAGAAAGTTAAGATGGATACTCACCTGGTAGAAATACTAGCACACTTCCACGCTCTGATGTAACACCATTTTTTTTTTCCTCCCTAGTAAGAAAATGCACTCAGCCTATTTAATTCTGAAAGGACAAACAAAACTGCACACTTTCTGTAACTTGTAAAATTGAGACTTTCTGAAGAAATTCAAAACATTATTTGCAATTACACTTTCTGAAAAACACGCTATATAAATATTGTTTTAATTTTATCTTCAAAATTACATCAGAACAGAAGCATTCTTATTTAGCAATAAATTAAATCAAAATTAAAGTGCAGTATGATACTGCAAAGTTATTCAGCAATTTTTCAAGTGTATGCAATATTCTTATATTCTAAATATATCACTAGAAACCTTTAAAAAACCTTTGCATGTAAAACAGTCAGAGATTAAAAAAAAACTACAGGTCATTACAAACTTAAAGGGAGACAACTTCAATCAATGTTACCAGTCTAGAAGCTAAAATCACCTTAACATAGCATAGAACATAATATATAGTTTTGTTGTTGCTGTAATCATTACTGATATAAGCTTTTTTCAGGCATTTAAAAATCTCTAATCTCAAACTATATAACAAATGGAAATAATTTTTAATGAAAGGTACATTACAATGGACGGTAATAGAAGCCCTTTTAGTATTTGAAAGCTGAAATACTAATTTCTTGGTTTACAAAGGGTAGCTTATTAGTAAAAGGTAGTTTGACTATTCTAAACTTCACTAAAATCGCCTACTTGAAATGATCAAAAGAAAAAAAGCTCATAAGTCACGACATAATGTAAAAAAATTGATGCCAAAAGTTTTGTATTTAAGTAGCTCAATGAATGCTTGTACTTCAGTGGTTCATTTGATAACTGCTCAGGTGAGCTACAGTTGAAATTTCCAAGTATACGCAATACTACAAGAATACAAAACTGTTTTCTCATCATGCATTTAGAAATTATTAGAATATATGGAGGAAAAATAAGATATATACTAAATATGCATTCAGTGTCAGGCCAAAATTGTAGAAGCAACTTTGTTTTCAGATACTAAATTGAAAAAACACAGAGAATAACATGACTTAATAGTTACTTATCTCAAAAGACAATAAAGCATTAGCTAGTGAAAATTAATGCCTCGTTAGCGTACTTTTTCTCATGGATCAATGCATAATTTAGACTACAATACAAAATAGTAGCTCTGGTCTGCACCAAAGAATCTAGTTTCCATATGACATGGCTGGCTTGAATGATGCATAAAAAAATAAGTCACCACTAAACTATGATCACAGTCTGCTGCTGTTCCTTAATTAGTGTCATTTTACTAAAAAACAGCTTTGCAAAACTTGAACTATATCTTACCTATTGCTCTTCACCTCTAACTCATCAAATGACTCAACCAAAGACACTGCTACTTCATACATTGCCACTGATATCACTGGTTCCTCAATTTTTTGAGTAGGAAGCTGTGGGCAGGAAAAAGTATTGAGGTTAACACAGTATAACTGGCAAAAGACTGTATATGATCTACACATGTCAATTTGTCAATTGATTTTTTAATCAAAACTGATCCAGTACCAAAGCTGTGCAAAGAAATAATTACCTGGATCATTTATTCATTACCTTTTAAATAAACATTTTCCTTCAAGCATCCTACCATTCCAATGCTAAATAAATAACTCTGATATTTAATTACTTAACATAAGCACTAGCACTTACTCTACTCCCTAACATTTACAAGATATACTCCTTATCCAGAAGCGTTAAGCACATGAGACTAGTAGTGACCCATGGGAACAGGATGACAAGGAGAGGAGTTTGTACAAGCAGACACATTTACTTTGCACAGGTGCTATAATTCAGGTTTCTACCTTAGACTGCCAAAGAAATCATGTACCTCTCAGTTAGATTGCTTCTACATTTAACAGATCTTGTGGTCTGGGTCATATTCTGTCAAGCAATTATGGTTCTATTGGACAAAACTATGATGATTCTGTTGACACCTTTTTTCTAGCATTCTCTCACAGAACTGGGTTTTCATATTTAAATATTAAACACATGCCATGAAGTCTTCAAAGATAGGAACTTAATCACATAAGAAGATACTTACCAACTGTCTGCATTTTGCAGAGATTTGCTCTTATTTTAATCGAGTGTAAATTAGAATTACATATGTAATCAAACTCAGTTATATAAGAAAAAGAGGATTTTGTACAAGTTTTCAGTAAGTGTTAAAGCAACTAAAAAAAAATAAACTGATAAAGTTGGAATGCATCACACTTGTACTGACAAGAGTATCATTCTTCATCATCATCATCAGTGTATTCTCCAACTGTCTGAATTACGAGGAAATCCAGTATGACAAAGTGCAAACCTATTCATCTGAGGATTACAGATTCTGGATATGAGCAGATGGTGTATTGGTTGAAAATGAAGAACCACCTGCACGAGCTTATTTGAACACAGGAAAATAGTTACCTTCCAATGTAATGCTGCTTGAAAGGAAAACATGACCCCAGGACAGGAAAGGTAATTCTAAAATTGTGAGGTGTTAGCTACACTGTAAAGAGTTGCCCCTCATTCTGAAGCAACTCAAGACTAAATTTTCAGCCATCATACATGCCAGCTTTTGATGCAAAGGAACTCCTGAAGCCAATGGACACTTGGTTTGTGATGTTGGGGAAACTGATGGGGACTGACAATCCATCTGCAGTTTCTAACCAGGTTTTAAGGGGATCAGTTTAAACTAGTAACTACTTTAATGAACAGAGAATGAAGAGACTTTGTTGTAAAAAGAGTTACGTATCTAACAACACAAAATCAAAGCCAGAACAAGGTATTACTGCCACCTGTAAACCTATTCAAGAGTAAATAGGAATCTGATAAGAGAGCTATTATAATCTAAACAAAGAAAAAATCCCCAAATACTAAACTAACCAAAATCCATTAAAAAAAACAGTTTTGACCCAAGGTGTTCTTGTGAGAAAAAGCAGAGAAAAGTAGAAGTATCCTTTCATTTGCTTCTTTCCCAACTCCAGCACTGGACAGCACATTCAAATTCAAAGTTCAGTGCCAAGGCAGTTTTCATCTAGTCCAAAATTTTGCCTGCAAGTGTATAGAGATTTGACCAATATAGATGTATCTGAATTAGCTATCAAAATGCAGTTATTTTTATACCTGTTTCCCTTTCTGAAGGAACACAGGACAGAACCACGAAAGTACTACTGCTAGCAACCATTGGAAACACTGATTTGGATCAGATCTTGCTCTTGCAACTTCAGTCCTTGTATTTCCAACTCTTAAAAACCAATGTGTAACTTTACATCATGTCAACTCTAGGATGGCTCACAGAGCCTGCAGATTCTGTTTTTGAAAGTCTTGTAGAAATAACCCTACTTTCTTCTGGTAGATGATAGATTGTGTGATCAATTAAACTATCTGTAAATCTTGATGATATTCTTTCCACTTTTATGATCCCCTTGAATCAAACAGCCAGAGAGATGTTTCAAGTGTACAATTCTGTCAATCTCAAAGCTTCTTAATTGCATCTTGCATTCACTATAATAATGTTTTTTCCAATGAAGTTTGGATAGTCCATGAGAAACCATAGACAAGAAGCAGCAGTAGGTTTTTTCTCTCAATATACATGTTAATCTAAGAAATTTATCTTTTCTGTGCTGCTCCAAAATATTTTGTGTTTATGTTATCTCTGCTTAACTCTTCTTTAACATAAGGCTTCCACATCACTCCTAATAAAAAGTAACCATGTGATAAACAGCAAATCCAAAAACCTCAGAGCTGACTGACATAACACGACATAACTGGAACAGATTTTGACAGCAGTTCACTACCTTTCACATGGACTCTGATTTCAGTTCAAGGGACGTGAAGTAATTTTTACATTTGGAAGCCAAAAGTGGGACTCTTCTTTTTGCCTTAAGTATGAAGCAGAAACACGGGATTTCACAGATTTAGTACTAAAGACTACACCCCCAAGCTGCTTACATTATAAAAATTTGCTCATAGAATTAACAATACAGTTAATTTTCAATTTTTATCTTTACTACTACTTTACAGTAATAGGTAAGCCTTTACACAAACAGCTTTACATTTTCCTGTAGATATAGCCTTCGTGCATTTTTAAATCAAAACCTATGTTTCACTGATTCCCTGGGGCTGAGTACAGACTGGTTTTTCTGACTTCTGTATTTTTATGTGAATTTGACAGGCTTTTATAAGCAAAAATGCAATGCTAAAAACCAAAGTCTGAACCCTGTATTTTGGGCAGTTATCTAACTGATTTTGATTTTAGCATGACGGAAGACATCTCTGATTATATATGGCAGTGTTAACTACTTAACTGCCTTAACACTCAGGCTTTCCTTTCCTTTTTATTTCTATGGTACATAATCTTCTTAGACCTTCCCTGTTTTTAAGTGTTTTAAAAATAAAACTACTATTCAGAAAACATCTCAACACATCGGACTGTAACAAATTAGATGCAAGACCAAACATCAGTGCTTTCTAATTCAACGTCTTCTCTTCTTTCCATAGGTATTAAATAAAAAGAAAGAAGTCAAGAGCACTTAGGTGCTTCTACTGCTGCCCCAAGGTAAAAGTAACTGCTTGGACAACCACAGTCTTCTACTGAATAACAGAATGACTATAGCTAGGGCAATGCAACATAAAGAAATAAATGAAAACAAAACAAAAAAATAAAAACAAAGCTAAATGCTCATATACAAGAGAAAATAAAAGATAAAAAGGTATAAGAACTGAAAGCAGTTCCCTTTATTCATGATCTTTGAGGTAAAAGGTGTGGCAGCTGACATTCAGCTCAAAGTACAGCTATGACAAATGCAGCTTGACTTAAATAGACTTCTCACTAAATTTCTTGGTAACCTTTTTGTTGTCATCCATCACCAAAAACCTTTTTTTTAAAAAAAAAAACATATATTACGTAATTGTCTACTATCACTCCGAGCTGACATACCAGTGTATAAAAACCTGACAGGTCAACTGTTGTATGCATTCAAAAAGTTGTCAGCCATTGAGCTTCTTCTATTTTACTTTGCCTCTGTTGAAGTCTAACCAATGCTGTGCTGTGTACAGCATTCACAGTTGTTTTATTCTGAGCTTCCCACAAACAACCTGTTTCTTTTATTCCTCTCATTTAGCTTCTGCAGAAGTCAAGGTGATAGCTAAATAATTAGAGGATGTTCACAGTGTTATTTTAAGTGCATCCCTGATTTTTTTCATGGAATTAACATTTTAACAGTGTTCTGAATTATCAAAACAGACCAATAATTAGTCCCATGCCTCACTTATTTTTGGAGTGGTTGGTTACTATTAAAGCCTGAGTGTATTGGTTCTCCTTTGCTTTAACCAGTTTATATTGCCTTGGACAGTAATAATAGAGAAATTCAGACGCTCAAGTCTATTCCTATACAGTCATTTTCCAACTGTAAATTCAACTTCTATTGCAAAACCCACAGATTAATCTGAACTTTCTTTTATTCCTTATCCTTTGACTATGCACATGCATGTTATACAGTAGCATGTCAGGAGCTCTATAAACAAACACACTGTGCAGGTTATAAGGATTGATAAAGGAAATGAGTTGTCAGACATCACACCCTTCTTGGGCATTGGAGCAGCAATTCTCCAGTGCAACCATAAAGGCTGTTAAGTACCTGACAAGGGTTTGGTATCTGTTATTTTAACCTGTTTTCATTACTCAAAATTAGATATTTGCCAGAGTCACCTATATGGCTACAACAAAGGTTCTTTCACCCTCTCATGTGTAACAGCAACACAAACTAACCCAGGAAATACTCCCTGAGCTAGTATTCAAAGAGATGTATAAATCCTCATGTTACTTTCTGCACAGACTTGTTCATCTTAGATGCAAACTACAGAAGAAAATGTCACATACTGCTGAAGATCCCCAGCCCTTTACATGCCGTTTCTGTTACATAAAGGAAAACCAAGGCTGCTGGTAAGGAGACTGTTTAATCATCATATATAATTTTTTTTTCTAGAACCGTAATGTAAAATTAGTTATTTGAAAACTCAGTAAAAAGTTACAATTGTCTATATATTTCTACCTATAGCAATAGAAATAGTTAATTTTCAATACCTTGAAATGAACAATGTGTTTCAAATCATCAAGATAATATTCTTCGATTGCATAAGGTTTGCCTTCCACCTTAAATACACAGGCTGGATTCAGACCATCAGGAACGGGAAGTGAAAAGTAATCAGCAAATTCTTTACAGTTGATGGAAGCTGACATCAATATTACCTGTTAAAAAATTGTAAGACATTTTTAACGGAAAATGCCATGCTATGCTGCAACCTCCACTTTCTCCTTATGCTAAAATTGTTTAGTTTTGATTAGTACAGGTATGTATTCTAGGCACATATAAGACAAAGCTCAAGATTCCCTATGTAGCATGTGGCAAAAGGTAAGCACTTTTAATAGCTCAAGCTAAATGTGTAAAGGAGACAACATGAAAAATTTCCCACTGGTAAAGGTTCAAGCTGAAAATACACTGTACTCTTCCTTAAGCTTGTGATCTCTACATAGTATTCAAAAGAAGTACACTAACTGTTTTCAACTGTTCTACTGAAGAGTTAGATTAGACAGTGCCTCTAAGTCTATCAAGATGAGCTTACTCCTGTAAGAGCAGTAACTGTATTCCTAAACAGACTTTAAAACATTACTATAATCATTGTGAAATGTCAGTAAATTTTTCTCTGTTTAATTCACGCAACTTAAAATTCCCATGGATCACACTAAGCTTTTCACTCTGCTGATTCTGTGTGCTGATTTGAGGTAGGATGAACTGAACACGCTGGGGTAAGGCACTCGATGACAATGCTCATCACAGTCTTTATCCACCCCTTTACATCACTCAGTGTTTTGCTGAGAATTACCTGTCTAATTTAAAAACAATATTTACAATAATTAATAGTATAAGTTCATATTTCTCAGTTTACACTTTATTCCGGCTATCTCGGATGCAGGCAATTCAAAAGCTCAGAAAACAGTTTGTCTCTTCACAGATGAGATGAGAACAGGGACACCTAGGTGACAATGGGTTCATGCTCACGTACTGTAGATTCTCTCGTAGATTCCCTCTTTGGATGCCACATTGCACATAGTACAGAAACTCCTAACAGCTTGTATTATACATTTTGAATTTTAAACTCTCTCAGCTAAATTTAGATTTCTCTGTGGAGTACACTGGATTTCACCATTCTTGTGCATTACCCAGTATGTAAGACTAGAACCTTCAGCAGATGTCACCCACTGGACAGGCATTCCTTTGACCAATGGAAAAAATACCCAAACGGTTTTCCCTAACAGATTCTTTTCATGTACTACAGGAATTTTATCTACTGTTTGTACCAAATCTGATTGTGCAGGTCTTGCTCTGTTTCCAGAATCCCTACTATTTACCAACCAGGTTGTTTGTGCTAAATGCTTGTCTCAGTTTTTCAAAGTTCCACCCCCACTGGCTTTTAAGGTGGTTTCCAGCAAATCATTGTAAGGGTTCAATTTTTCCTGAAGCTGGTGCATAGTAGGGTATGTGGTAGATCTACTCAATACTTTGCTCTTTGGCCCAGCTTTTTACAAGATTGTTCTTGAAATGAGTACCATTGTCTGATTCAATTCTCTCTGGAGTTCTGTCTCCACATAATTTGTCTTTCCAAACCAAGAATGGTGTTACATGCAGTAGCATGCGGAACTGGATAGGTTTCTGTACATCCAGTGCTTGCCTCTGCCATCGTTAGCATATACTGACTAGATCACTTCACTTTGTTTTCATCCTGGCAAGCAATCTGCCACGCTTCACCATACTTGTACTTAGACCATAGCTCACCACACCATAAAGGCTTGATTCGCTTAGCCTGCTTAACAGCATCACAGATGTCACAGTCACATATAACTTGCATGACAGTGTCCATGGGTAAGTCAATTGACCTATCACATGCCCATCGGTAGATTGCGTCTCTGCCTTGAAGTCCAGACAAATCATGGGCCCACCAAGCTAAGAACAGTTCACCCTGGTGTTTCCAATCAAGGTCAAGATCACTGTGTCAACTCAGCAGCTTGATCTGCCTGATGGTTGTGTTGGCATTCCTCAGTAGTTTTGCTTTTAGTCATGTGTGCATCTACCTGTCACACTTTTATTGGAATTTTCTTCAGACATGCATTAACGTCCTGCCATAAATCAGCACACCAAACAGGCTTTCCTTTCCTCTGCCAATCATTTTTTTTTCCAGTGTTTTAACCAACCCCACAGAGCATTGGCTATCATCCATGAATTGGTGTAGAGGTAGATAGGCCAATCTTCACATTCAGCTACATCAAGTTGGATAGCTTTTACCTCAGTGAATTGACTGGCTTCACCTTCTCCATCTTTTGCTTCAGTAACTCTCCTGGTAGGTCTCCAGAATGCTGACTTCCATCTTTGCTTGTTCCCAATAAGATGACAGGAACCACCTGTGAACAAAGCATAGCTCTTTTCCTGGTCAGAGAGATTACCATTAGGAGGAGCTTCCTCAGCACGAATTGGCTTCTCCTCTGGAGGTTTTGTACAGTCTGTGCCTTCCAGCCAGTTGGTGATCACTTCCACCAGACCAGGTTGATCAAGGTTACCCACTTTGGGTATCAAAGCCATCCATTTAGACCAGGTTGCATCTGTGGCATGATGCGATGATGAACCTTTGCCTTTGAACATCCAGTTTAGAACTGGCAATTTAGGAGCTAAAATCAGTTGTGACCCAGTTCCGATCACTTCAGAAGCTGCTTTCACTCCTTCATAGGCTGCTAGTATTTCTCTCTGTTGCATAGTAATTTGCCTCTGAACCTCTGTAGCCACGTCCCCAGAAACCAAGTAGACGACCACATGTTTCATTTGGAGCTCTCTGCCAAAGACTCCAAGCTGGACCATTGCCACTCACAGCTGTATACAGAATGTTTTTAATGTCTGGACCAGTTTGAACATGTTCCAAGCTCACTGCATGGACTATTTCTCACTTTATCTGATCAAAGGCTGCTTGTTGTTCAGGTCCCCACTCAAAATTGTTTGTCTTGCAAGTCACGTCATACAGCAGTTTGACAATTTGACGGAATTCAGTAATGTATAGTCTCAAAAATCCCACTGAACCCAAGAAAGAGCGTCCTTCTTATTTATGGGAACTGCCATGGTGGAGACTTTATCACCTGTGGAATGTGACAGCAACCATCCTGCCACCACATGTTGTGGAGAACTCCAAATTCCTTACTTCCCACCTCCTCTAGGAGGTTTGAATAGGGCAAGAAGAAACCATGAAAAACTGCTTTCCCCACACCAATGGGCTTGAAGGAGGAATACAGAAGTCTACCATAGATGCTAGTCTCAGTTAGCTTTGCATATGGGCCAAATTCGACTGCTGAAAGGTGAATGCCCTTTTTTGAAGACATCCTGACTTTCCAGTTGGCAAATCAGCTTATGAATGGGCAACAAAGAGTCACAGTTAGTTCTATACTGCCTGTTTCAGATCCTCTACGTCATGGTGCCCCACAACTGCAGATTAACCTGAAGGTTCAGGTCTAATAGACAACTTCAGTTTACCATTCTCAATTTCTACAGATGCTATCCCAAAAGCCCACTTACGACCTTTGGGATCTTTGAAACAACCTTGTCTCAAAAAGTCAACTCCCAGAATACAAGGCGCATCAGGACTAGTTACAATAGTGTGTTTCTTCCACTCTTTACCAGCTAAACTTATTTCAGCCTGCAACTTAGTTAACTCTTGAGATCTGCCACTGATTCCAGAAATAGTTATAGACTCTGTTCCTTTGCAACTGGATGGCAATAAAGTACACTGAGCATCTGTATCAACTAAAGCCCTGTATTTCCAAACTTCTGAAGTGCCAGGCCACCTAATGAATACATTCCAATAGATTTGTTTTTTCTCCACTATCCCTTTTCTCCTCCTGGCTAGATGCAGGGCTCCCTAAAGCCAAACATGGCATGTGGGGTGCACACAATGATTAGTGTTATGGTGGGAGAAATTGCAATTGGCATAATTGCCGTTACTCTGGGAGGTTGAAGAAGTGACAGCTACTTTTCTGGTGTTGTCTCTGTTTCTGCCACTGCAGTTCCCTGACTCTTTTCAAAACAACTGAAGTAGGTTGACCATCCCACTTATTCATGTTCTCACCAAATTGATCATGCAGGACTATCCAAAGTGACCCATGTGATTGCTGATGTCTTGGTGGAATTTGTCTCCTGGGCCAAAATTGCCTTCCAGCATGTGAACATTGGTTTCTGATGGCAGAAACATGTACCCATTCAGAAGGTGAGGGAATGTTGTCCTTTGCCAAATCAGATATGAAGGTTTTAAGTTCCTCCTTAAGTTCTTTCATGGTATCTTTTATCTCTGTAGCCATAGTTTTTATGACAGAGAATGTGACAAACTGTCCTCTATCTGTCTCATTTGGTCAACCATGAGAGGCCTCCCATTATCATTCTTTGCTAGAAATCTGCTAGCAAAGCAGATTAGCATAAGATGAAAGTGCAAGTTTAATAATCTTCTTTGTGAGACCTGTTCCAACAGGAATGTCATTAGTATCACATCTACCATAATCTCCATAAAGTACTTCCTTCACAGAAAAACTCCTTCAGAACCTTAATTCTCTGCTCAATTATTGTCCGTTTCCTAGATGCCCACAGCAAGTCATCTCGGGAAGGACATCTCATTAACACAGACAACAGGAGACATGTCCACATGCTAACCTTGCCAAGAGGGCTTGATGTGTATTTGTCAACTCCACTCTCCTTTGTAAGTGGCCCTAGTTGCTTTGAAAACTTGTCTATCTGCAGGGCATTTGCATCAATAGCAAGGCATCTCCCTAACCAGGTTAGGATTGGCTCTCCTGTTTCCCTTGAATATTCCTTTCTAATTTCCCTGACCTCTCTCAGAGGCTCACTGGAACTCTGGATATCATCCTTCTCCTCTCCCTCTGTTGTTCCTTGGCCTAGAAATACAATTCTCTTAAGAACACTCTTAAACTCCTCAGAGGCATCCTCCTTCTTGGTATCACTATATTGAGGTCTAAGCAAGTTAGCTATATCTCTTCGGCTGTATTTCTTTTCCTCTTCCCGTGTACGAGAAATGCCTCCTCCTAAATTCTCTTTCGAATCACTCCTTGCCAAAGATTTCGTTTTCACCCATAATTTCACTGGGGTGAGAAAAGTCTAGGATGTCCTCTCAGGCCGGTCCAAATCTCATGCCTTACCTATGCTACAGAAACAGGCTAAATGTAACCCTGCTTGAATGCTATTGAAACAAAATGCCATCTAAATTGTGGATGCTCTCTCCCTGGATGTGTTCAAGGCCAGGTTGGATGAGGCCTTGAGCAAACTGTTTTAGTAGGAGGTGTCCCTGCCTATGGCAGGGGGTTGGAACTGGATGACCTTTGAGGTCTCTTCCAACCTAAACCATTCTATGATTCTAAATGTTTGTAATTGCAGTTATAGGCAAGGATATTAAATTACCCCTTGTTGACAATTTTCATAATTTGCAGTCTGTAATCTACATTGAGTCCTTCCAAACTGGAAGGGAAAACAACATGTTCCTAACAGTGTCTGAATGGTCACATTATACAAAAAAAGCCCTCTACTCCCAAAGCAGAAATTCAACAAGCATGTATGACCAACATCACAGAACACAGTGGGGTGAGGGTAATCGAAGGAGACAGCTCTTCAAAATGAAGCAGTTCAAAACTACTCGTGCAGTGTGGATATGTCTGAAGCCCCACCAGATGATACAAAATATAAGCACATGAAAACTTCTCACCTTAGATGTCCCTGAATAGACGTCCCTGTTGGTAGAACCTGGAAATGTGACTATTTTTATCCTGTTCTTACTTTTCCTACCTAAGCTGCTAATTGCACTGCTTAGTCTGACCAAATAGAGATATTATTGCAATCACAGGTTTTCTGAGAACAACTCTCTATCAGCAAGATCAACCATAAAACAGTCAATCATGTCTGTTCTGGAATCCGTTTCATGAGTCTAGAGGGAAATTGTGCAATTTGTAAATTAATTTACCACATGATCAAAGCTCCCTTCCCTTACAGTTTTTCAGAAGGGGATGAAAATGAAGTCGTAGACACTGGGCTTAGTGTACAGGCTCAAACAGAATTATCTGTTCCACTGATAAAACTCAGCAACTGAGGTAAGAGCTGCCCCTCCTCACCATAAAAAAAATATTCAGAAAGACATTTTCTCCTCTCTCAGATGTAAGACTGTCTCAGATTTATACTGTGAAACCATCATATGAAGAAAAAAAACTGCTGAGAAGGATATAAAGTAGATAGCCTCCCAGTACCAATTTTGAGACATTTAATCAGAATTATATAGAGGGAAAAAAAAATCTCTCAGGAAAGAATAAAATAATTATTTTTCTTTTTTACAACAGAAATGACAGGGCCTGTAATGATTATTGAAACTGACACCAACCAGATAATCTGCATCACGGATAAAATCTTAGCAAAGTGATTATGATTAAATCATTTGGTATTCTCAGTAGGCAAAGATGAGAAAAGCTGCATAGTTTCAAATTACTATCTCTGTATTTACATTCAAATGCCCTTCTTAACAAGAAAAGAGATTAAAAAGTAAAAGATCTGAAGTGCACAGACCCGGCCTATGCCAACTGGAAGGGCACCTCCAGTGAGAACATGCTAGGAAGATCTAAAGACCAGGTTATCTGAGTTTGAATCAATGTGGTCCACTGCAGGGAAGAACAGAGATTATCTTCTAATAGCAACAAAATCAGTCATCATAGACTCAATTCATGCCTGCTTTGAACAGAACAGTTCACATTAACCAAACAATTAACTGAAGCACTTACATGATATATACTCACAAAGTTTCTGCAGTTCCAAACAGCCATACAAAAATACAGTCAGCCTAACTATCACTTGCATTTAATTTTGTGTAACTCAAGAGTTCATTACTTTGAGACCACAAAGACTAAATATGTCATGCTTAACCAAGGATAAGCACTGCCCTCAATACCTGATATGTAATTCTAGTCAAATATCCATCTTGCATTTTTTAGCCTTAAGGAGACTTTAGAAACTAATGCATTTTAGCATGAGGAAAAAAAAAAGGTCTCTCAGAACACATTATAGCAGCCAAGAAAAGTATGCCCTGTAGCTTGCTTCCTTATGAAGAGTAGCAAAATAAGTAATACTTCAGTAAAAACAGTACCACGTTCATGGTAAGTTCTTTAAAACATATCCTTTGTAGATAAAACACATGTAAAAAAATATTCTTGCATTAAAAAAAGCATCAGAATGTACTTTGAACCTACCTTTACAGACTGTGGATTTGCATGTAGCAGTTTACGAATCACCAAGAGCAAGAAATCCATTTCTTCGGTACGCTCATGCACCTAGAAGACATTATCCACAATTTTGTTTTCATTAGTTCAGGCTCTTCTTCTTGACAACCTTAGCTACTTAATTTAATGTTTTAGTTTTATAACTCGGAACAACAATGCATTATCACAGAAGAAAGCATAGCTTTTAAGACTATGTATGTTAAACGTTTTAAAATGCCAGTACAGCTGTTCAGATGACTAGGGCATTCCTTGTGGGAATTACACATCACAAAGACATGGAAATTGTAGAGTGACTAGAAAACTGATGGGGAGCTCTAGCCACTAGTCCTACTACAGCTAATGACAACAGCTAAAGTGATACTGATGTTGAGTAAGGCAGCTGTACTGGTAAAATCACAAATGACCCTGGAAGGGATTAAGTTGGTGCATCTAAAACCTAAGCACATTGAACATGTCTCCTATTCATAGCATCTGGCTATTATCAACATATGCAACTGCTTTCTGAAGTACTACTTTTTACCCAAGAATTTAAATATCCCTGCATTTGACTTTTCTGACTGCTCCTTGCAGTTAAATTAACACTTCTTATAAATATTATCAATGATGATCATAAAATTATGATATCACATGCAGCATCTTTTTTTGGAACTTAATCATCAAAGGTCAACATTAATTACTTGTAATATCATCTTCTAACATAATATAAAGACACATTCAATGGTACCCCATAATGAAAACAATTTAGCTAAGGCAGTTTCCAGGCTGACAGTAAGGTCTTGTCATGAGAAATCATGATCTCCAGACCTAAATTAGTTTAGGTACGTTCTGAAATGCCTGCAGTACCTTAAGAGGGCTGGGACCTGTAATTAAGAATACAGTGGAACAGACGTGGTTATAAAGGTTACTATTGAGTCAAGATCACAATCTGTGAAGTAGATGTGGGAAACAAAAGGTGGCATATGGGGAACAGGAAGGATTAGAATTTTGCTTGGGGAAGCACAGCACAAAGCCTTGAAAGGCAGGATCTCCTGAAATGTTGTACAACCTGATACTATCAGTTCAAATTTTAGAGCACAAAAGCAAATGACACATAAAAAAACAGTCAGGAAGAATCTGTTCTACATAAGCAGCCATAAAACTTCCAGACTTCCAGAATTGATTATTGTACCTAGTTAATAACCTTTAAAACTAAAGGAAACCTAACACTTCTCTATACATGCATCTTCTTATGTTAAATGTTTGCATCTTATCTTTCATCTGCACTTATCTTTGTCTTAACAATGTTGAAGTTTGCAAGACTCTGCTAACACATTGAGTGGTCTCAGATCATTCCAATTAAAACAACTGGTACAATTCAGGCTGTCATCTGTTTGAACGAAGTCCTAAAGTTGCTTCATACAAAAGTGTCACTATTTGCTCCATGTTCCAAGTTTCCAGTGTGCCATTTCAAGTGCCTTCATGATGGCCTTCATTATTAGTGCAATAATCTAACAGTATAACAAATACCGTCTCCCTGCTCCTCACATGTCCAAGAATTAAAGTCACTCTCAGCTACAATACCATCATGGAATAAAACTAAAATTGGCATTAAAATAAAAAACAAAGAGAAAAATGTAAGTCCTCTTCTATGCCACTGCATCCCAAGATTTAAGTCCCAGATATGATTTACAATCGTAGTTTGTTAAAGCACAACTTCACATCTCTTCAGCAGTGAAATACTGCTTAACACACAATTAAGCATAGAAACATGTAAAAGTATACAAATTACAATAACCCCTATTTTCTTCAGCTTCTTAATGAACTGGCAGCAGTAATGAACCCACATGAGAAGACTGTATACCTAGACAGAAGACAGATAATTTTTGAAGGCTATTTTATTTTTCAGAACATCCCTGAAGAGTGAAGTCTTTCCTCAGACCAGCAACAGCCAAGTGAGTAAAAGCCAGCTGTTTTCTCCCACTAAGGCCTAGCCAGACATGTTCTTGAAATCCACATGGTAGACTTCAGAAAGACATGTTGAGGCACTCATACAAAAACTAGGCAGTCCTAAAAATCCTCCCCAAACCCTCAGTTCTATATTTTGCTGCTTGAAAGATCACCAAAAAAAAGCCTATTTCAAGAAGTGTTTGCTTAGATGACTTATACAAAGCATACATCTTAGAATTAAGATACATGGTTTCTCCAGCATGGTAAGAGAGGTAAAGAGAAGAAAGCATTCTGAATATGAAATTGAAACTTATTTCCACCAACTTACTTCATCAATGAAAATGTGCGTGAATTCAGCTAGGCTTCGGGCAAAAACTATTTTCTGAAGAAGAACTCCAGTTGTCATGTACAGCAACCTTGTATCCTTTGTGGAAACATTCTCCAAACCTACCTAATATGGGGGAAAAAAAGTTTAATATCTGTTCCCATCTCTAAAAGTACAGGGAGATGCACCTGAAAACTCCAAAGTAAAATACAGTCTAAACCTATCAAAATTGTTCACTAAGACCTGTAAAAGCTTCTGTACAAACATATTCTTAAAGCCCAGATATCTTATTTCTTCAATACACTAGATATGCTTGAAAGTAATAAAAAAATAAAAATACTGTACTTTAATATACTTTTAAATACCATTTAAAATTTTCTTATACCTGGTATCCTATAAATCCACCCAGTGTCCATGATCGTTCCTTGCTAATCCACCTGGCAATGCTGCTGGCACCGATTTTCCGTGGCTGGGTAACGGCGATCTTGCAGTAGGTAGAATGCTGAATACAGTCATCCAGAACATACTGTGGAATCTGTGTGCTCTTACCACTGCCAGTTGCTCCTTGTACAATCACAACTGAATTACTTCCTATCAGAGACAATATCTGAAACAATTTTTAAAGAAAACTCATAAGTCTGCAGAACAACTCAAACCAGTTTCAAACAGATCTGAAATAACAATAGCTTCTAGGCCACATATCAAACCTTTGTAATACACTGCCACATTTTCTATCATCTCCTAAGCATCTATAGATAACTGGACTTCTAAAACACATTACAAGATCACAGAAAAGAACATAAGCATGCATTTGCTCCCATATTCTACATAAATACCAGTAAACAGAAAGTGTAACAGTAATATCTCTTCCTCTAAGAATTTTTACACAGTGTTTTATTTAATGAACACAGATTTTGGACCATGCTTAAAACAGGAACAGAATTTTCCTTCTAGAAAACAAAAAAAACCAAAAAAACGAAACAAAAAAAAAAAAAAAAACCACAAAAAAAAAACCACCAAAAACAAACACCCCACCCCACACCAAACCCAAACTTCACCAAAAACACCTAACCTAAAATCAAAACAAAAAGAGCGCACACACAGAAAAAGAACAAAAACCAAAACACGATTTTCATCTTTGTTCCCTAATGAAATAAAACAGAATTACCTCTTCCCTGTGTTTGGCTATAGGCATATCCACACATTTATGATTAGTTACTGGTATAGAAGTATAATCACTTGATTCACACTGAGACAATGATGTATCTAGGCATAAAAATAAGCAAGAGGAAGTTATTCTTTTGCTGGTCTTTCTCTGTTGAAATATGATCACAGTATTTAAAACCTAACATCTCAAATTTGAATCACATACTTATGAGCATTAATGGAATTAATGTCTTTTAATACTAGTAGATTGAAGACATTTTCTGTGTTTATGCAACTGCTGTTTTACTGACTGCAGCTTTGAAAAACATTGCTTCTATGTATAAGCTACTGTCAGCATCTGGATACAAATTCTCTTCATTAAGTAACATTACTTTTGCATTGTTAAATAAGAGTACTTTTGCATTGTTTGCATTACAATTGCCAAATCTACTGGTTCCCAAGAACTTTTTTGACAATACTTTAAAAAATATGCCATATTCATGCACTCATTTTTCTCTTAAAAGCCTATTGTAGAAAGTAACCTGCAATTTGATGGGAAGACCAGTTTTCTACCACTGGCAATTAAATGTCTGGCAAGTATCATGATGACCTTCCAATGTCATACTAGACTCCGCAAGGAAGGAGTTAGTCACTATTATCACTAGGTAGTATAGGACATCTGCTACCAGGAGTTTCTCCTCAGCAGCCTGGTACCAGTTGGACCATGCAAAGCAAGAGTGACTGAACAGGCGCAGAGGCAGGTGGAAAAAGGGAAACCACAACAAGACTTTGGTAATCATTTTTGCAAGCTACAATTAAACTATCTGGCTAAAAAAAACCCCACCTATACCGAAATCAAAAGTGAAAACGCTATTTCAAATGGGTTTCATCTGATACTATGGTGAAATTTACTTATTTGCATACTGCAAATAAAAACTGAAGACTTCACTTATGTCATACTATTTCTCTAAGAAATATATACAGTAGTGGGAAAGAAATCTAGTATTTTGTTTGCAAAGGCACTATTTACTGTAAATTAAAGGCTATAGTCTACATATCTGACTGTACAGTTACAGCTTCCTTTGTTTGGAAAGGTTACGAATAATCTCACACAGCAGTGAAGCAGAAGCAGGCAGAACAGTTTCTTTTGTCTCTGTATTGTATCTGAATGTGCTCCAACTTCTCAAACTGCTTTCAATTGTCAAAGAAATCAAAAGCATATAGTCCTGCATTAAAGAAACCTCCAGGAGATGGACAATTCATTAAGATACATTCATAAAGTACTAAACCCTAGAGTTCCACAGCCTGTCTTAAACAAGAAAGATCCTAAATTCTGTGTAATGCAACAGTTGCAGCTGATTATAGCGCAGTGGTTTACTTAGTACTACTAATCATATACAACCCAGAAATTAATAACAGCATCCTTTAAAAATATTTACTGTGTCCTTTAAAATACTTTTGCACAAGTTTCTAAATATATTCCACAGAATATTCATATGTAGCATTCTGTCACAGCAGCACTGTTACAAAGGCTGACTGACTTCCCTCTGGCACAAACATGTCACTACTGAGACATCAGTAGGTCTGCATAATTTGACCAATGCTGGAAGAAAAGATACCAGTGCCACCCTATTCCTGATAAAGCAATGTAACCTTCCACTCCTACCAAGTTTCCCATTTAACAACCACAATTTTGAAAAATGTGTTGCAAGGACACAACAGTAGACAGCAGCAACTCTATAACAGTGCTTATAAAAAGAAGGGAGAGTCAAAGCACTTTCAATGGTAGGATTCACATTATAACCTTCTCTAACTCAGTAGAATCCCAGTGCAATAGTAAAAACCCACTGAAAGTTAATTTCATTGTAAAAACACGAAGGAACACACTAGAAACAATCATCAGTATTCATCTATTTGCTATATAATCACAACAATTTAATCAGTTTTGTAAATATCTTCTTCATTTCATTAATGAAATACAACCTTTTCTTTAATCTTGCTTTTCATATGACAGTCCTATAACAGCAATATCTTACCTTCTGCTCCTAAACATATGAATATGGAAGAAAAAATTATAAAAATAAACAGTCATCCAACGTCTGGCCAGCATCAGTATATGGAGTTGGAGAACTGGTAGTCACAACTATTTAGTAGATGCTGCAAGTACTAAGAACTGTATGATTTAAGGATTTTTTCTCTTACTGAGTTTGTCTGGGGAGCCAGCACCATGGTAACTGTGAGACCTCAACCTAGAGGAGACAGTATAGGTCTTGGGTCTCAGAGTAAACTGGCACCTTCAAATGAACATTGACACAATCCAAGAGCCATGGTGAAGTCCACTAAAAAATCCAGGATACAGACTTTTTCTGAAATCTGGTATGATCAGTAGTGAACACAATGATGACTTGCTACAGAACACTTGAATATACACCCCCATGAAAGTTCCAGGATTATCTAATTAATTTAAATAAACGTTCAACTGTGGACTCTATACCACACCTTCAACTCCAGTCTCGTCTTAGTTTCAATGTTGAATTTTTAAATTTTCTTCTTTAACATCTATTTATGGAATGAATCCTAAAACGAGGATTGGTCTCTCTCACTTTTTCAAATACAGAGGCATCTGCAGATTCAAGGACCACAGGACTACAGAGTTATCAACAAAAAAGCCACCATTTTCAACAGCTTATACTTTCACGAAAACATTAAGACTCAGACAACAAATCCAACAGATGCACACCCCTGTAAGCAACAACCTCATCTTGAGTTCAGACATATAAGGCCAGGCTGAATGAGGTACTGAGCAGCTGAGTCTAGTTGAGAGGCATATAGCAGGGAGGTTGGAGTAGATGATCTCTAAAGTCCCTTCCAACCTAAGCCATTCTATGATTCCAGAATATAGAGAATGCAAGACCTGAAATGTCCAACCTGAAAACAGTAAACCAAGGAAGCATCTAACTGCTCACCAATGCTGTTTCATGACAAGCAAAGTATTCCTGTATATAAGAAGCATTAATGCCAATCCAGAATAAATTACATTAATCTCTATCCACAGTGCAAAAAGAAAGTTAAAATTCAGCTGTGGGAATGATCAATTTGCCTACTCACTTCCTATTACTGAAGTTCTGTGAAGATATGTTGACTGCCACAACTAACAAGTCTACTGCCCAAAGAAGGAGCAATTTTCCAGTATCTCAGTTACTGTAGCACACATAGCAGATGTATTCTTTCAAGTATCTGATTAATGAATTGAATCTGAAGATATCTTTTAACACAAGAACATGTTTTTGTGTTCTGGGAGAAAAGACTATGAAGCTGGATCTTGGTATATAGAAACAAATTCATAGAATGGTTTTGGTTGGAAGAAACCTTAAAGATCATATAATTCCAGCACCACTGCTGTATTCTGGGACAGCTTCTGCTAGACCAGGCTGCACAAGGACCTGTCCAACGTGGCTTTGAACACTTCCCAGAAGGAGGCATCCATAACTTCCCTAAATATACCACTAAGCAAATTAAAATGGGACTTAAAAGTACTTGTTAGGTGTGTCAGATGAGATGTTTACTATGGTATCGGTAATTCTGCTAAGCTACAAACACAGAAAGCTCATGGGGAAGGAAAACCACTGGAAACAAGTTCCTACACTGACTCACAAAGCACAGGGACTTCAGAGTAAGTCATGCTACTCCAGTCATAATGCAGAGTACGTGAAGTCGATTCAGATTGTGCTCTGAAGAGTCTAATCCAAACCCTGGGAAAAGTGATTATCCTTCAAGACTGCAGAAAACAGACTAACAGTTTTGGGTCCTATGTTGACTGCTGAAGGATGCCTGAAGGTGACATTAAAATTCCTAAGAAAATGCCACAAGCAATTAGTCTTTGCTCATGAGACTTCTATTCTCTATCGCAATCCTCAGCTTGCAAATATGTTCATACAAATTTTCCTTCCATGCATGTTTGGATCCAAAACATTTAAGAAACTCTCTAACTTAATTTTTTTTTATATGTCAGAATCATAGAAACATAGAATCAGTCAGGGCTGGAAGAGACCACAAGGATCATCTAGTTCCAAACCCCCTGCCATGCCCAGGGACACCCTACCCTAGATCAGGCGGACACAGCCTCATCCAACCTTGCCTTAAACACCTCCAGGGAAGTGGCCCCAACCACCACCCTGGGAAACCCATTCCAGGGCCTCACCACTCTCATGCTGAACAAATTCCTCCTCACATTCAGTCTGAATCTCCCCACCTCCAGCTTCGCTCCATTCCCCCTAGTCCTGTCACTACTTGAGAGCCTAAAATGTCCCTCCCTGGCTTTTTTGTAGGCCGCCTTCAGATACTGGAAGGCCACAATAAGGTCACCTGGGAGCCTTTTGTCCAAACTGAACAGCCCCAACTCTTTCAGTCTGTCCTCATAGGAGAGGTGCTCCAGCCCTCCAAGCATCCTCATGGCCTTTCTCTGGACACCCTCCAGCATGTCCACATCCCTCTTGTAATTGTGACTCCAAAACTGGATGCAGTACTCCAGGTGGGGTCTCACCAACGTGGAGTAGAGGGGGAGAGTCACTTCCCTCAACCTGATGGCCACACTTCTCCAGTGTGCACTTGCGGCCCAGACTCTGGTTGGCTTTCTGGGCTGCAAGTGCACACTCCTGCCTCATGCTGAGCTTCTCGTCCACCAGCACCCCCAAGTCCCTCTTCTCAGGGTTGCTCTCCAGCCAATCACTGCCCAGCCTGGATTTGTCCTTGGGATTGCCTCGACCCAGACGCAGGACCTTGCACTTGGCCTTGTTGAACCTCATGAGCTTGGCTTGTGCCCACCTCTCCAGCCTGTCCAGGTCCCTCTGGATGCCATCCCTGCCCTCCAGCCTGGCTGCTGTACCACACAGCTTGGTGTCATCAGCAAACTTGCTGAGGATGCTCTCAATGCCTTTGTCCATGTTGCCCACAAAGATGTTAAACAAGACTGGTCCCAGGACTGATCCCTGAGGGACTCGCTTGTCACTGGTCTCCACTTGGACATGGACCCATTGACAGCCACTCTTTGGGTGCAGCCATCAAGCCAGTTCATTATCCATCTGGTGGTCCACCCATCAAATCCATGTTTTACCAGCTTGGAGACCAAGATGTGGTGTGGAACAGTGTCAAAGGCTTTGCTCACATCCAGAAGCAATGTTTAAATTGCTTCTTGTCTGTAAGCAATTACCTCACCTAAGATCTAAGAGATACAATTAGAAGGATCTCTTATGGGTGAGCAAATAAAGTTAGAAGTATCATAAAAATTATTTTACAAGCATCCTTCATAAAAAAAAAAATAGCTTAAGGATTTTAGGAGTTTACTTAAAACTTTTAGTGGATGATGCAGTTTAGAACAGCCAGATATTGGGGGGGAGGTTCAGTTCTCCATAGGATGCTGGAGGGAAGGAGGCAGAAAGAAAGGAGGCAAAAAGAAAGCAACAGCAGGGGTTTCAGTTCTGAAACCTTCAGGGCACATCAGCTTCTCATTTCCATGTTGTGCAGCTTATCACTTGACAGCTAGAGTAGTAAAGCCCAGTCTAGATAAATCCTTGATCACTTATGACAGTGTGCATGTTCTTAAACAGAATATGCCCTTCCAGACTGATACAGCTGAGAGTAAGAAATGGGTCTCAGTGCTCTTCAAATCTGTAGGAATAGCATATTAACATTTGAGAATAGCAGTCTCATTGACAAGTCAAAGTTGATACCAGTAAGAATCAGGGTTTTCTGAAATTTTTGTGTTATTCTACACTTAGCTTGGTCTCAATAATGTTGCATAACTCTTGCAGTTCTGTCACTATCCAGTCTGATCAGAGATCATCACTGGATCAAATATGCCTGGGAGCAGAGTGCTGGCCAGAGGAGGCAGGCATCAACACTGCATGAACAACTCCTGAAGCAACTGAGACTACAGACCATGATACAGAGTAGGAAGGTGATGGGGGAGGGGAAAAAAAAAAACATCTAATAGATTAATATGAGAGTATGTATGGAACACCACGCTTCTGCACTACAGCATTCAAAGCTTCTTCTAACCCCTTTACCCTGCCCATTTTCACCATTCAATACCTCCTCTCCTACAAATTCTACATAATACCCAGTGAACAAAAGACAGTATTTTATGGTTAGGACAGATGGTCAGATGTGCTGCACATGCTGGACAGGTCAACTGCACCTACTGTCTCTCACAGCTGACAACAGGCCAAACAAATGGCTTCAATATTTACCCAAGTTCCAGAGGTCACATAATTTGCAGAAGCATTGAAGAAAAGTAATTTCTAGAAAAATATCTCAATTTGATGAATATTGATTTATAAACAAAGGAATACAAAAGGTGTTAGAGAGAACAACATGCAGAACAGAAAAAACAACAAAACGCCCTGTTTCTGGGAGATGAGCTACAATAATAAATTTGGAAATTAAGAGGCACAGCAAGAGCTTGAAGCTGAGCTGTCCTGACAAGTGCATCAGCCTCATACTGCTTTTACCAGAGCTCCTATGAAAGAAGTGCAATCAAATTTCTCTCTAAAGGCATTTCCAAACAATAGTTAAATATACACAGAAATATGATAGAAAACAGGAAAAAAAGACACAAATACAATGAGTTGTTTACTTGCAGATATATTCCAATCACATATCTATATTTATCAATACAATAAACAGATGTATGCACATGTATCTATGCAACAGCATTATACATGGTGGTTTCCATAAAATAAGGCATTTATTTTTGCCTTATAAAAAGCAAACAAATGCATGTACAGCACTAAACAAACACGAAACACAGCAGAGGGGTTCATGGTTCTCTTTAGGAAAGGAGATGGGAGGAAAGACCACAGGAAAATGTCTGGTTTATCTGAGTTTATAACAAGAACAACAGAAAGTGTGTATATATATATACACACACACACACACACATTTAATTTTTTTAACCTGGTTCATTGTCATGCTGATCATTTCCAAAAGCAGTAAGCTCTTTTTTCTCCTCAGTTTGTCCACGCTCTTCAGCATATTCAGTTCCAACATCCTCTGTGATAGGTAGCCTGAAGAAGAAATGACAAATTTGTAAATGCTTCCTTAACAAAGTTATGGTTATCTATGAAAATAAAAGCATTATACAGTATGTTCATAGTCCCCAATTACTTCAATGAACTAACTTTAAAAATACATCTCATCTCTGCAGATAGATACTACCCTGAGCAAAGTGCCATATTAAGTCTTTCTGTTTATACTGAAAAATAATTGAGCTTCCAAAAATATCATCCCTGAAGTCTGTAGTATCTAGGAATTGCTCTCCTTATGAAAGTCCACAATTTCTTCCAAACAAGGATAATTTTTGTGATAAATTATTGATACAGTTTAATTATGAAAATACACGTAATTCTTTCATCAGTCTGTGGAGACAGGGCAAGTGGACAAGAGTAAACACAATCATCCCACTGCTTTACAGAAAGAACTTTTGTCTTTGAGTCATGAGATGACTCAAAGACAAAAGTCAGGAAAAAAACAACCAAAAACAAAAACAAAACAAAACAAAATTCTACTGAGAGTTGGAGTTAAGAGTAAGAAACACAGAACTATGTTCCTCCTTCTCTGCAAAGACATAGCAGAAGCATCAGTATTTAAGCTGCAGCAGAAATCACCAGTAAAGTTTTACATAATATGAGAATACAATTAATTAAATACTCCTGGGAAATGGAGTATTAAGCATTTCAAAACAGATTCACAGAAATACGTACATGCTTTCAACATGTGCCTGCATAGCTTCAGGTAAATGAGCTTAGCATTATCTCAGTGACTTGTGAGAATATAGTATGGGTTTTTTTTGGCTATCTGGACATTTTCTTTCAGAATACAGGTTTTCTGTCCTCAGACAGCATGCAGTAAACAAACCTCAGGCTACGCAATGAATAAAGAAAATATTTAATAGCCGGTCATTAAGAATGAACATTGCTCACTCAATGCACTGAATCAGGCTTCAGTCTTGGGGAAAATCATATGCATATGGTCATACAAAATGGAAAAACAATCTTCATACAAAATTTCTCAGTCTTTTAAACACTGAGGTTTGCTGTCTTAATAAAATAAAAAGCTTTCAGAATGTTATTTTTTAGTCAAAGTGGTGGGAAAAAAAAATCACTGTAAAGCCCTGTGGCTCTCTCCCAAGTCATCAGACCAATGCAGTCAAGTAATCTTTAATAACCCATCAGGAGGAGGTATCATCCTAAATATACCTGTGCGAACAGAAAAGGCTGGAACATTTTTTTAATTTGCTGATAGCAGAGGAATGACAGGATTCAGAAATTCATATCCATTGCAGTCTACAAAATGACAATAGACATAAAGAGATATTTCTGGAGTATTTATGAAACGTGTCTGCCTAATACACCAGTTATCTCTTCCCAATTTCTTTCTGACAGAGTGAAAACTCATTTCAGGATGCCTACCCTGCTTTTGCTTAGGCTTTCCAGATTTCAGTCTTGGCACTTGCCTACTTTTAGGCTTCTCTGAGTCTTTGGATTCCCCCAAATACTGCAGAACATTAGCAAATAGATTTTAAACTGCATATATGAAACATTCAGAGTTCTTTCAATTTATGAGGCAACAGAAGGCATTTTTGGACTAACAGTTACTGAAAAGTTAAAGTCATAGGTTTAAGGAAATACAGAAGACTTAAGATGGTTTAAATTCTTTCATTTCTAAACAACTTAGCGCATGTTTCATTCTTGAAAACAACCTGCAAACATGTAACTTTACTCTAAACAGACAAAGCCATAGAAAATTATTATGCACTGAGAACATGACCAATCAATAAAGTCACTCAACAATAAGTCTTGGTATGCCCTAACATCTGAAGGTGTACACTTCTCAAGACCTACCTATTTTGGAAAATACTCTCAGTAGTTGCAGACATGGGAACTTTGAGCCTGAAAAGTAGCCATTAAGAGGTTTTCTGTACAAAGTGTAAAAGACAGCATGCCTCTGTTCAGAGAATTAACACTATCTTATGAGCTTATGGGACATTTTCCTTATTCTTTACCACGTGGTTTATCTGCTGAAACTTTTTTTTTTTTTAAGTGTTACTGATCTAGATACAGAAATTACTTAAAATTGTTTTGAGCACTATACTGGGACAAAATCTTTTTAAGCATTTCTTATCTAAGTTTAAAGGAAAATTCAGTGTCCTAAACAAACTGAAATACCGCTGCCATGTCAGAGAAATTACTAAAACAGACATCGTTGACACATCCAGTTGTACATGTTTTCAAATACAGTGAGGATGCCTTTCTTTAAATTCAGCTACAGAAAGGTCTACCTTTTCTTCAAGCTACAGAATGACCTCTAGCAAGCCAGCAAGCCAACAAGGCCATTGTAACAGAGTACACTCAGAAAGTGTTTGTATTTGAAATACTTACCAAGGCATCTTAACTCATAAAAAGCAGAATTAATTACCCATTTTAACCATAATGGTGAGACAATTTGTTTGGCTCTTTTCAGAATCATACACTACAAGGCCAATGCATACATTAAATACAGTTCATGTCTGCTTATTAATTGAACAGATTGTGGTGGTTCAGCAGTTACCTGCCCCCTCCCCCTGCCTCCTACTATGAAATAGCCCAGGCTGGGACTCAGTCGGCTGGAAGTTAATAAATGAAGCTTTATATTTACAGCTTTGCACAATATACAAGCAGATATTTACAATTTATTACAGACATATACAGTAAAAAAGGTAATACAGAAACATCACACTCCTCCCAGAGATCAAAATCCCTAAGAGGGAGTTTAGCCACCGCTACCACCTTCCCCAATCTTATCTCACCACCTCTTTCATGCAGCATATAGATGAAGGTAGATCGGCCAGGGGGATTAGCAGCAGGAAAGAAGTTAATGAAATTATTCAGTTCCAGCTACAAAAGGCAGGGAGAAAAAGCCATGCGAAAGCAGCCACAGCCCAGAGTGGTCTGACTTATCTATATTTGGGTTACAACTCTTAATTTTTTTTCTTTCTCAGTAAAGCTATGAGTGAAGTAGCATCATCAGTGTTTTCCTTTCTCAGCCTATAGTCTAATTTCTCATTCATATCCTCCAATTAATTCAAACCAGCACAGCTGATTCACACAATCTTATTCCCAGAAAACAGAGGAACACATTTTAATGTATAAAGAAAATATTTAAGTATGCAACAAAATTCCAAGTATTAAGATGTGTTCTTGTCCATTTTCAGACATCTTTCTATTGAAAGCTATATAAACTTAGTAATCTTAGAGATAAATGAATGAAAAATCAGTGTTCTATGGCTGTGTTTTTAAAAGTTACTATAGATGTACTTTTTGCTTATTTACATTCTGCTGCATCTGACACAAAATCCCTATTACATGAGACTGGGGCTTGAACATAAAACTAGAGATGCTCATCTCACAGTTCAGAAGAGAAGGACTGCCCTAAGCTATGGCTTCTATCACACATGCAAGCTGTTCACCTACTTAAAGAAATCTGGGGTGTGGATGGGGAATCACTTGGAAAAGCATTTAGCTTTCCAACATACATAGCAGTATTTTGCTGTACAATTTTTGTATGACATATACAGTAGTCTGTTTCAAAACATCTTTTCTGGAATTAAAATAATGTGATACTTTACATCACTGAACATTTGCCATGACAGTAAATAACCTTCCACTGGGTTTACTGAAGGACATACTAAAAATTTATTTTAACTGACAGCTGGTGATCCATACTTTTAGAAAACTGGTTTTACCTGCAAAAGTATTAACTTTAAAGAAATAGCGTACCGTTGTTAAAAAAAAAATTTCAGTCACACATGTATAGGTTATTAATAGAATTCAAAGTGAAATCTGTTAAATAAATACAGATTTTAAAGTTATTTACAGATTATTACACAACTCTAAAAACTGATAAGATGGTTATTTTTTTCCACTCAAGAGAACTGTTCTAAAATGTAATTAGCTAAATTTAGTGCTGAAGTCTTCATATGCAGGCATCTTAAAGGCTTGCTACTCATTTCTTTCTCACAGAAGTTACTGAGAGCTCCTGTTTTAAAACCTTAGCTAATACAGAAGAAGGAGAGAGAGGGAGCACACAAACTGCTTCACAAAAATCCTTAAAATCCCAAATGCAAGTACTTCAACTTGGATATGCTATGCAAATTGAACATCTCAGAAAGATGCATTCATTGCCAAACTAACATTTCTGTAAGACCTTCAATTTTTCACATTACTCAAAGGTAAAATAAAAAAAATAACAATCACAAATGCCAGAATGAAACAGCCCAAATCCCTGCAGTTACTGTCTACTGCTCTGGAATTTTATGTCAGTGGGAGAGACCAGACTGAACTGCTAAGTTTCAAAGTATTGGGCTCCTCGTGGAGATGAGCTGTTTATGAGCTTGTCTTATTGCAGCCATAGCTCAAATAGGGATGCTTTGAAGAGGGAAGCTATTAACCTGTGGCAGATTGTGACAAGCCACAAAGCAACTATTTCTGTACCACATGTGAAGTGGTTATTTTATGAATTAGTATGGAAATCCATTAACATCAACCAAAAGCACAGTTCCTCTATCAAGCACTGTTTCAAATCCTTCAGTTACATCACAAAGCACCTACACTCTGTAAAAGTTCAAAAATCAAACTTCAAAATCCATCCCTTCCATCTAATCAGAAAGACAATTAACTTGGCTGAATAAAATAAAAAACAAAACCCTACTCTGTAACAAAAACCAAGACAACTAACAAACAACAAAAATCCCTACATAAATAAATGTAGTCTACCTTAAATAAATCTCTGAATAAAATATAATGCAAGTAGGACACTGTACTGAATTTTAAAAATGCCCATGAACATTTGCAGAAATATTGAGGTTGAAAAAGACCCTTGGGATCATCAAGACCAACCAAAAAGCCTACTCTACAAAGCTCACCCTTAAACCGTATCCCAAAGCACCACATCCAAACGATCTTTAAACACATCCAGGGGTGGTGACTCAACCACCTCCCTTTGCAGCCCATTCCAACAACTGACCACTCTTTCTATGAAAAAAGTTTTCCTAGTGTTCAATCTAAACCTGCTGTGTTGCAGCTTCAGGCTGTTCTCTCTTCTTATATTGCTAATTGTCTGTGAGACCAGCACCAACCTCTCCACAACATACCTTCAAATATAAGACTTCCTCAATTTTATACTGACACCTGTAACTTCCCTGCTTGGTGAAGCATCACCAGAAACACTAATGCTCAGACAGTTCAACTGTCCTGATTTTATTAGTCAGAGAGCCAACAGTAATAATGGTAACTTACACAAATTTTGGTCAGTTAGCACTTGAAAGAGAATTAATACTACTGTTAGCTGTCACAGCAAAAGGACTAAACAGCAAATCTTACCAAGAGGCCTTTTGTGTAGGCTTGCAGCAAGTTTTGTTCATACTTGTTAAAAATCAAAAGCAGTAGTTAAGTGCTGTCTGAAGCAATCAGATTACACAGACTCACCATCTATCTGCAGCTTAAAACAGCCATATACTGTCATGCTTAATAATAAAAAGAGAAAAAGGAAAGGGGAGGTGTTCAGTTAGGTTTGCCATCTACTGTTTGGTTAGGCATTGGTCTGCCTGTGGGAAGTGGTATGTAACAGCCTTTACATCACTTGCTTTTCTTTCTCTCTTTTCACCCTTTCAACAGTTTTTCTCTCAACTACAAATTTTCTTCCTTTTACTCTTCCATTCCTTTTCTACTGCCCCGTAAACCCACAAATCCACCTAACTGTTAATCTTCAAATACTCCTTAAGAGTTATGTTTTGCTATTTTATGAACAAAACTAAAATCCAGGTATATTCAGCACACTCAACTTGCATTTCACATTGACCCATTCTGTTTCCCTGCACTAAGTTTCAACTATTTCACTACCCATGTTGTGCTTGTACTTACATCACAAGTACACATAAATATCCTTACTTACATGCATTGTGCTTGTTGTGCTTGTACTTACATCACAAGTACACATAAATATCCTTACTTACATGCATTGTGCTTGTTGTGCTTGTACTTACATCACAAGTACACATAAATATCCTTACTTACATGCATTGTGCTTGTTGTGCTTGTACTTACATCACAAGTACACATAAATATCCTTACTCCCTAGGTCAGCTGTGCCTTCAGCAGAACTGAGAACTCCTAGCAGCTGGTAACATACAAAGCCATAAGAATATTAACAATCAGGGAGTTAAAATTTTAACCCTAAAGAACTTAAGCAGAAGTATTGCTTGTTTTTGAAATAAACTCTTAATCTTTACAGCCTCACTTTGGCTATTTATTTCCAGATTATCTTAATCACCAAGCTCCCCCTCATTGTGCATGTCCAACAGGAAGAGTTAAAAGAGGAATTCCTTAGAGTCAACTAGACATTTTGAGTACTAGTCATTTTCAGGTTAAAGATTAGCACCACAAACTGTGCTTTCATGCCTTCACTCCAAGCTGCATGTAGTTGAACATAACCACTCTGAAGCTGAGGGGCGTCACAGCAAATTCTGGGTTTAGATGCAACTCACAACAAAACACACCCAGAATGTAACTGCCACCATGGATGCAGTGGCATCTTAAGAAGAATTATTTAACACCACACCAGATTGACTCTTCTTTGTCCTCAAAGAGCTAGCAACAGAATGAGGAGGAATCAAGTAGTAAATTGAGCAGTGTCTCATAATTCATTTACTTTAAGATTGAAAGGAAAATAATAAAAAGTACATAAGACACCAGTAGGAACCATTCTACAACATGCAGCAGGGCACACTCTTCATTCTACATGTAGTCAGTCCTAATGACTGACTACAATAAGGATCACCTGCTATATTAGAGGCTATGTTTACTAAAGACAGTAGAGAAAAACCCCACACCCTTCCACATTTATCAGGGCAACTGATGTCATCTACCTGGACCTGAGTAAGGCCTTTGACTCTGTGCCACATGACACCCTGGTCACCAAGCTGGAAAAACATGGACTTGATGGGTGGACAACTCACTGGATGGTCGCATGCAGAGAGTGGTGATCAAGGGCACAATGTCCACCTGGAGACCAGTGACAAGTGGCGTCCCTCAGGGATCAGTGCTGGGACCAGTGCTGTTTAACATCTTTGTCAGTGACATGGACAGAGGAATCGAGTGCACCCTCAGCAAGTTTGCAGATGACACCAAGCTGTGTGGCACATTCGACTTGCTGGAGGGCAGGGATGGCATCCAGAGGGACCTGGACAGGCTGGAGAGGTGGGCCCAGGCTAACCTCATGAAATTTAACAAGGCCAAGTGTAAGGTCCTGCACCTGGGGCGCTGCAATCCCAAGCACAAATACAGGCTGGGTGGTGAGTGGCTGGAGAGCAGCTCTGAGGAAAAGGACCTGGGGGTCTGGGTGGATGAGAAGCTCAACATGAGCCTGCAGTGTGCACACGCGGCTCAGACAGCCAACCGTGTCCTGGGCTGCATTAAGAGAGGCATTACCAGCAGGGCAAGGGAGGTGATTCTCCCCCTTTACTCTGCTCTTGTCAGACCCCACCTAGAATACTGTGTGCAATTCTGGAGCCCCCAGCACAAGAAGGACATGGAACTGTTGGAGAGAGTCCAGAGGAGGGCCACGAAGATGATCAGAGGGCTGGAGCACCTCTGCTGTGAGGACAGGCTGAGAGAGTTGGGGCTTTTCAGCCTGGAGAAGAGAAGGCTTTGGGGAGACCTTATAGCAGCCTACCAGTATCTGAGGGGGGCCTACAGGAGGGCTGGGGAGGGGCTGTTCACAAGGTCTTGTAATGACAGAACAAGGGGGAATGGGTTCAAATTGGCGGAGGAGAGATTTGAACGGGATGTTAGGAAGAAATTCTTCACAGTGAGGGTGGTGAGGCACTGGAACAGGTTGCCCAGGGAGGTTGTGTCTGCTCGCTCCCTGGATGTGTTCAAGGCCAGGCTTGATGAGGTCTTGAGCATCCTGATCTAGTGGGAGGTGTCCCTGCCTGTGGCGGGGGGTTGGAACTGGATGATCTTTGAGGTCTCTTCCAACCTAGACCATTCTATAATTCTAAAGTAATTTCACATAAATCATGATTATTTTGTGCACTCACATAACTATGGGAACTTAAATTACTTCAATGATTCCTCACATCTGTATTTCTAAGCCAAACGTCACATAAACAGCACAGCTACAAGCCACAGAGAAACCAAATACATGCACCATAAACCACAGGAAATCCTCCCCACAACCCAGAGTCACTGCTGGTGATGCATTTAGGTTGCTTCATCATTTGATGTATGGTTGTCTTTGCTCATCCATGCTGATGCAAACATTGAACAACCTTATACATAAGCTCTGCCATGCTAGCTCTTTTAAATGCTAGGTCTACTCAGCCACTCAAGATGAAACTTTTATTCTTCTGGTGTGAAGGCACAGGAGACTCAATTCAATATATCTAGCTGCATGGCCAGCAGATTCTCCGCAGCCTTCCATTTCTACTGCTCTTTCAGAAAAAGAACCACAAAACCACAGAATGTTAGTGGCTGGGTGGGGCCAACCCCCAGATCCTGCCAGAGCAGGATTACCTGGAGTACGCCACACAGGAACACATTCAGTTGGGTTTTTAATGTCTCCAAAGCAGAAGGCTCCACAATGCCTCTGGGCAGCCCTTTCCACTGCTCTGTCACCCTTACAGTGAAAAAGTTTTCCCTTGTGTTGATGTGGAACTTCCTGTGCTTGAACTTGAACCTGTTGCCTCTTGATCTATGATTAGGCATCAGTGTAAGAAGAGCCTAGCTCCATCCTCCAGAAACAATCTCCCTTCACATATTTACAAACATTAATGAGGTCACCTCTCAGTTTTTTCTTGTGAAATCTGAAGAGCTCCTGCAGCCTTTCGTCATAAAGGAGATGTTCAATTCTCTTAATCATTTTTGTGGCTGATGAGTGCTTCACTTGCACAGCTAGAGTAATCTGCAGTGGAAATCATGAACACAGACCAATACAATCATTTGCTTATTGATAATGGAGTTTCTAGAACAGGTATTTTCTACCATCTTAAGAAAAAGGAGCAACATCTCATTTTTCCTTCCTCCTCCCATCATCTAACATCTCCACACACCAGGTTATGCAGTCCTGTAGACAACTAGTGAGAAACATCTTTGTAAACTGGCAGAAGTGACAATTTGTTCAAAGTAAGCCCAGCTTGATGTAAACCTCCCATTTACTTGGAGTTGGATAGGGTAGAGGATAACGAGTACAGGAGAAAGAAGACTATATGTACACTTCGGAACACTTTTTTTTGCACCAAGAAGTCCACAGGAAATAAATACGATATCACTTTTTAAAAAAGTTATTTTCTGCACACAGCCATTTAAAAATAAAAGTAAATAACCTCTGTGTCTTACACAGGAATGCAAGAATAGAAATCTCATTTCACCCACTGTGTGCCAGCCTTATTTCGTTATCCTATCAAATGTCAATTATCATGTGCTCTTGTAAGGTTTCTGTTTTGGAATAAGGTTCTTTGCTGATGAACCCAAACCTACCATAGCAAGAAAGAAAAGACCACTAAAACTATCTAAATTGACTTATGAAAGGACATCACTTTGGCAACTCCTGCTGTTCCCAGGGATCAGTCCAGGGACCAGTTCTGTTCAACATCTTTGTTGGTGACATGGACAGTGGCATTGATTATACCCACAACAAGCTCTGTGGTGTGGCTGAAACACTGGATGGAAGGGATGCCATCCAGAGGGACTTGGACAGGCTGGAGAGGTGGGCACAAGCCAACCTCATGAGGTTCAACACCACCAAGTCTAAGGTCCTGCATCTGGGTCAAGGAAATCCCAAACACCAATATAGACTTGGCAGTGACTGGATGGAGAGCAGCCCTGAGGAGAGGGCCTTGGAGGATGCTGGTGGACAAGAAGGTCAGTATGAGCCATCAGTGTACTATTGCAGCCCAGAAACCCAACCAGATCCTGGGCTCTATCACGAAAAGTGTGGCCAGCAGGTCAAGGGAAGTGACCCTCCCCCTCTACTCCACCCTGGTGAGACTCCACCTGGAGTACTGCATCCAATTCTGGAGCTCCTATTACAAGAGGGATGTGGACGTGCTGGAGCATGTCCAGAGAAGGGTCACGAGGATGATCAGAGTGCTCTCTCTTATGAGAAGAGACTGAAGGAGCTGAGGCTGTTCAGTCTGGAGAAGAGAAGGCTCCGAGGTGACCTTATTGTGGCCTTCCAGTATCTTAAGAGGGCCTATAAGAAAGCTGGGGAGGGACTTTTTTAGGATATCAGGTAGTGACAGGACTAGGGGGAATGGAGGAAAGCTGGAGGTGGGTAGATTCAGACTGGATGTGAGAAGGAAGTTGTTCAGCATGAGAGTGGTGAGAGCCTGGAATGGGTTGCCCAAGGAGGTGGTTGAGATGCCATCCCTGGAGGTGTTTAAGGCCAAGCTGGATGAGGCTGTGTCCAGCCTGATCTAGGGTAGGGTGTCCCTGCCCATGGTAGGGGTGGGCTGGAACTAGATGACCCTTGTGGTCCTTTCCAACCCTAACTGATTCTGCATTCAATTTCAGGACAGCATCAGAAAAGAAGTCTAAAATGTGCTAAATTAAGTTATAGAAATGCAAGACTCATTAGGAATTTTTCCTTGCCTTAGAAAATTAGGGAAACAAAGGAAAAGGAGGTTGAAATAAAGCTTAAAAGTTAAAGAATCTTCACTTTATAGTCTATATTAGACACACATACAATTAGGGTTAATCTACAGGAAAAAATGAATTAGCTAAGAACTGGCAGAGTAAATGATGGCTTATTTAAAAAAAAACAAAACAAAAAAACAAAACCAAAATAACTCACCATTACACAGCTAACATTACCACCTCGCTCAAGTATTATAACATGATTTAGTCACCAATACCAGCAAAGAAAATTTCAAGAGAAGAGAAAGTGAGACTATAAATATATGGGTTTGCTATATTACAGTAAGAAAGTAAATGTCCTAGACATCTAAATTTACAGATTGAATGAAGACACAAGATTGCTACATAAAAAGCAATCCCCAAAAAGGAGCTAAACACAAAAGAGAGAGGGGCAGAGTGGGTTTAAAAAAAAA
>VWZI01011413.1:561392-584234 GCA_013396835.1 Psilopogon haemacephalus
AAAAATCCCCACCACACTCATTAAAGTAACTTCTTTCTGTTAAGTCAACTGTCAAACTCCCAAAATAGGTCACTGCTAAGGCTTTTGAGTAGAAAGACACATCCCTCTAACTGAAGATAAAGACCTGCCTCAGCCTAGGCATACAAGGCTTGACTCTTCATACTTTATTTAATTATTTATATTTGGGTGACTCAACACTCTATTGAATTCAAGAAACTTTTGCCAAAGCCTTCCCAATTGGTACTGAAACGTTACTGGCACTGAAATAGACTTCAAAGTCCCAGGCATCTCATACATACTGGGTTTACAAATTACACTTGCATTAAACAACCTTTAAAAACCCCTATAAAATTCTGTCCTGCCACTTCTGGAAAACGTTACCTACTTTCAGAAAACCCAAGAGGTCTCAGAGATCTAGAGCCCGGTAATGACAGCACTAAAGGACAAGAGAGTACAGGTATTTTGATATGCCACTTTTGTCCTTTCCTTAAAGCAAGCACAGGAACAGGTAGCCTGAACTGTCTCTGCTGAGCTTCAAAAATATTTGCTCTTACAATGTTAGGCAAAAGGTTATTTTTTTGTTGGAGGCTGATGTACATCCTTTAAGAAAGCTCCTGAAATGCAGTGGCCCATAATTCTATAAATCATAGAGGAAAAGAACAAAACACCTAACCCTCAAGGTTCTCAGTTTAGATTATAATTCCAGTGAATTGTGAAAAATAATATATAGAAGTGTATACAAATCACTTTTCTATACTGGACACAGATACACAAACCAAACTTGACTTAAATACTACAATTACTATGCAATGCCACAATACCTTCTAGCTTAGGTATCATCCAGTGGGAAAATATGTGGGTTTTTTGTTTGTTTTCAATTACCAGGCACTAGTGAAAACCAAAAGTATCAGGCTATCATTCAAATATTGTTAAGTTCTTCTCCTTGTCTGTAAACTCTGCAATCTTAGAATAACGTATATCAAAGAACTGATGCCAATATACTTTCAACTATCTTTATCCAGGTAACTTAAATGTCTCAGGTCCCAAAAGTAATAAGAATATATGGTTTAGTTAGACTACACCATTCAGGAAAACAGACTTAATTGCTGCTCAGAAAAAAACCCAGAAGTTCTGAGGGAAGCAAACAGCTTAATTTTGAAAATAACAGAGAATATCTGCTGTAAATTATATCAGTATCTCAGCTGCTCAAAACTTGCTGGCTAGGAAGTAACATTAGAAGAAAATAGAAAAGCCCATAGAAATAAGACACTTTTCCACAAATTTGTGGCACGATTAAATTAAACTTATGAACAGAAGTATACTGTAGTTATCTGCCTACAAACCCTGGAGCAAAAGAAATACTTTTAGTTACATATGAAACTACTAGTCAAACATTTTATGTACTGTGAAATAATTATTCAAAGATCAGTCACTTAAAAATATGATAAAAGCCAGTAACACTGTTAAGAGTATGAGGGGGAAAAGATCAGTCCAAATTATCAATGTTGCTTATTGATTTAATAGTTAAACGCACAAAACCCTGCTCTGTGAAAATATTTCCTAATGAACAATAGTTTACTTCTGAATCTCATTTACCACTTGCCACTGCCAAAAAGTCACAAGCTGCACAACTCAATCTGAATAAATCCAGTCTTTTCTAACACTGCTGCTGTTTTTCACCAGCATTTGCTACAATTGCACACCAGCCTTAATAAACCTAGAGAAAATCAATCCTGCACAGTGTCTAGTGATGACCAGGACAATAAAGACAAGTAGCAAATTTTAAAATCCTGTTAAGTCCACACCTATTCACTCTTGGACTATAGACACAAACATCACCCACGGTGTTAGACTAGAATCCACTCCCATCCCACCCAGAGGCGGGAGCCAGTAGGGGCAGTTCAGACCCTATGTATATGCCTCACACCTGAGACCACGAGAACACACAGCAGAGAAAAAATGCTGTTACTAAGTAAGTGTGCACGGTCAGAGTTAAATTTTTCTTTTAGGTGACATAATGGAATAGGGAAAAAAGGGAGTTCTAATAGCTGAAATGTCCCAGACAAGCACATTAAAAGTGCTACTAAATACACTCAGCTTTTAGCTCAGAAATTAGCGTCGCAGACTGAACTAGTACTATTATGTAAACGAGTACTATTATGTTAAAAACTACACCTCTTAGCTGGGAGACCCCCGCCCAAAATGCCTCATCCTATGAGTATGCACAGTAAAGGTAAGACAAGCTTTATATTTAATGAAAAGCAAGCAAAAAAACTAAGCAGTGGATAATTATGTGTTGACATGAAATGTAGCTAATACAATCCACTGTGTAAGTATCCTTTCTGAATTTCATCTACTGAGCTAGATTTGTAGGAATACCTCCTAGCACTCAAACTTGTACAACTACGTAAGAAAGTAATGCCTGCTCGTTAATACTAAAACCAGTGTTACGGAATGTTATTCCAGATTTTCATGACAAGGTCACCGGTGCCCTCACAGATGGCACTTTACCCCGGGCGTGAAGCGCTTCTCTCAGCCGCCAAGAGCAGGCCAGCGCCCTGCACTCACCCCACAGCCACTAATGGCTCCTGCGCAGCAAGCGTGCCGGAGGGGTGGCGAGTGGTGCTGAGCCGGGCACCAGTCTGCGTCTGCTCTCCCAAGAACTCGACAGCAGTCACAGCTTTGCCAATGGTGAACCAGTCATTGAGCTGCTCCTCAGTGAGCTTCCGCAGCATGATGGCACCAGCACGCAACTCTCCGGACGCACTTCACACCACAACTTCCCCAAGGCGCCCCCGCGCCTGCGTTTCCTATTTTCCCGCCTCGTTCCAGTCCCGCCCCTACTACGTGACGCTGCAGCCCGGCGCCTGACTTGCTGCAGCAACATAGACGGGGTAGAAAGCCGTGTGGCCGAAGATGTTCTTTAGTGGCAAGCTCAACAGCGTGGATCCAGCCGTCTCTTTGGCTCTTTCCAGCATAAGGCTCCCTCCCGTCTCGGATACGAAGGACACGGGGCAGCCAGTTTCCCGCTCGTACCCACAGAACAATGGCCGAGACACCCTGTCCTTCCGGTCTCCTGGGGCATGTGTCCCATAGGCACGTCAATGTCTCAGTCCTCCTGATTCTGACCCAGAGGGTGCCTCCCAGACCGCCAGGATAAGCTATTCTCTAAGCGATAGCTTTTGATAGGGCCTTCCAGGCATTGTCCTTGCACTGGACGACTGCTGTGCCCCCTTCTCGGGAAGTAGGAGTGAGGATCAAATAGGGCAAAATACAGTCAGAGGGGCCCTAGGCCTGCGTGTGGGGTTTTGCAGCGACATGAACGGTATGAGGGCCGAAAAAGGGTCCTTGAGAGGCTGCTGGGCCAGCAGGGACGTGACGTAACCTATGCGCTGACAGAGGATTCTTCGCCCCACGCACCCCCGGGCATGAAAAGCAGAAGCAGGGCCGCACGAACATACAACCGAGCGAACCCAAGCCTGCCCGCGCACAGTCCCAGCGCAGAGGCCGCTCTCGTCCTCCGCAGCCGTAGGGGGCGCTGTGCGGCGGAAGCGCCTCTCGGTATTTGCTCGTTGGAGCGTCCTTTCCCAGCATCCCTGGTGGCGGTAGCGGAGCCTGTTCTTGCTGTGTGACCTTCGCTGGAAGCCTCCCGGCTGTAACGGTGGGTTTCGGTGCAGCCAAGTCCCGCTGCTGGTTTGCGGTCATCACGCAGGGGTGTCTTGGGAGTTAGTTGTGGTTTAGCCTGGGAAGGGTGGGCGGGATGGCCAGCGGCGCTGGAGCTTTGTCGTTGTTCACCCACCCTCTTCCCCTACGTATGGGTCTGTGTGGGTCAGGCCCTGGGCAGGGGACAGGTTACTCGGGCTATGGAGGGATCATGACAGGGGGTCCATGAAAGAGTAAATTCAGCGTTGTTCCGAATAGATTTCAGAAAAAAACAAACATGAACGGTGACTTGCCAGTGAGGCCTTAGGGAAAGGCCTCTGTCGGATTTTAACGGAGTGTTAATTGGAAATAGCATTGCTGATTCTCTGCTTTTTGTAGTGGCAGGAAAGTTAGTCCTTTCTATTCAGTCTCTTTGCTAACTGTCCTCATATTCTGTTACAACAGAATGACTGCTGTTACTACACTATTCATGTGAAGCAACAAATACTGGAAACTTTGGGAGAGGTGTAGTGATAGCACAATACTGCCAGGACATCAGGCCACAATAATAAACCGGATTGAAATGTCTGGCCATAAACATAACTGTGGGATTGATTACAGATATAGAGTAATTGTTATGAAGATGCTTTCGTTATTTGAGAATAACCCAGATCTTTCTAGTTGTTTTGACACTGGTTAACCTTGTGTCCTTTTCTCTTTGATGTGTGCCAGAGGATTCTTTACATTAGTAATGGCAAATAATAAGTAAGCATTACCCCATGGAGGTTTTTTTTTTTTCCCTGCGTCTCAGGCTTAACATACCATCTACATCTGTATGTAGCCAATTCATTGGATTATAATAACTGTAAATAGTGACTTTACTGGTGTGAAATGTTGTATGGAAGTCAGTAAAACATTTTAGTGTAACATACTGTAAATGTGTGCTAACATGCAGAGTAGGGTTGATTTTAAAACATCTTACAGTTTTCTGCCTGAACAAAGCAACATAGAAAGGGAGATAAATGTGGATAGGTTTCTTCTTGCTCTTGGAACATATTTTGAAGCAAAATGTTCATGATAACTCATTAATTCAGTAGCTTAACATTATTTGTTTTGCTGGTTTGAATAGAAATTACCACATTGGGAGAGACACCTTAGCAGTTGGAAAGATAAATTAACTTTGTAGTGCAAGGAAGGAGCCTCTGTGCCTTTTCTGGGTTAAGGCTTTCCTCCTGAGAGGATCTGGAATATTAAAAAAAAAACAACTGCCTGATAGGGATAGATCAGCCCAGATATTGGTGCTCTATAAGTGCTCTATTGAATCATCTTCAAACCCTTTCATCAACTGTAATTTACCTTCTTTTTTTTATACCTTGGCCTATAAATTGTAACCTTAATTCTGAATTTTCATAGCTTTGCTTTAGAATGAGTACTTTTGCATGTGTTTGGAGATTCTGATTATTTTTAAAACCTGTAAACTGCTGCTATTATGTATCAGGAGTGTGTATATATGTAAATATGTAGGTGTATATAAAAATATAGAAGGCAAGAATGCAGTTGGAAAAGTCATTGTTGCAAAACTTACAATTTTCAGATGGTGCAGACAATGCTTCCCAAGTCATTGAGGGCCATGAAATTCTACTTCACCACTGTGTATCAAGAAATATGGGTCGGTGTAGCATTAACAGCTTATGTCTATTACAAGATTTCATATGGCGGTAAGTTACACAGTATAATCTTCATTACTTTGTAAATAAGGTTTAGAGACGAGAATGTCCTTAGAAGATAGAAATCAGTCATTGAAAATAGCCAGCAAATAAGAAATTAACACTCTTACTTAAGGACAGGCTTTTGCTGTAATTTCAAAGTTCTAACATGCTTACTGCAGAAGATTACACTAGCAAACTACCGAATGACCACTATAATTCTAAAAGATAAGTAACTGAGAACTAACATAATGTAGGATTTGTTTTTTAAGATTCCATCTTACTTGTAAAGTGTAGCCAGAGGCATATGTTTCTAAACTTACTTGGATGAGAAATTTTTAAAGAATCATTATGTTTTTGACTTTTCACTCATGAGATGCACAAAATCTAGTTTTGGAAAGGTTTTGTCCTGTAAGCTCATGAAAGCTAAAGCACTGAGTTTTAGGGTGTATCAGTGAATTTTAAAATGTGTGCTCTTTGGTGATAGCAGATCGCTTTCTCAGAGGAAGACACAAAATGTCTAATGTAAAAATAAATTTAGGTGGGCCAGGTCACTCAAAGGAGAATGGTACAATAGGCTATGGTTACTTAAAAGACCTAGTCATCAATTTAGGCTATGCTGAAAACATTCCAAGTCAAACACTTTACTAGCTATCATGAATAAGGAAAGTTAAAGACATCAGACAAACTTGACAGACTCCTCATTGTGGGAACAGCTGACTAATGTTACATTACTATTTCCCTAGCTTTGTCCAAATAACTTGTAGCAAGTCTAGAACTACACTTAAAAGCTTAATTACATGTAAATAGTTGAACAGGAAAAAAGTTTAACTTTTTCTTTAGCTTCTTTAATTTCAAGAACAATTAATAATTAGAAGATTGTTTAAAGTTTGTGTTCATGTCATGCTAATTTTTTTTTTTCATTTATGATGTAAATTATAGCTGTGGTAGTGTAGGGTTTTGAGGGCCAAAACCTTGATAAGGGGCAGCAGTATGCTAAACATTATTTAAAAGTGCAAATAGCTTTTAATAGCTGTAGCCCTTGCCACAGTTTGGGGAACAGTTTTGGAAATAATACACATCTCTACAGAAGAGTATGTTGTAGAAGAACTTATATTGGAATAACCTCATGAGCACACTTGATGCAAACCACTGCTTAAAGTCATTAGATCACAGTTAGAACAGGTTTTAGATTATGGCTTTATCCACAATTCAAGTTAATATTTCCAAGGGTGGAGATTGTACAACCTCTTACGATTATCTCCTCTATGAATATTTTTTCCATCTATTTTTGTCTGATTACTGTGAATCAGTATTTTAGAACAATTATAATGGGAATGTAAACTAAGTTAATATACTTAAAAGAAAGATTTTTAAAGCAAACTGTATTGTTACCACTATATCCATATATAATGTAAAATAGAACCATTTTGTATATGTTTCTTTTGAATTACAGTAGGACTTGATCACTAAAGTTTCGAAATGTATGGAGTTTTGCTTAAATATAAATTTGAAAAAAATCAGTATTATGTTTAATAATATGGAAAGCTGATATATGTTCATTAAATCGTTTTCAACCTAAATTAGCAAATCAAGTACTATAACATAATTGAGGCTTGTCTGCAAAAAAATAAATAGGAAATGTTTTTTAAGTGTTCATCTCTCTTTTTTTTTTTTTTTTTTTTTTTTTTTCCAGGCAAGAAGGCAGTGGCAGACAGTAAGTATTACATAGTTAATACCTTGCTGTCTTTTTAAAAATAAGTGCAATAAAAATTAGCTCAGCACATTTTATGTAAGTTTAGGAGTTACGTTAGGAATTTTTAAAATCTTTAAAGACTGCTTCCAAATAGGTAGTTTTTGTTGTATAAATGGTTTTTTAACCTAGCAACTTCTGTGAATCTGAACAGATGGTAGCTCTGTCTTAAACTCTCCTTTGCATAGGTTTTAGCAGTAAAATGACAGTTGTATGCCTTGCTTGGAGTGAGGATTTTTTTTTAATATCAGTAACAACCATTTAATGGAATTGCGTGAACCATTACTATCTCAAGAGTAGCTGTATATTTTATCTCTCAAAAAACAAATAAGGTTAAACTTGTATTCTGAATTTTTATTTTTAGAGCTTCTATAAAGTAATGTTTAGGTATTTTTGGACATTTTTTTGCTGACATTGTTTTGAAATTCTAATTTTTCTGAAGTTTAACTTTTTGCACCATGATGATAGCTCCAGCTTAATTTGTGTACACAGATATTATTGACATTTTAAAATATGTAATTAGTGAAAAATACTGCCCAGTAGTCTCAAGGATAATAGCATAAGAAGAATGGAGGTTTGCCTATAGTACTTTAAAACTTGTGAGAGAGTTGTGAAAGTATTGGCCAAGTGTATGTATGTAGTCTGAGGGGTTTGTTTTAATTTGACAAGGCAGATGAGTCTGCTAGTTCTTGTGTTCAGATGTAGGTACAGTTGTCTGTCCTAGGTTCTGAAACTACATGTCTGAATTGATTTGCTGTACTCTTTGAACAGTCTAAATCATGTCTTTCTTTCAGAGTCCTCTGGTGCTGGCCATCATTAAAGACCTCTTCTCTTCTTGGAGTATAAATTTGGTGGTTTGTCATTTTTACTGTAAATGAAGCAAGTTACAACCATAGGGAAGATAATTCTAAAACTGTATGTGATCCATCTGCTGTAAGAATAAATTGCTTGAGCAACAAGACATTAAACATGTTGGAAAAAGTACACTGGACTGTACTGTAATAGAATTTTTAGAATAAGCATTTTTTGTTTCTACAGTTCTTATAAATTCCACATTAAACCTTTGCAACAGTACTTCGAAAAAGCTCAGATTTCTATAGACTTAGCCAACATTTCTTAGAATAACATCAAGACTTCTTTTTTCTTAATGATACCTTTTTTTCTGGCTAAAGCTTGTTAAATAGTTCATTTCTTTCAAAATGTCATTTAATAGCACATGAAGTGTGAGGCGTAATTCTCATCTTTTTGTCAACTTGTGGTGCAATAATTAAGGTACAAAAAGTTATTTTTAAAACCTTGATTTCTTAAAGATTTTTTCATTCTGCAAGGTTTAAAAGCAGAAATTGTATTACTAAAACATTATAAATGCTGTGTTGCCTCTCATCTCTTCAAAATTTATCCTTCTAGTTAGGCTTAAAAGCCTTAGCGACTATGAGTAAAGTAACATTACCAGTCATGTTTCTCCAAGAGCTTTTTTTTAAAAGCATGTATAGCATTATTCGGTTTAGAAAGAATAGGTGACCTTCTTGACATTTCCACCTTCCACAGTTTTCCTTGTTGTTGCATCTACTCTTGATACATTTGAGGTAATTATTTCATCACTTTAGTAATTTCTGTGTGTTTTTCAGTGTTTCCTCATTGCAGAAAGAAAGCAGTTTCTTTTTTCTTTTTTTTTTTTTTACATAAAAGCATCCACAAGAAGGGAAAAAGAAAACCCAGAAGACAATGGAGCTTCGAATGAACATATATATTAGGCCAGTGGTGATTACAGGGTGGGTCCAAGTTTTGGTATAGTTAATAAGTGATTCAGATGGAAAATTTATGCCAGGTGAGGAGCTATATGTGTATTTGTAATGCAAATTTATGATCACTAAATGACAGTTCCTAAGATGCTACACACACTTTAAATTACCTGCTTTAGCAGTTTTCCAATTACAAGCTAAAGAAAACAAGTTAGGGGAAAAAAACCATTAACTGCTGCAGGAATTTCTGCACTTCATCTAGAACATAGCACACTCAGCTGTACCCACATGCTGTCCAAAATCCTGCACGTTAATTGAAAAGGAGGAGGAGCTTCTGCTAACTTGCCCATAGAGTAGAGTTAACTGCACTTCAACTCTTACTGCTTCTTGACATCTTAACTGCCTTAAGTTTCTATCAAGGACCTTACTAAGTACATCTGGGAAGTCATATCCAAGTTAAGAAAGCTACTGAAATAACGCTACCTGCGACTGGTTATTCCATTAGTGTATCTCTGTCAGAAATTTCTGTGAAGGTTGTGGAAAAGTGACATTTCTTATAGTGAAGTGTGGGAAGAATAATCAGTTGGAGGTTTTTTTGTTTTGTTTTTTTTTTTTCTTGCAGCACTAGCATCAGGAACGTAGCCTTAGGTAGAGAGGCATTGCAAAAGACTGTCTTGAAATAAATAGTTTAGATGTGCCTTTTTTTCTAATTTAGTTAAGGGGATTTCTAAATGTAACTTTAGAAAGTTTTTCCTGCTACAGGTAAGTGTCTATATAGGCTAGCCTTAGATCCTGAACAAACCCATTTTCTATGGAAATTACTATTTAAGATCCAGATTTCAATCCAAAGAGGTAATACTCAACATGATTCACAATTAAATACCAGTGGGGGAAATGGTTACTACTCATGGACAGATCATGCCGTTTCCATTTAGCTGCTGCCTCTTTATATTGCCTGTGTTTTTAAAACAAAAGGATTACACTTAAATTTTGTGCATTTTTCATTAGTTGCTTGTGATTAGGCATCAGCAATGATAAAAACTGTATTTACTATCTTTGTAGTGTTAATACGACAACAAGCTCCTGTAGGGCTTGAAGAGCCTCATCCAATTACTGCAGAACCATTTTGATAATTTTTGGTGGTTTTTTAAAATTTATTTTGGTTTGGTTGGTTTTGTTTGTTTTTTTTTTAATCAATGCAGAACATGAGAGCTCAGGAGTAGGGAGCTGTATTAATAATGACAGTGCTAATACATAATAAAGATGGGGTCTCTTCTGTATTTGTGTCTTTATGCTGGGACTTAGTTATGGCCAGGATTTCTCATTATTGAGCTCCATGATTTATAGAATCATAGAATGGTTTAGGTTGGAAGAGACCTTAAAGATCATCCAGTTCCAACCCCCCACCATAGGCAGGGACACCTCCCACTAGATCAGGTTGCTCAAGACCTCATCCAGCCTGGCCTTGAACACATCCAGGGAGGGAGCAGCCACAACCTCTCTGGGCAGCCTGTTCCAGTGCCTCGCCACCCTCACTGTGAAGAACTTCTTCCTAACATCCCGTTCAAATCTCCCCTCCACCAATTTCTAGATAATTGTCAAATATCCTACAACTAGAAATCTGAGTATCCCCCTGCATGCTAATAAAGTATTATGGATTGCTGTAGGGAAGCAGCAAACTACAGTCAGAGACAAGGAAACATTAGTCACAGGGCCCAACCTACTTAACCTGTTTAATGGCTGATGTGGATAAAAACCCCCAAATGTGTATTCATGGTAATTGGGAGGATGAGTAAAGTTGCAGGAAGTGATCTAAAGTAACTAAAACAGCTGAACTAGTTTCCTATTTATCTGAATCATAGCAAATTGCTGTTTGTAGTACAAATGCAACCTGATACAGAGCTGGTATGTGTGTGTATTGTACTTTCAGTCCCCAAGGAAAGGAAAACTATCAGGTGCTTGTTAGACACAGGTGATTATGTTTGACATCACCACCAGATGGCTGAAACGAAACTAACTGAGGAAATCAACACATGAAATCTCTATTGTTTCATTCACGGAAATCTGTAAAGCTACTAGGAAGGAAAGACTAGTAGAGGGAGATTCCCTTATGCATTAAGTATGTTAGCAATTTGGTAAATGGAGAAACAAGAAGTGACAAGATAGTGCTTGGATGGCAAACACTTCATACTGTAATTCCATGACCTTTAGCAATTAACCATCGGCAGCTAACATTCTCTTTACTTTGTAAAGCCATGCGACTGATAAGAAGAACTTGTAAACAAGAAATTCCTGTAGTCTGTTCCACTGCTGCAGGCAAACTACTTGAAAAGAGTTACTTTCCCCTAACTTCTCAGGAGCTGACCACCACAAGAATGGATTATTTGAAAGTTTTAATTAAGTTCTGCTAAGGGTCTTTGGTTTAACAGTGTAAGTACTCTGGCAGCTGCACCAGCCTGTAGAGTTTCAACACTTACCAGTGCCTTGCTTCTTACAGATGTGCCAATACAATTACTTATGAATCCAGTCAGGCAATTTTTCATCATTCTAGGTTTTCTGCTCTAAAAGGGCAAAAAAACACTCAGGGTTTGTGTTGGTTGGGGGGTTGTGTGTTTGTCAGTTTTGTTGGGTTTTGTTTGTTTTTGTCCTTTTTGTTGTTCTAATTTGGATTCATCTGATTCTGTCTACAGCAAAGGCACTTTCTAACTTGCATTACAGCAGAAGAGCATTATTTTCTTGGTGAATGGAGACAGAAAAATCAGCATTTCTAGCTTCACATTTAGTCACTCAGCTTTTATAAGTCTTTGTGTCCCTTAATGCAAGTTTTCTCCTCATACCCAGCTATGCACATGATCAAAGTATTGTCTCTCCCCTAAAAACTGTCATCACTGTCAATACTCAGAGGAATAAAAAGAATGCAGGACTCCACCCTGTATACAAATCAGGAATGTCAGCTCATGCTGCGGCAAAAAGGCAGAGCCTTGCTCCTTCCTCTGTGACAGCACATCACTTTCTCAAGTAGTATTAATTAATTGAGACGAACAAACAAATAGGGCATAGGAAAAATAATTACACCAAATACCGTAATACTCAGTACTTGCATGAAGAATACTTTTAGTAATAAAGGATAAATTTGGTAGTGATTCCTCAAATTAAATTACATTATCAGTTGTCATCAAATGAAAATACACTTTTAGTTCTTAAGACATTCAAAACCCTGAAGTAACTTCAAAATTGACATGAGTTTTAGCTATTTTATATCCATATCATCACAGTAACTTATACTCTCTGCTGGAAGAGACAATAGAGATTTCTTCAGAGCTAGTGAAGTGTGTTTGCTAGGAAATGATAATAGGGATTATGTGGGTGGTAGAACCAACAGCTGTATACTCAATGAATCCCATCTGTGATGATTACTTCTGCCTACACAGATTTTTCCTGCAGTATCAGTTGTAGTCTTCATTTCTTGTTTTGACCTGTTGTGCTTAACATACTTTGAATAATATTAAAAATGGTTGCAATTAAGGGGGATTTTTGTAGGTATGAGGTAGAAACTCTTGGGAGGTATTTCATATGGAATGCTATATAAACAAGCAGAATAGCAACAACTAAACCAAATAGAGTATTATGAGAGGAAAAAAGGAAGGATAAGTAAAGTGAATTAGAATGTGAACAAGCATTTGATACAGGATCACGAAGACAAAGGTCCCCTTTTTTTGGAAGGATCTAACCATAAGGATTTACATCTTTACAATCAACTCTATTATTTATCTTTTGCATATACATAGCAGTCTTCAAAGCTAGACTTCTTTTACAGCACTATTGACTCTGCTGATATTTCAGGTACCTTTTAATTTAGTTGAACAGAAAAATAGCCTTTTATAAATTCTCTTATACCTGACATTGCAGTTCTCTCCTTAAATACTCTTTATTTTGTATTCCACATATTCTAGCTCATACAGCTTGAAAATTCATTTGGTCCCAGCTAGGACCTCAAGACACTTCTTTAAAACAATTTGCAAAAACTTCAATGATGCATTTCTTTCAGCAAGCTAAGAATTGGAGTCAAGCCAATTTTAAGAAAGGGCCGACTCTTGTTTCAGTAGATACAAATACATAAATACTTTGATTTAGTTAATTCCTCTGGAGTAATGCAACTAGAAAAGGAATCTTGCAAAAAGTACTTTTACTTTGCTTTCAAATTACGTATTCTTCTTAGGGCTAACTATCACATCTTTTCAAATGAATGTTAATTTAAACATGTACTCAAGCCTGCGTAGGCAACAGAGGCAAAAAAAAAAAAAAAAAGAAAAGGGTAGAACTTCCACATAGCGATTGGAAGTTATTTTACCTTGTGCTGTAGTTCACCCATTTATAGAATTGAGATACTGGTTTTGATTGTGAGACATAAGCAATAGACAAATATTTCAAGTAGCATCTAACCATTCCTAAGCAAGGATGTTATTACTGCCTATACTCCCCCATGATGAACACACTCCTCTCCAGTCTTTCATGTCTTATGTTTAGCTGCATATTATATGTTTTTTGAATCGATCAACCTAAAAGATTCTAAACACGTTCTGGTGATACATTTTCTACTGTCACTATTTCTAGGGCTTTTCACGGAGTAATATTCAATAGGATTCCATCAGTGCTGTATTCAGTTCTCCTCCCTTTATGGTTTACATTCTTCTGTTTATGCAGCTAAGAACTGCAGTAAACTTTGTTGTAGGACCATAAGAGTAAACATAAAGCTACTCAGAATTATGTTTCTGGAACATAACAGACTTTGATATAAGACACTTTGAGATAAGGCACTTTGAGGCACTTGTCTCATTAATGTTACCAGGACTATAACACCATTAATTTACCTGGAAAAGAAATATTTATACAAACGTTTAAAAAAGATGAACCTTAAGTATCTGTGAGGCACAAATTCAGTATTTTTCTTTGTAACATGGAAAAAAACATTGCTATGTTTTGGATTAAATCTGATGGCCAGATTACCTGAGTGCAGTGGTTCTTCTATAAAAATGCACTTTTAACAAAAAGTGGGTTTGAGATAAAAACTTCAGATTAACAGTAAATTATATACACCTCTATAGAAGACAGCCATGCTTTGACATTTTTTTGATAACCAAAAAGCCTTAAAATCACTTAGGGCATTAGGGTTTTATATATATCTATTGTACAGAAATGTTTTCCATAGAAGTGTATCTCAAATTATAACTGTGTCCTATTTTATGGGTTTAACCGTGTTTTGTTTAAGCAGATTTGATACTCCCTTACCATATTTTCAGAAGAAATTTACCTTCTGGTTCTGCTCTGTAAAATGTGTGATAAGTACACACACAGAAAAAGGTAAAGAATGTTATCTCTAGTACTGTCGTGTTAATGTAGTTGTTTAAATTCTAAACAAATTACTTGTGTTTTTTTTTAACACACTTTTAATTTGGACTACAAGTAAGTATTTGTATCAGGAACATTTTCTCTCCAAGCCTCCTTTGCACATCATCTTCTCTCAGTAATTGCCGAAATCCACCTTTTAGTGTATGCCAGACTCAAGAAATCACGAAAAATTTCCTAATCTCCCTTTCAAGTTGTAATCCTTGAAGTTCACCCATCACCAGGCAGAACAGAAGGAAGTGGGAGCCCTATTACATTATAGCCTCTGCATGATTTTTCTTATTAGATCTACTTATATCAAGTAAGCCAATCAAGAAAAAGACATATTCTAGATGAAGATACACATTTCCAATTAGGATTCCCTGGGTTTTAATATGGGAATAATACAAATTTAACATGAAAACAAACCTGTATCTGACCCAACAGTAAACAGAAGTAGATTGTTTTCAATTACAGTATGCCCATCTTAAACAAGGAAGTGATTGGTAACACAAAATTTGAAGATAAGCCACTCATAATTTTTGTAGCATGGGCTAAAACCCAAGCATGTGTTACAGATTTCTACATTAGTCCTTTAGCTGAGGGAGGAAATAATTGAAATCACTTCATATAAAAACTGTTTAAGATGTTTGTGTACTTTACTCACTTGAACATGGGTGAAATATGCGAGAGGAGCAATGTTTTAAGATGACTGGGCTTATCTGAAGGTGTCCTACAAAAAAGCTGGGGAGGGACGTTTTAGAGTATCAGGTAGTGACAGGACTTGGGGGAATGGAGCAAAGCTGGAGGTGGGGAGATTCAGACTGGATGTGAGGAGGAATTTGTTGAGCATGAGAGTGGTGAGAGCCTGGAATGGGTTGCCCAGAAAGGTGGTTGGGGCCCCATCCCTGGAGGTGTTTAAGGCAAGGCTGGATGAGGCTCTGTCCAGCCTAATCTAGGGTAGGGTGTCCCTGCCCATGGCAGGGTGGGGGCTGGAACTAGATGATCCTTGTGGTCCCTTCCAACCCAGACTGATTCTGTGATCTTAAAACATGACTCATCCCTCTTCCTTTCAAACTTTAGTCAAGTGGTACACACAAGTAAAGTAGCATGTGAAAATAAAAGAGTGAGGAACTGATTTACTAATCTATCACTAATTAATGTTTAAGCTATAGTCACAGATACTTCCACTCATCATGGGCATATTGAGAATTTAAGGAGAAAAAAAAAAAAAAAAAAAATGTTGTAAAGAAACAAGAGCCCAGATGGTTACAACCTGAAAGGTACAAGTACAGAGAAGCTCTTGCAGGACATTTAAGCTTTTGTGTTCTCCACCTCTTTGAACAGAGTTAATTATTTCATAATTATAAATTACAGGGCAGCAGAACAAGGTTTTCTGAGTGTAAAAATTATGCCATGTGAGCTGTCTTAGAGAGATCTTCTATAGCTAGAAAATAAAATATTAACAATACCTATTAGGAGTGTATAGCAACACATTTGAGTTGAGGCCACAACATCCTCACAAGTATACTCTTGTGCTGGATTAAACATCTTTTGGTTATTGTTTAAAGAAATTACATCTCTAGTCCACCAAATGCAGAGTTGAAACATAGGACATATCAGTCAAATCCCCAGCACTGCACACAGCTCTGCTATATACAACTCAGATGGCTTCACTCCTGCTTTAATTATTCTCCTTTTCAGAATGATGCACTGAGAGGACTGTGCTATGGAAACTTTAGAGCATTAGTCATCTTGTCCAGCATACATTACTTTAGAATATTACAAGGTAGTGATGAAAAAATATCTTTCTTCTCTTCACGTGTCTCAAATGCTGTATACAAAACAGACATCAAAGGATTTCCTTTAGATTACTATTTATGGTTTATCTCTGAACAGGTCTAGTGGGATTTAAAATACGTTGGCTGCATATGAATTGAAACATGGTAGTACATGACTATTGTTCTGTATGAATTCCTTATTGCAGGCTTTGGAAGTCACCTTGATATTTGAGTGAGAGGTCACATAAGGCCACAGTAACTAATTAAAATATCTTTCCTTTAAATATATACAGTTCTTCACACAGTATTTCACTGAAGATTTTAGACTACTTGCTGTGAAACTCTCCTTGAAATACTTACTGTTTTTATCATCTTATGTTTGTATCATCTGTTACCTAGCACTGCGTCTGCATGCTTACTGCCTGGCAAATTAGAAGTACTTCCATGACCTGAATTCTAAAATCACTTACCTACTGAAGGCCAGTTTCTCCTGCATTACAGCAAATGCAAAAATGTAATTTTTGAAAGTTTTATAATAATCCACTCATCCATTTAGAAATAATATACTTTTTTTTTTTTTTTTTAATGTAATACACATACACCTCCCCTTCACTTTGTGGAGATTTTATTCTGCTGTTTGTGAGGAGACTCATCCTAACTGCAGCCACCCAAAAGTCTGATCTCTAATCTAAGCTAGTCATCCAGGCTCCATCTTAAATCAATAGAGACCTTCAAAGACCTAGAGATTTAGATAGTGGGATGAGTATCTCAGCATGGAATGGATTGCCTGCAGAACTGCCTCTCTCCTTTCCCTCCCCATCCCAGTTTATCTACACAAGGAGCATAAATGACTGATAGAGAATATGCATATAACTTCTAGATTACTAAAGTGGGATAAGATTGATCCCACCCTAAATGTTTGACCTCTGGGTCTGTTTCTGGCTATAAATAACAATATCGGTTATCTTAAATAATATTACATGAAAAGAAAGAGTGGTAAATTAATTCAACACATATTTTCGTGTGACACCTCCAAAGCCTGAAAACATTTTCCTATGTTCAGAAAACCATCTTTAAAAGTTTCTGCAAAACCAAACAAAACTTCAGTCTCAGAGTGCAGGAAAGATTATTTTTCTCCTTTTGTCTATACATAAAAAAAAGTAGAAGAGAGTCAGACTTGGTAGTTTAAAAACTTTTAAATACATTTGAAAATCTCACTAGAAGATACTTAGAATTTTAACTCAAGTAGAAATTGGAACTTCATCAGGAGGGCTCCTGAAAATTTCACTAGTCTCCCACCTTTATCTTTGGGAATCAGTGCTTGTCCTAAGAGTAACGTTGGGCACAATCAAATAATAGGCATGACTATATTAACTGCAACTAATGTACCTTTAAAAAATAAATCTAGGCTAATACAGACTTATTTTGGTATTTTTTTCTCTACTTACCCATGCATTTCAAGTATTTTTAAATGTACATCATTTTAGTGTTTAGCTAAAGCAAATTTCAATTTCTAGCCAAAAAGGAGCTCAAAATCAGTTTGATATTTTAAGTAAATGTCTATTAAGTTGTAGTGCCTTCAGTTTGTAAAGTATTGCTGGGTTTCTTTTTTCCTAAGAGCTGAGAGAAGTGTGAAAAGTTTTTACTTGACATGCGTAATACTTATACCACCAAATAAGCACAAACCCTTTCCTTTAGAAAAAGAGTGACAAAATCAGACTGCCTCTCAGAAAGGCAACATATTTGGAAACAAGTAACTTGAGGTCTGTATCTCTGGCTTTATCTGCTTCCATAACCAAGCTCGTTTTCTTAGGCATTCCCCAAATCATGACTGCTTTTGTACAGCCTCACTTATCTACACCAAACAACTAACTCGTAGTTATTGTTGACCCCTTTGGCCAAACAACCAAATTTCTGCAAAGTTGGACACATCACTTGGTATGGCAGTGCATGGGCAATGCAGAAAAAAAAAATTCTAGATTATTCCAATTGAATATCTCTGCTCACAAAAACATTTGTAGTTCAAGTTGGAATTAGAAGATTTTATAATGGTTGCTTTGTCCCTTGACTGCTAGAAGAGCAGTTCCTGAAGAGTTCTGTAGCAGAGATGTTGCCACATTTGCACATACTGTTTTTTTCCCTTTGTTCCCTGATTTCTGTGGGAAATTAATGACGGGAAAGGAAGAGACAAAGGGTTGTTTGTTTTTGTTGGGTTTGTTTGTTTGGTTTTCTTGTTTTGTTTTCAAGGGAAGCAACAGGAGTAAGAACAGACTTGCATATAAAGTACGTACTCTGCCTTTTGAAGACATTTCCTCTCAGCCCACAGTATCCAGTCTGTCTGGTTGCTGCATTGGATGAATGGGTCTGGCCAAAAGCAAGGCAAGGCCTACAAACTGTTATACTAGAAGCCATGATTCCAACAGAGACATTGCATGGAAAGCCTTCCTTCCCAGCAACAATTGTCTACACCATATTCTCCCACTTTTCATTGTCAGCATTCCTGCTGTTGCAATGGAAAAGTAATAGTGGGGTAATATTTACAGTAATTCAGGTTTCATTACCAATCACTGAAAACAGGGAGGAATCAGCTGTAAAATATACCTGCAAAGAAATCTTAGACCATCACTTAAGAATCGCTGGCAAAAAGATTATCTGGTTAGTAAGACTACAGTTTTTATAGTAGGTGTGTGACAAAAGGTGCACAATTCCCTTGTAAAAATGTATTTCACCTTAAACAGTAAGAGGAAAAAGAAATTTCAATTCACTGCCATTCTTTTGTTCAGTAAAGTTGTGCATCTTTTTTTTTTTTTCTTAAGATACAGAACTACTGGCGATGAAGTATCTAAAACTTAACCTGTTTCCAAAGCTGTGTGCAACGTGAAATTAGTTTACAACATACTGAGTGTGCTAATAGTAGTGCCACTGAGTAGCACTCTGAATAGTACTTGCATAGTCATTTTGAACCAACAAAGTATTATCTTGTGATGTTAAGGGATTATTTCCACAAGACCAATTTATTAAGAGCAACAGAAGCTTTGACCCATCGCAAAGCTGATAACCAGAGCCTACAAATACACTGACAAGGATACAGAATGAAATCTCAGGCATGCATATGTTATTTTAAGGTAACTTACACAATTATGTCATGGAGTCATACATTAATAGGCTACATTTAACATACATGACTCTATTTAAGATTAATGTTGTTATTGCTTACCCCTCAAAGGCTTACACATACACATAAATCAAATTTCTCTCAAAAACTTGGGAAGTTGTAACTTTCTTCACTCCCTGCTGTCACAGTGTTCTACAAATAAAGCAACAAAGCCTAGAAAATGGCCATTTTCAGAAACAGCTGAAGCACTGGATAGGTCCATGTAATTTGTAGATTAAGATCTCAGAGTCGACGACATGAAATCTTCCTACAGTAGTAATATATGGTGATGTTCTGCCTTAAGAGTTCAGCTTGACTTCTTCCAAGCTGTTAACTTTCATCTTGCTATTGTTGTAGCTCTACAAAATGAGACACCAGCACACGAAGAAACTAAACCTTACATTCAAACACGAGACTAAAGCCCGTAGTTGACATCAGGGTCCTGTGCACCTTCTGCTGTTAAGTGGAGCTTTATATATCAAACGCATTTCACAAATAGTGAAAGGAAGGTAAAATGACGGTGACGGTAAACGTGACGTTACACTAGCCGCAAAGAACAGCGAAGTGCTCAGAGGTGCTTCGGGTGACTGAGACAAGCTCTTAAAAAGTGACTTCCCCAGCATACCCACTCGCCTTAGCTCCCAGGCTAGCCCCACGGGAGCACAACGAACCCCGTGTTCCCACCCAGCTTCCCCGGCAAGGTCCCGCACACTTAGTGTGTCGCACTCCGTTCATCCGCGTCCCAGCGTTCAGCTGCAGAGGCTGCTCCCCCATGCAGCAGTGACCCGGGCAGGGCAGGGCCGAACGACCCAGCATTCCCCACATTCCGGGGGCAGAAAACGCCCAGGGCCGCTACCCCTTCCTCCGCCTCCGGGGCCCGCGGGCAACCCGTTCCGGGCAGCCCGCCCAGAGCAGGCTACACGCGCCGGGGGCCCGACCCGGGGACAGGGCGGCACAACATTGGGAGCAGGAGACCACGCCCAGAGCGGAGCCGCGGGAATAACCGGCGGGACAGGGCCTACGCGAAACACGGCGCTGAGTGTGACCGAGAGGTGTCACGGCAGGGCCCGCATGGGGCCCCAGCATGGAGCCCACTCCCAGCCACGGCTGCCGGAGGCACCCACGAGCACCAGGCCCGCATAGCGCCCACAATCACGTGCAGCAGTACAGCGCGCACGCCCCACGCGCCCCCCTCCCCACGCTGCCCGGGCGCGTACCGCCCGCCGCCACGCCCCCTACTCTTCTCGCCTCGGCCAATGAGGCCGTGGTAATGGTTAACCCATGGCTGGGCGGTGCGGGCGGAGCGGAGCGGAGCAGGAAGCGCCGAGGGAAGCAGGCAGGGAAGACAGACAGGCAGACAGGGAGGCCGCCGCCGCGCAGAGGCGGAGGAGGAGAGTGGGGGTGGGAGCCCGGTTGCCGCCTTCGCCTCTTCCTTCCGCCCGCCCGCCCGCTGTGGGGAGTAAGGCGCGCGGGAGGCACCTGTCACAGCCGCTAGAGCGAAAGCGGCGTCCGCCACGGTGAGAGGCGGCGGCAGAGGCCCGGCACGGCGATATCTTTGGTGGGGCTGGCTGAGGAACAGCAACGGAGATGATGCCGGTGAGTAGGAAGGGGTTGAGTTCGCGTCGTCACCTTCTTAGCCTGGCGCCGCTCTGCCGGACAGTGGGACGCCTTCCCTTTTCCTGCGGGGCCGCTGGCGGCGGATGGAGTGAGCGGCGCCGCCGTCATCCTAGCCTGTGCCCCGGCCAGCCGGGGCAGAAGGCGGCAGTGCTGTGGAGGTACCGCTGGGCTTCCTGGCGAATCTAAGGCCGCCGTCCATGTATTCTAGGGGGGAGACACGATCTATTCCGTCTCCTTTCCTCAGCGAGGGGCAGCAGCCCCTTTTCTCCAGCTGAGCCGCTTTCGGCGTTGCACCGGCCGTGACAGGTCGAGGGACACATCCCCCTGGGCTCTCCCCTCGCGTCTGCCTGACAAGGCTCCTTCCCCGCCCCCCGGCGCCCTCTTGTGCCCGCGGCAGTTTCGGCGAGGGGCAGAGGGGAGTGCAGGTTTTGCCCTGCGGCCGGCGGGAAGACCCCGGCCGCCCGCCGAGACCCAATGTGAAGTGTGGGTGCATTTTCTATGTTTGTATGAGTGGGTGTGTGAGTATGTTTGTTTATCTTGTTTTGGTTTTGGGTTTTGTTTTGTGTTTTGTTTTTTTTTTTTTTCCCCTTCCAAACACCGATTCATCGCTGCTCGGGTGCGAGGAAGGGTTAAAGTAGTCCCGGGGCAGGCGGCTCCGGCCTTTCGGCCGGTTGTCAAGCGAGTGCAGACGGCAGCTTCATTTCAGCCTCGCCACCTCTGCGGGCAAGGCGATCTCCTTCCTCAGTTTCAGTCACCTCTTTTATGAAACCGTCGCTTTATCGAGGATAAAACCTTTCATTTTCGTGCGAACAACCTTTATTGTCTAATGTGACAATCTCTCTCCGTTTCCTTCCTTTATCTTTCCCTCCCCCTTTGGCTGTGGGCTGATGCAGTGGTCAGAGGAGAGTTGTTCTTGATGACTGTTCGCTTTATGACAGGATCCTCTGAGACTGAGTAATAAACAATTACATTCTTTTTGTTTATTTCTTTCAAACTCTTTTTGATCTCAAATGTGGGGGTTATGAGATACTCCGTGTAAGGGAGTATATCCTCTGTTTTCTCTCATTTCAGTAGAAATGAGCATTTTATTTACAGTTTCTCTGCAGTGTTTGCATGTAAAGCACTGCAGCAGAATGTTTCTCAGTGACAATATTAAAGATGTCTTTTACAGAATTTCAGTGTTCTAACTTTGTTTCATGACTGAGAGGCCTGAAATCAGATGTAAAATTTCAGATTGAACAGTACAGATAGTATTTTAAAAACAGGTATTGTAACAGACTAATATGACATGTTTCTTGATTTCCAGCCACTAGCTACCAAAGTATTCTGTTGATACTGTGTAAGAATTTCAGTGTACTGGATGTACTAAAAACAAGCAACAAAGTTAATTGACTTGGAGGCTTGTGCCATAAGCATATGGATGTTAGCTTGTGAAAGCAAAACCAAGGTGGCTGTCAACTTTTTTAGCTTCTGTTGTGACTTGGGTTATGCTTTACATTCATTGAATTCTTAGGGAAAACCTAGGATGCTAATGACAGGCTAAGTCAGAGCAACTGTATTTGCTTCCCATTACTAAACCATGTGTGGGGTTTCAGGCTAATGCAATAACTTCTGCAGTGCGGTGATTAACTTTTTTTTTTTTTACATATTTGTTTATGCCAGTGTCTTGTGTTACCTTCATGGATGTTTCAGTGTAGCAGTTGTTTGTGCTTATTAAAAGGTATTAGGAGATTCAAACTTTTCATTATGTTTTTGAAACACCCTTCAAAGGTTTTTTTATACTGATGGCTGAATTCTTATAAAAACAAATTACCTTGTTGCTGTGGTAATAATGTTGCAGATCAGAGTTTACTCAGTCTCAATCCTGTAATAAATATTTTATTTTTCTGAGGAGCATTTAGATGCTGTTATGGACAGAGTATCAGGTAGTCAAGAATACATATATTTAAATAGACACTGTGAATGGTGCTTTAGTCTTCCAGTTTCTTATTGCAGCTGAGGGGTTTTTTTGGTTGGTTTGTTTTTGGTGTTGGGTTTGGTTTATGGGGTTTTGTTTTTTTTA
>VWZI01011413.1:584253-611139 GCA_013396835.1 Psilopogon haemacephalus
TTTTTTTTTTACCAGAATATTCAACATAAAACATCACAATAATGGGAGCATATGGCTGTAGAACTGGACCAATTGTTTGGGATTTTTTACTTGACATTTCATGTTCTGAAAAGGGAAAAGCTAATGATCCAAGTTGTTATGTGAGGGAATTCCTTGAATTCATATTCATGGAAGTTTTTTCCTCCTTGATCCTGTGGGGTTTTGTGTTGGGTTTTTTTTTTTGTAATTAACAAAAGTATGTCATAGCAAGAGGAGAGACTTCCATACTACTGGACTTAAACTGTTGTAACAAGTGGGTATCAATACAGTTTTGTGTCAACAAATTAAAATGAAAAGTTATCAGAGTTTTCTATTTTCTTATGACCTGCATTTATCAGATTTGAGCTAATTGACACCATTTTAGGATTATTTTTTTTTTAATGTTCTCATTTTTAAAAATGAAGTCATATCTGAAGCACAGAAGATGGAAGTACCTGGTTTGCACTTCTGTGTTTTGGTGATGGTGATAGTTTTTTCTTTTTTCTTTTGTTTTAAAGCATGGGAAACAGGGTTACTTCTGAGAGGTTTTTGTCAGTTATTGTTTATTTCGTGATCAGGATACATCCCGCTCGGTTCTTTAGCATCCTTTCTGTGTAAGTTCAGGTTACTTACTCTACTTAACTTTTGACAAATATAAAAGTAATTCTATTCTTGATCCTGAACATGGTTGGGCTTCGAGAAGTAATAATGATGTGCACTTTCATCACTCATTCTTTTTTCCTTTGCTGGCAAGGCATGTCCGTCATAAACTCTTTCACTGCCTTCAGGATATAAGGGCTGTGTGTGATGAGCTTATGATGAATGCTACGCTGAATATCACCGCTACTAAGGAACTTAGTAAAAGAGTTATTTTAAGTAGGCCTTGAATATAGTGATGTGTTTTTTTCAATTAAAGTAAGGTTAATATTTATTGCATTCTTAGAATAATATGTGTGAGTGTGGGACATCTTTTTCAAACAGCAAATATTTTGGGTCGAAACAGCCACGGCTATATTTTATTTGCAAAAATAAATATTGTGGATATAGCTCCTCTTTCAGCTATGTAATCTGTAACCTATTTGGAGAAGCCTAATTGTATAATGCCGCCGCCACCCTTTTTTTTTTTTCCCCTTATATTCTGCCCCAGCAAGGTTTTGTGGTTGAGAAGGATATAACACTTCCTACTTCTTAATGGAATTTTGTGTATTATTGTGTTACATTAGGTATGAGCTGTAGAGGTATAGAACTATGAAGAGTCTATACACCATCCATAAAGCAATGGTGGATGCTGTGTAGGAAATTGTGATGGACTGAATCTTTTAGGAAGAATAGTTAATATTGAGTATTCCCCTGGATCCTACTGCTCAAGGGTTTTTCTGGGTTTGTCTTTAACCTAACTGGGAGAAATTATTATCAGTGAAATAGCAGCTGACATTCATGTTTTTGGACACATCTAGGAGGAACACTGTGGGACTTAGTGCAAGACTTAAAGTCAAAAACTTGTTGGGTACATCTGTTTATGTGTGTAGGATTGGGTGGTTTTGTTTGGTACTTTAGCAGAAGTGCGAGTGGAAGTTTGGAGAGTGCTCAGTGATTTATTTTGTCTAGTTAGTTTTGTGTGAAACTGCAAGTCTTCACCAAAGATGACCATGACTTATGCATATTTTATCTTTAGACAATACACAAGTATTATTGTGTGTGCTAATATCTTAATTGCTAAATATGTTCCTGACCTATTAAGACAGATGACATGGCTTGTAAAATACAAACCAAAGATTATTCTTGAATTAAACTATCTTTCAGGTGAATTAAGAAAAGGGAGGAGTTGTTATTTGATGGTGTCTGTTTTTTGTCAAATTGAGTACACCATTTGTTATGTATTTAGGCTAAAACCTTTCCTCAAAAGTCCAAAGTGGGCATTACTTATTCCTAATGAAAAATGAAAATATTTTCAAGCCAGTGTACACTGTTCCATTCCCTTAAGAAGGCACTACTAATAGAATTCTGTGTTGTAAGGTCTAAGGGAAGATGTGTCACTTTAATACAATTAATATTAGGATTTTTCAGTGATGTTGAGATATATTATATTGCCATTAATTCAGACCTGTATAGTTAACAGCAATACTGTTATCCTGGTTTGCCAAATAAATCTGAACTGACTGTAGAGAATAATTTGCAAGTTTATCAGCCATTATTAATGAAGTTATTTATTGCAACGAAGCTTAAAGGCCATTCATGTATTTTTGGATCATGTCACTGGTTTTGTTAGGATAACAGAATATGGCATATTCTGTGATAAAAATTAGTTCACAAGTTTCATAGCCTACTCTGATAATAGAATATTTATATCTAGATATTTGTGGATTGTAACAAAATATATGAGAAAATTTTGAGTTAAAGGATACTCTCAAGATTCTCTTCATTTATTAACATAGATGAGATTGTTGCCCATTGCAGTCTTTATATAGAATAGATATTTATTTTACAACAGATTTCCAGATTGAGTTACGTTAATCTGATGAGTCCAAGTTTGATGTGAAATATATTTTTTAAAAAGCTAATGTAGCTTATTCTTTTACTGATATTAATGATGCATACAGCCGTGGGACAGCCTCCATAATGCTAAGAGTTGATGTTACTTAAATTATGCTTAGCATGTTTAGTAATAAAGTCAAAGCTTGTTTTTATTATCTTTCTAAATGTTCAGGAGTGCTTTAGATCTATATTTCCCCCTTATAAGATGGAGGCATCTTAAAAAATAATTTCTGGGGTTTGAAGAAGCAAACAAATTACTGCCTAATTTGAGGAGTGGGGGAAAGGTGTCTTATTCCCTTTCCATCATGACTCACTGATGGAATTTACAAGTCTTATGTGTTTGCCTAAATTAAAAGCTTAGTATGACTGCACATTAACTTACTGGTGCAGGATAGCTCACCATACTTTAACTCTAATTGAGTACATTAGCCTGAATATAGGAGATTTATTCCTGGGCTTGTGTCATACCTCAGCAAATTGAGATTTTTACTTTGATTTTTTTTTTCCTTAAATTGGAAAATAATAATATTACGTGATTTCAAATATCTTCAAAATAATTCTTCATGTATGTACAGCTTTTCCGTCTGTCTTGAATCCTGTGTCTTGCTGATTTTTTAGTTAAAAGATTTTTTGGTTAAAAATACTATGAAATGTTAATTTTAGCACTTGACTTTGTTACATTTTTTTCTAGTAGTTTGGAAATCTGTCATTAGCATCAAATAAACTTGGAAGCACATAATAGTCTCAATGTATTGGGCAATAGATTAATGGAATGTACTCAATATTTTGAGCTTCTGAAAGCATTTTTTTATGACCAACTAGAATAGAATTATTGTGCAATAATAGACACCGTATTTCAGAAGTAGATTTGTGTGTCAAAAGCAACAATGGTAACAGGAGGACAAAGATAATTCTATAACTTAAAGGACAAGCAAGAATATGAATTAGAGAGTAGTTTTGAACATAAATTTTCAGCCACTTCACTTAGATTTTAGGTCATTCTATTCATTATCTTAAATCTTTCTTTGAAGTACATGTAACATTGCTTGCTTTGGGGAGTGCAGGTTTATCATTGTGGTGCAGTAGGATGTTGGAGAAACTGAATTCCTTTCAGGGCTGAGGTTTCACAATAGGGATGAGATGGGTTAACCATTTCCTGTGGCCAGGGGAAGAGGCTGTTTCCTTTTCCTCACTGCTCATTCCCACCATTTGCTTTGAATGGGCTGCACTTGATTGTATCAGTAAATTGATCCAGATCACTAAAATTGGGGAAAAAAAAAAAAAAGTAAAGAATGCTGAAGAGATGTATGTGTATGCACGCATACATATAAGTATATATATATATACTTATATGTATGTGTGCATACACATACATCTCTTCAGCATTCTTTACTTTTTTTTTTTTTTTGTTTGTTTGCCTGCCTACTTGCTTGGATTTTGTTGCTTTTCATCTGCTTATTATTATTAGCATTTTATTTTTTCAGTTCAGTTTAGTTTATTGTGGAGCTGGACCCAGGCAACATATTTTGAATTTTGTTCTCTGTTTAGGAGTTGAGTAGGACAGTGAAATGAAACTAAATATCTCTGCAGTGCAGTAACATTGTTACTTCACAACTAAGTTATAGTGTCAGCAGTCTTTACATAGAATGGTTTAGGTTGGAAAAGACCTCAAGATCATCTAGCTCCAACTCCCCACCATAGGCAGGGACACCTCCCACTAGAACAGGTCGCTCAAGGCCTCGTCCAACCTGGCCTTGAACACCTCCAGGGAGGGAGCAGCCACAGCCTCCCTGGGCAACCTGTTCCCGTGTCTCACCACCCTCACTGTAAAGAACTTCCTCCTAACATCCCGTTTAAATCTCCCCTCTGCCAGTTTAAACTCATTACTCCTCATCCTGTCATCACAATACCTTGTGAATAGTCCCTCTCCTGCCTTCCTGTAGCCCCCTTTCAGATACTGGAAGGTCACTATGAGGTCTCCTTGAAGCCTTCTCTTCTCCAGGCTGAAAAGCCCCAACTCGTAGCCTGTCCTCATAGGAGAGCTGCTCCAGCCCCCTGATCATCTCCCTGGCCCTCCTCTGGACTCACTCCAACAGTTCAATGTCCTTGTGTTGGGGGGTCCAGAACTGCACACAGAACTCCAGGTGGGGTCTGATGAGAGCAGAGTACAGGGGGAGAATCCCCTCCTTTGCCCTGCTGGCCACACTGCTCTTGGATGCAGGCCAGAACACAGTTGGCTGTCTGGGCTGTGCATGCGCATTGCTGGCTCATGTTGAGCTTTTCATCAACCATCTTTATTGGGTATCTAGTAACACAGAATCAGCCAGGTTGGAAGAGACTTCCAAGATCATCCAGTCCAGCCCTATACAATCAACTAAACCATGGCACCAAGTGCGCCGTGCAGTCTTGCCTTGAACACCCCCATCTCCATGGGCAGCCCATTCCAGTGGCAAATCATTCTTTCTGTGAAGAACTTCCTCCTAATATCCAGCCTATACCTCCCCTGGCACAATTTGAGACTGTGTCCCACTCCTTCTGTTGCTGGTTGCTTAGGAGAAGAGACTGACCCCCACCTGGCTACAATGTCCCTTTACATTTTCCCTGAGAAAGAAGGAATTAAGGGGTATTCAGTTTTCTGGTAAAATGTATAGTCTTTGGAGAACTCTTGTGAAACTAAGCTGGAATGAAAAAAAGGAAAACCAATAAACCTTAGGTGGCAGTTGCTAATCATTTTTATCCCCACTTGCAGTATTGCGTTCCCTCTGATTTCTGCCCATTATTGCTTTATCATCTAGGATTCATAGTGTAATTTAGCATAGTTCTTCAGTAGTGGAAGTACAATTAAGATTTCTTTTTTTGTTTCCAGCTCATTGCTTTGCATAGCAACGGAGCCCTATTTATGTGTGAGGAGACTGTAGTATAAAACTGTTTTATTTAAGGAATTCCAATTTCAACAGGAAGCAATCTAATCTAAATTTGCATGTGTTGCAGATACTGTATTTAACCTTTTACAAAAGGATTTCAGCTTTCATATGACTAAACTATTGTTTACGAATTGACAACGGAAGGAACTGAGGTTTCAGTTTTGTGTAGGTGATATGGATGTAACTGCAAGGACTGTTGTAGTCCTGCCTCCGTGCTGCCCCCTCTCGTGTGTTGACGCTGGTATTTATCTGAATGTGTGCTGAGCTGTTTCAGTATGCGAACTCAGCAGGAAGTTGTTCGCCCTTTTTTTTTTTTTCTCTTTTCCAGGATACTTTTCTGCCAACTGAGCTGCCAAGTGAGCACACCGAAACCAAGTCGGTGTACTGGAACCAGCATAAGAAAGGGCAGAAATGCATAAATTGCAGGAAGGATTTTCCCCTTTTTTCAGTTTAGATTGTTGGAATTTTTCAGCCTTAACTCCATGGTGGTGAATAAATCTGGTGTGATATATGAAGAGTATTCCCTGCATGTTAAAAGGGAAAGAAATAGAGCATAATTTGCCATTAAGTACAGCCTTACCTGCACATAAATATATTTTTTATTTCACCAAAGAAGCTGGGTTAAGTCTTTGTTTAGAATAACAGATACATTTTAAATTGAGGAGACATACTTTGAATGCATATTTGCATGAGAAAATCCTTTTCTAATCCCATTGCCTAATGCAATTTGTTAAATTTATGATTCAAGACAGTGCTGCATCTGTTAGCGTCCTTCTGTTCTGAAGTTGATACTTTCAACATAATTGTGGTGTTTTAACATAGTTCAGACTTTTTTTATATACCTTTCCCCTCATGCTTACTACTTGAAAAAAAACCAAAAAAACCCCAAAAACCAGAAACCTTCAGAAAGTGTATCTGGCTATTTCGTGAAACTGTAACTAGTGTGTTGGTTGAAACCTGACTTGAATCTATCCCATTTAGCCAAACTTGGGGGTTTTCAAATTACTTGAATTCAAAACATTGTCATACAATGTCTTTAATAAATGGTTATTAACATCTCAGTCACTTCCTTTGAAAGGATATAGAATAAGGAGAGGGTATTTGTTCATTGTGATGGTTTAATTGATGTCTATAATAAAACGGTTGACAGGCTGTTTGTGTTTTGAGAGAGAGGAAAGTGATGGCTGGAGTATGTTGTGTGATGATGTGGGCGGCATAGAAAACTACTATGATTACTTGCCTGAAACTCTTAAGCTACTCACTGAGAGCTTAGCTAAGTTGTTATTTGAGCATCTGAGAAAGTACTAGTCAAAGAACTATTTCTTAAAAATCCTTCCACCTCCCCCCACCAACCAACCTACAGGTTTTGTGATATGTGGGTATGATACTTAGCTCAGGCAAATGCATACTTAGAAATAGTCCAACAGGGTTCTTAGTGTTAAAACTGCAATTCAGATATGTTGACAGAGAAGTGGTTATATTTTTCCTGCTGTGTATTTAAAACCAACACGGTCTTAGAGATGAAATTTTGAATGTCTCTACAGGCTAATGAATGGGTTAATTACTATTCAGGCTCCAAACAGTTGGACTGCCTGTGCACTTTGGGAGATGACTGAATTCTTGAAACAGTGTCTTATAAAAATAAACGATGAAACTCATCTCTGCATGCAGCTTCATCTCTGCATGCATCTCTGAATGTCTCAGCATGCCTGGTGCTTAATTTTCTTGCATACCGCTTTACTGTCCCAAGTTTCTAAATTTTAGAAAGTTTTAGCTGTAAGTCTGGATCATGTACTTCTGATTGTGGAAAAAAAAGATCTGTAATGGTTGACCTCATTTACACTTCTAAATTGTGTCAGGATCAAAGCCATTATTTTAAAAAGATGTCACAAGGATTGGCGTGTGTTCTAGCCCATATAACTTGGAAACTTTTTCAGTCCCTTTTTCTGAATAGCTTCTTCAGCACAGTGTACTGTACATTTTGTTGTCATTTATCACCATTTCAGCAAGACCTTGTTGGATGTGCAGATATGCTATAAAAATGCAAGCATTACATGGAAACAACTGAGATTCAAGTCTGTTATTAGCAGTGCCCTCCCCCCCTCCCACTAAATTCCTTACCTCAACACAGCACTTTATTTTTACTACTTTTTTATTTTTTTAATCAGGTGGTGGTGAGCAGTCGTATTTGTTTTTGTAGCACTTATAGGAGGTAAGGTGGTAAAGAAGCTTTAAATCAATTTAAACTCTGAATTATAAACTGTTTGTTTACTCCACTGTGACTTTAGAGTCCAACTCAAATAGTTATGCTTTTGCTCATTTTTAGATGAACATAAGGAACTTTGGAATTTGATTCACATTACCAACCTTTAGACTACTTTGATACCCTTTTTATAAGGGATATAAAAGACATAATAAACTAAAGAATTTGCTATAGAGTGTTTCTAATATGGTGTTTTTGTAACATTCAGCCTAACATGCCTTGGTGGTTTAAGTCTTCAGCATGATACTGGATTACTCATAGTTACTGATGTTCCCTTCTCTCAGTCATGTGAAGCCACCAAATACTGCTCAATTCTCTTCCAGAGTCCTGAAGAACTGAGAAACTTCGGAAAGTAGTGTGCATGTACTTGCTTCTTTCTTTTCAGAAACAGGAATAAGCTTTTGGTCAGCTTTTTCTCAGTATCTCACAAATCGTATTCAAAATTTTCAAACAATGAAAACCTCACACATTTTCAAACAGCCTCTTTTCTTCCAGTGCTCAGGGGTGAGAATATTCTGATCGTGTCTCAATTTCTTTATAAGCCTTTTGACTTACTTTCCCCACCTGAAGAGGTCATTCAGTCATCCATCTTGTTAAGTACCGCAGTTTGCTTGCGAGAAAAGATGTCTTCAAATATGCAAAAGAACACAGAATAGTGAATGTTGTCTTGTAGCTGTGTAATGTCTGTAGTAAACAGCCTGATATACAAGGAATTAGAAATGATACCGTTTCTAACGTAATTTGGAGAGCAGTTAATAAAAGACCTTCCATACACCCAAGCCCCATACCCAGAAAATAAATGAACCTAAATACCTGTTTCTTTAAGTATTCTTAATTTTAAATGACCTGTGAGAAATCTGATGGGTTTTTTTTTCTGGGTTTAATTTTTTAAAATTTATTTTACTTTACCTAGTATGGTCCATGGAATTTTTGATGGATCTACTGGAGAAACAGAAAGAAAATAGAGAGAGAGCAAACAAGCTGTTTTTCTTTAATCTTTATCTTTTATGTAAATTCTAGTAGGTCACATTTCATCTGGAAGTAATCTTGTCTGTTGAATTCATTTTCCACAAATGTACAAGGGCTTAGCTTAGAGGGCCTCTCTATTTGTAGTTAATATTTGTAGCTTAAACTGGAGGAGGAAAGAAGTGAAAATAGTGAGAGAGTAAGATAGGATAGCAAAGTGGGAAAAAGTTAGCAAAACAAATATGCCTTAATTTAAGGTTAGTGATATTCTGCATGCAGGGTTGTGTCTTATTGCTTCTGAACTCCTGCTTTTCCTTATCCATTACTTCTCTCTTTATTCTTAGTTGCTCACAAGGGCCAATTTTAACCTGAAGCTTTATGTTACATAATTTTTTCATTTTTGTGTAGATATTTGATGTGAAGTTGTGTACATTATAGGGAATTATACTTTCAGGTTTAATTCATATTCTTTTTCCTACATCATTCCATGTGGTTTTCAGGAGTCATGCACGTCTTCATGTTTAAATGCTTTAGTAGGATCATAGACTGCATTTACTTTCCTAGTGAATGATTTACATAAGCTGCAGATATATAGGTTTGCTAAGCACAGGCTTTGTCACAAGAGGCAAGTCTTCATAAAACTCAGATGTTTTTTACCTTTCATATAGGTTTATAATTTATGTTTATAAAATACATCATGTACCTAATCTCCTTAATTTTGACCATTCAAAACATCTTTTCATTTTGGAGAGAAAAATCCCCTTGCTTCTTTAATTTAGGAGTTTGAGGCTGGTAATACATCAAACAAGCAGAGGCTGTGGTATCTACATATTTACCTACCTAGCAGTAGCAGTTGGAAATCAGTCAGCCAAATAGCTTCATGGGATCAGATAACATGGAAACAATACATTGACATGAGGGAAAGTAAGAGCCTACACTGGATTTAACAAACAACACACATTTTTTTCCAGCTATTTCGGGAGAGTGGATGACAGGACAAAAGGGAAGTTCAGTGACATGTTTATTTTAGTACATTTTCATCTTTTGAAAGAACCTAGTTACCCAATAGGGATGGCAGGCTTTAGAATTGGACTGCCCCCTATACTATCTACACGTGTTTGTCACACCTTTCTATTGCAAATAAAGCTGTGATAAGTTGTGAGGGTTTGTTTAGAAGAATTCAGCTATTAGCCGTAATTGGAAGAATGGCATAATGTGTGTTAATACAGGCCCAGCTTTTCCTCTCAAATATTTATTCATGTGATACAGTTTGTTTTTCTGGCAGATAAAGATACAATCTGGTTTTGGAGAAGAACCAGATTAGGTTTTCCCATCCTTCTAAAAGCCAAACAATCCTTGTGTTTTAAGAAATACCCTTCAGTTCATCATTTATTTAAGGTGCTCTCAGTTGCTAGCAAGTAATTTTTTTTTTTTTTAATGCAGCATTTTATAAATCTGGAATTATTCTGCCAGTTATGTTCTCAATAAACCTCTCAATGTAATACATGTTTTCTGAGGAGGAAGGAATACTGCATGGGATCAGAGTGGTTTTGTTACAGAATGCATTAAGGGGGGACAGGACTATTTCTGAATGTTGAAGCAGGCTAAATATGGCTATTTTTTTGGTCTTTGTTGATGCTTGTAGGGAAGAGTAATGTAACAATTCTGTGGCACGCCAATGAAACTGAGAACACCTTACTTTTCCCTTTCTGCAGTTAATATGTGAGGTGCTACACAAAAAAATGTAGCTCATGACTACATCTTTTAGCTATGGGTTGTTCAGATTCTGTTGATCTTTAATAGCATGGGTTGGATTTTTTTTGCTGGCAGTGGTTTTTTGGAGGGGGGTTGTTGTTTCGGGGTTGTGTTGTTTGTTGGCTTTGTGTGTTTCGTTTGGTTTTTTTTTTTTTTTTTTTTTTTTTTTTTNNNTTTGTTTGGTTAACTTGCTCACACTATCTCCAATTTCTCTATTATGGGAATGGATCAGGCTGGAGAACATGCTTTACTCCGGTAATTGTAGAGAGAGAGCTAAATGCAATGTTGGTGCTACCTCTGTCTGTTCTCCCCTCTAGATCCTGTATAGTGCTGACAGGAATGATGATAAACATTCGCTGTCCGTTGATATGAAGAGGGAATCAGAAACATAGTTTACTGGTTTATATTCTCCGCTTCTTCTCCAGGAAGAACACAGACTTTGCCAAGAATGGAGTACTGCTTCAACTATAGTATTTTTAGGCATAAATACATGGTGGGTTTGTTGTTGTTTGGTTTGTTTTTAAACTTGTTGGTCTTTCTAAAACATTTTCCTGTTTTAAAAAAATGTGTCCTGGGAATGTTTCTTGGTAATTGTTAGGATTATTTGATCATGGAACTTCTGCTCATTTCATTGCTTCCTTCAGCAGGAAAATCACTTCTGTCTCTTTTGAGACAGTCAGAGCCTTATATATAAATTTAAGATGAATACTTAAGTGTTTGTCATTATTATAACAGCAAACAAAGATTACTATTGCACAAGAAGAGAATAGCAGAACTCCCCCACTGCAACCTTGCCTAATTAGGTGAAACTTGATCTTGCCTATCTTGTTCCTGTCACAACCGTGGCCTGCCTTGTTTCTTTAGAACATCTTATCACTGCTCGTCATTACTGCTTGAATTCATATGCCAGTAGATCAAAAATACTCCATTTAAGTAGTTTTTCACTGTAGCTGTTGCACAGAAACTTCTCTTAGTTTTTAGGTATACACAATATTTTTATATTCACTGCTATTTACCACTGTCCACATGAAGAATATTTTAAGGATAGTTCTTCAGAATATTATAAAAACATCAAAAGAGAAATCTTGGCTACCAGAAAAGACTGGACTTAAATCTAAAGGCTGGACGAAGGACAGAATTATCAAAAAGAAGGTGGGATTGCATTGCTTTTTGTTTTTGTGCGGTTTTTTTCTCTTTGAAATTAACCATTTTGGGATTCCTTTGTAATGCAAGTGTAGCCTTATAGTGGATTAGAGTGGGTGTATGTGGGATTTTTACTTGAAAATCAGAGATTAATGCTTTATATGGGTTTCTTCTGTACATAAAATGTCTGAATTTTTATTACTTTGCATAAGTTGTTTGACTTTTGGAATTGTTAATGGGTTTCTTTAATTCAGCCAAATTTGAGATCTTAGAGTAAAACAGAACAACTTCTAGTTTTTAAATCTGCCATTTATAAAAATAAATACACTGGAAAGAGTTACTTTCTGTTCCGTGTAATTTCCACTCTGATGGAGGGAAAACTCTGTAGACTGTCTGCTGGGTCCCAAAGGATTCATTCACTTTTCACTTCTTATATTGCTGCCAAGCAAGGTAACATTACATATAAGATTGAATGGTTTGTATTCCCTGAAAGCAATACACCAGACAATCGGTATTTTGTTAATACTTCCCACTCAGTGGGAGAAAGCTGTAACAGCTCCTTCTTCTTTCACTATATTGAAAGGTAGAGCTGATTCCAGTTGCAGCATTACATACGGATGTGTGTCTGTAGATTTCATAAAAGTTGTTCTTTGTTTATGAAATGAAGAAGTGATGCTTAGTGCTGCAAATCACCTTTATTAAGGGACAAAAAGCAAAATGTTATATTGGCTAGTTGGGTTTGTTTCAGTTTTCACCTTTTTTTTTTTTTTTTNTTTGTTGAAAAGCCATAATTGGAAAGGTGTAAATGTCTGTCTTTGCATCCTTTACTTTTTTGAGGAGATTATTTTCAATGCAGTAGTTGGGTCAGGCTTTTCTGGAATTCAGTGGATTTTGGGTGACTTTGTGAGGCAGTGGACAAGGTCAAACTGAAGACTGTAGAAATATTAGTACCTCCCTTTTCTTAGCCTTGGCCAAAATATTTTTAATAGTTTGAGAACACTCAGTTCTGTGATAGAAATTCTGTGAGACTCTTTTGTTGCATGTGAATTTTGAAGATTAAGTTGTCTTTCAGGAAAATTAACCCAAAACCTCCATGCTTAGCCCTACTCTTACACTTTGCCTTCTGTTTTAAGTATGAGCTTTCTTTCAAAGCAAGTGATGGTATCACTAATCCTTGAGTAGAACTTCTCCACTTATCTTGCCCACCCAATGAAAGTAAAATATTCCATTTTTTGTCTTAGTTATCTGTCATCTCATTTCTGATTCTTTGAGGAAGTGTCCTGTTTTGTAGGGTTTGGGGATTTACAAGGTTTTGCGTGTATGGTGTATAGGGTGGTTTTTTTTGGGTTTGTGTGTAGTGGTGGTTGTGGGTATTTTTAGACCTTTCCTTTTGATGAATATTACTTTTTTTTTTTTTTCTTCCTGACTGGAAAGATGAGATTATTCAGTAGTAAAATGATCTCTGAAACTCAGTCATCTTGGAATAATTTTGTTTTGTTTTAATTTATTGCCAGTTCACATAAGTTAACTGCAAATTTTACAGCATTACAATTATTTTATTCTTCAGCAATATATTTTCTGTAATGATTTGGAAAGTAAAATATTTAGCACTATTAAAAAAAATATTATTATGTCTCATTAGCTGGGGAAGTGTGCAACTAATATTTCAGAACTGTTGTTGCAAGCTTGTCGTGCATTTGATGTATGATGTGCTGGTTACCTTGGCAGTTATGAATAGCTTAGATCTTTGACCATTACCTCTGAGTAGTGTTTGTGGTCCTTCTGCTTTGGAGGACTCTGGGTTGGAGACATGAAGAAAAGTAGAAATGTGGACATCATGTTTATATTTTATCAATATGGAGCTGTCAGAGTTTATGGACAAATGGACTTCAGGAAAAATGAGTGCATCAATCTATGTATTATTTTGATCTGGAGGTTTACTGTCCCCTGAACTTGGGACTTTTCTGGCTGATTTCTAGTGTTGCATGCATTTGCAAATGCAGCACCTGCTGCCGCTTTCTAGAAAGAGTTCAGCAAGATTCCATTGTTTAAGGACAATGGTTTTTAAGCCCTATTCATATCTTGCACCTCACAGCCTGTAGAACACCCATTGGAGTCTGTGGGTTGCTTATGTTGTTTACACAAGCAAACTTCTAGCTGCTATTGTTTTCATTAGGTATTGTTTTCCTACTACATTAGGTATTATTTAACTACTACAATGCCTTTTGTTTAATAATCTGTGGATTTATCTTGTTTAGTTGAATACATTTCTATATGTGTTGAGAGTTGCTTCTTCCTTCTTCTACCAAAAATGTTGACTTACTTCTCTGCACTACAAAAAGCCTGCCACTGAAAGAGTAAGAGGCTTCAAATTCCAAATCTACAATTGGTGCTATAGTATTTTATCTTTCAGTAACAAAGAGCAAGTAAATGTCATAAATATCCTTTCAGAAAAAAAAAATCAAGTAGGTGTAGTTTTTTAAAAATAATCTCAATCTTATTGAAAACCTCCTGTTACATATGAAAATTCGTTTACTGAAGAGGGCAAAAGCTGCAGTCCTGAAAGTTCTGAGATGAAATCTCTGTTGTTTTTGTAAGACTTTTAAGCCATTGCTACATGTAGACCATATAAAAATGTAGGAAAGTCATGTTCAAGGATTTCTTTTAATGCTGCACTTTTACATTTCCTTCTACATCCCATTACTAATTCTGTTGTTACAACTATTGTCTCCTAGTTATGTTTGCTATAGCCAGGTTGTCTTGTGCAGAGCCTGATGAAGGTGGATCTCAAGATGGATGAGTTAGAGATTTTTTTTTTTTCCTGTGATTGCAAAATGGCAAGTTAGTACTACTAGTGTATGAGCTTACACCAAAAAATGCATTTGTGTGATAACTTTAGTTAAAGTGCATTTAAGCAACATTATTTATTTTCAGGTTTGATCAAAACTGCAAGTGCTATTCAAGAATAATACTAGCTTGTTTGTATTTGTGATCAACCTTATATACGCTTAATTTTCTCAATAGTGAAATTAATGGTTCTAATATTTGCTAATAGCCCATAGCTGAATGTTGTACAATTGCAGTGTCTGAGACTTGCTCCTAATTTTGTAAATTCTTTTGCACACCATATGGAGGAAGTTGGCTTCAAATTTAAAAGTGTAGTAGAAAATGTGCTGTTGGTTTCACAAGTCTGCATTTTGGCAGAAACCTTTACTCATTTTTGTATTCTTTGCAAACTGAAGTCTGCTGGTTGCATTACCTTTGTGAATTTTAGTAATGTCAAAAGGCATCACTAGGCTTTATATTTAGTTCTGAACTCAAAGTTCATAGAGCTTGGATGTGAGGACACTCATTTAGAAATAACAGAAACTGAATGCAGTTATTTCTCACCCCATGTATAGTGAGACCCCAAGTATAGTGATAGGACAAGAGAATCATACAATCAACCAGATTGGAAGAGACCTCCAGGTGGAGGCCAGTGACAAGTGGAGTCCCTCAGGGATCAGTCCTGGGAGCAGTCTTGTTCAGTTGGTGATATGGACAGAGGCATTGAGTGCATCCTCAGCAAGTGTGCTGACGACACGAAGCTGTGTGGTGCAGCAGACACATTGGAGGGAAGAGATGCCATCCAGAGGGACCTGGACAGGCTGGAGAGGTGGGCACAAGCCAACCTCATGTGGTTCAAAAAGACCAAGTGCAAGGTCCTGCATCTGGGTCGAGGGAATGCCAAGCACAAATACAGGCTGGGCACTGACTGGCTGGAGAGCAGCCCTGAGGAGAGGGACCTGGGGAATGCTGGTGGATGAGAAGCTCAACATGAGCCAGCAGTGTGCACTTGCATCCCACAAAGCCAACTAGATCCTGGGCTTCATCAGAAGAAGTATGGCCGGCAGGTCGAGGGAGGTGAATTCTCCTACTCTGCTCTGCTCTGCATCCAGTTCTGGAGCCCCTATTACAAGAGGGACGTGGATGCGCTGGACTGCGTCCAGAGAAGGGTTATGAGGACGATCAGAGGGCTAGAGCACCTCTCCTATGAGGACAGACTGAAAGAGTTGGGGCTGTTCAGTCTGGAGAAGAGAAGGTTCCAAAGTGACCTTATTGTGGCCTTCCAGTATCTGAAGGGGGCTTACAAAAAATCTGGGGAGGGACTTTTTAGGCTCTCAGGTAGTGACAGGACTAGGGAGAATGGAGCAAAGCTGGAGGTGGGGAGATTCAGACTGGATGTGAGGAGGAAGTTGTTCAGCGTGAGAGTGATGAGAGCCTGNCCATGGGTGGGGAGGGGGTGGGGGGGATGGGAGGTGGAACTAGATGATCCTTGTGGTCCCTTCTAACCCAGACTGATTCTACGATCATCTAGTCCAACCTGTAAGCAGGCAATGGATAGAAGCTTGAGGAGGGTAGATTTATATGAGATATTAGTATTAAATTCTTTACAGTGAAGGTGATATGGCACTGGAAAAGGTTACCTAGGGAGGTCATGGGTGCCCCCTCCCTGGAGGTGGTTCAAGGCTAGGTTGTATGAGGCCTTAAGCAACGTGGTCTAGTGGAAGGTGTTCCTGCCTGTGGTGGGGGGATTGGAATTAGATGATCTTTAAGGTCCCTTCCAACTCAACCCATTCTACAAAATCTATGAATATAGGAAGCAGGAAAAGATATAAAGGGAAATAAGTGTCTTGATGAGAACCACAGTCACTGGTAATAAATTTGCTATGTGTTGTGATGCTCTTATTTGAAATAAGACCTATAAACATGTTGCAATAAATGCTTCAATAGATGTATTTTAAAAAATAATAGCTTTATTCTGGAGGTAAATAATTACTGGAACAAAGTGTACTTGTGAATTACTTGTTTATGAGATGGACTTTAAATGTTTCTTTTCAATACAAGGAAGTGAAAAAGTTTAATCTTAGTGTTTTTCTGGGGTTTACACATAATAATCAGAGATTTATTTGGGATTTGTTCTGAAATCTCAAACATAGAAATAAGTATTTATGACCTGAGTCAATAATGTATATTTAGATGGCTTTAATTAAAACAGTTTTGTGATTATAATTTCATAATCTGGTTCCTTTTAAAATGTAGTTGCTTAAAGCTTCACCTTATTAAGTCTAAAGTCTTAAAATGGGACAATGTGCATACTGCAAATAAAATTCTGCTTTAGTGCTTGACATGTGAAGCAAGATTTTCTACAGCTGTCGCTGATGCAAGATTTATGTAATGGCAGGAATTCCAGGCAAGCAAACTTGCATGAGATAATTGATAACTTTTTTTTTTCTCTCACCATTCTACATGCAGAGCTGTGCGTATTTGTATGTCTCATCACCAAAGTGGTGAAGTTTCACCTCTTTACATTTCCCTTGCATCACATTGTGTAATTTTTGTAGGAACTAAAAAACAGTCTTCTGGATTTACTGTATCTCTTTTCTAATTTATATATATATAAATATATATAATTTTTATATATATACACACATTAAGAAAATAATCTTGGACTTGTTTTAAATTCTACTGTATCAAAATGTCTCAAAATAGTACTTGTCTGATTTCTTTCTGATAGTTTAAATATTTCAGCATTCTTGGAGTAGGCTATCAGGAGATACATACTTACATGAACTGAGTTATGGTATTTGTAATATTTATTGTGTCAGCTGTCTGAGTTAACATGAGCATAAGGCAATGGAGGTGTAGGTGTGCGCTTTGTTTTTTTCAAGCAGCAGTGTTTCTGGTCTCTTGGTAACTTAAGATAATAGTTTGGTAAGATGTATTTTTTTGTCTTGTGTGTTGTTAACCAGGACCTAATTAATTGCATTGTTGTTTTTAATTTGGGATGTTGGCTGAAGATCAAAAGGTGGTGTTTCTGTTTTGTTTTGGTTTGGTTTTGGTTTGTTGTTTATTTTTCCAGTAAGATTGTAGAAAAGTGATAAGAAAAAGACCTTAGCAGTTGGAGTTTTAAACATTCTAGGCTATTTCTTAAGTAAAAAGCAACGTGCTATGTTGGCTGTCATTTTCTGTTTTTATGGTGGTGGTCTAGTTAGGCAGAGAAGGCTTGTGTAGAGAACTGATTCTAAGACTGTTCTAGAATGAGGTCATCTGAAATCTGAGAATTGAGTGAGATGACAAGAGTAGTCTTGAAGGCAGGTTGTGATCTTTAGTATAGCTTAGGTAGAGTTTGTGAGGAGGTTAAAAAGAGGATTAAAAAGAAATGAGAATTCATGAAGGTTGGAATAAAGCCAGTGGTTTGGTAGCAGAAGCAGTAGAGTGACAGATAACATCCATGTGTGGGTTGAGGAGAAGGAGGGAAGTGTAAGATTTTGAGCTTGGTATTCATTGTGGAAAAAAACCAAAATATGATTTAGAAGCCCTGAGGTGACTTACTCATGAATGTTAGGTTGAACTTGTTGTATGACATTGTGTCCAAGTATTAAAAGTTTGGAATGATCAAACTGTTTATTAACAGAGTGGTTATGATCTCATTTTGCAAGATGGGTTTTATACAGTTGTTTCTATTTAGGAGTCCAATTTTAATGAGAAATGAAAGGATTTATCAGTTCTCCTGTGTCCTAATCTTTCCTAAGAATGTTTTTCATAAAGCTTATTTACTTCAGTGGGTGTACTGTGTATTTAATGTGCATCTCTTACTTGTATTCCGAAACAGCAGATTTCCAGGCTCTATCGATACTTCTATTTTATTGCTATGAAATACCTCTTATTGCCCTATCACAAATAGGGACAACTATGACACTGACTTGGGAAAGTGAATTAATACTGCAATGTATTAATAATCATCAGTATTTTGTATCTTATTCTCTATGTTTCAGAACATTTCACAGCACATTGTTCCCGCTCCTCTGGTATTAGTCAGGCAATCTATTAAAAATAAACCTTTATTTAACCTAGTTTGTATGACTAGTAGTATGACAATAGCTGGCTAAGCACCTTGCTTTCCTCATTAGTGACATACATTTCTTTAAGCTGTTAGAAAGGTGATACTGTGAATGATACCCAGCTTTGGAGAAGACAGTACTGGTACACTCTGGAGAGAAGAAAGTAATATTGTCGAGGTACCTCAGATTTTGTCTGGGTTGAACAAAGGGACTGAGTTTATATAGTGTTTGAGGTTTGAATTTATGGAGAATTGACTGATGTATATGGGATAACTCACGCTTCCAAGGCTTTTATTTTCAGTCTGTCTACAATGTGAACAGATAGTCTTGAATACAAGAAACAAGTTTTCTGGACCACTGTTATCTTTACCACAATAAAAACAAAAAGAAACTTATTAACCTTTTAGAACTAACTGCATGGTGTTAAGCTCTTCCATATATCCTTTCATAACAAGGTAACAAGTCTTTTAGATGAAGCATAGAGAGTCAGTATCCATCATATCATGACTTCAGTAAAGTCAGGATCTCTTGCTAATCTTACAAGGTTTGGGAAACTTGAGATTTATTTCAAAATTGCTATGAATTGTTACGGGGAAACTATTTAGAATACTGACATTAATGACTCTGACAGACGGTGTTTAATTTAACTTACTCAGTTTACTTATTTATTATGTATTCCTTAAATTTAACTGCAGAGGGAGAACAAAAGGAGGCAGGGAAAGTGTTTTCTAACATCCTTGTGGCTGGAACTAGTGAATTTAAATACTGTCAAGGAAAGTTTTGTCTAGACTAAGAAACTTCTTGCAAAAGAAGTCCTGGATTTCTGATGTGGATGGTTCAGGGAAGTGGTGGAATTTCCATGATGAAAGGCTTTTCAGAACAGGTTAAACAAGCATCTCTGAAGAGTACTGTATGTGTAGTTGATCCTGCCTGAGGCCAAGAGACTTTATTAGATGACCTCTTAAGGTTTCTCTTGGTTTATGTTCATATATGACTCTTCCTTCTTAAGTTTAAGGTCAAATTCCAGTACTAGATTCCACATTAGGTATTTATTCCGTAAAAGATTCCACAGCCACTGAACACCAAGACTGTGAATCTTCTGCAAGGAAATAATAGCATTGTGAGCTGTATACAGTAGGTAGTTACAGGAACTTTTAGTATTATCTCTGGTTCCATCCTATGGCTTCCTTCTAGCTTGTACTGTAGCTTTTACTACAGCTTCCTTTAATGCTGCTGTTGGAAAAATGTAGGAGTGAAGTCTAGTGTATTTACAGCCCTGGATGACTGCTTCTGGTGCTCAAGTACAGGTCCTCGAAAAGGATGCAGTGTACACACTTGGCAGGCTGAGGGAGAGTAGAAACATGGACTAAAATAAGCCTGGAGAACTGATGAGGAGACCCAGCATTTGAAGCCTGGGCTTTCTTGGAATTTGTCCTGTGCCTGCTTCTAAAGCAGATAGATTGTGTTTGCTCAATGTCTAGCTGTTAGTAATACACATCTCCAGTTTGGTACATTTATGTGTCACATAGATAAAAGTATTACGAATGATTGCAAGAACTGCTTATGCAGTTGAAGCACAACTCTGCTTAAGTGGAGAGTGCTCATTTAATGAAGAGCTTTTAAATAATTTGGTTTAATCTTCATGGTCCAATATGTGATGACACATTTTATTTACTGTGAATATCTGAAAAAACTTTCTTTGCAGACAAAATGACTGATTTTGTCCCAGTCTTTAGGGACATCTATTATTAGGGTATCTTTGTCTTTTAAAGATCACATTCTTTCTGTTCCATCCCCATGAGTTTACAGACCACTATTGTGACTAAAGATGAGAAATTTGACTGCAGAGAGAATTGTTAAAAGTATCTGTTTAAGCAGGAGCTTAGGGTCAAGTATCTTTCAGAGGATTTTGTGTAACATAGGAATACTTGTGTTTGAATGCAGCCTTTATTGTTCCACCACCAGTCTCAGCCATGAAAAAAAAAATCACTTTAGCATCATCTTATGAAGAGTTTGTTCCTTGGTAGAATGCTTTTTTTATCTTAACTTCCTACAGACCCCTCAACTGTTAACCATCTGCTTAGAGCTTTTGTAATAATTTTTGTGAGGACCTACAGAACAAAGTCATTGAGGATACTGTATAAAGTAGAAGCAATGCAGCAAATGAACATATTATTAATGATCATATAATATGTATGCACCAAGAGGCTGGGTTAAGTTAATTTGCACATTTTTTGAGTGTTTAACTTTACAGCACTTTACACCTGCTATCATGAAGAGGGATGGGAACGTCTCTGGGTATATGTGTTTGTATACACATTTATTTAGGGTGGAGCAAGGAATTTGAACAGAAGTTTACATTGACCCAGATTAGCAGTAGTTCTTAGTGCTAGGTTTTTTCCTTTACATATTTCACCCCACTTTTTCATCTTTGTTTCCCTTAGTGTCAAGTCATCCTGAATGTTGTTAAGGGGGTAGAAGGGGAAGGAAAGTTATTTTCAGTTTTGTAGCTGCTTTCCAACTGGAATAGCTGGGAGCAGTTACTAGAGAAAAAGTAATCTTTTGGTGTTACAATTTTGAGTGAAGAGAGAACACTGAGTACTGCTGTGGGAAGGCTGCATGTACAGTGTGTTCATGGTGGGGATAGTATAGAAAGAACCAACTTTTCAGAGGGTTTTAGTTGTAGCAAGTATACTAAGCAAATGCAGTCCCTTGAAAAATGTGACCTTTTCTTCTTAGACTCTGAGATTTACCATTTAGCCAAAGGTTTACATTTCAACCAAATATAACTAACTGTATCTTCAGGCAATTTGCCAAAATCACATCCATTCTGCAAAGGGTTGCCTACCTGTAAAACTTCAGGTTACTTTGCTGAAGTATTTATTTGTAACATTTAAATGCTATAATTTCAGGCATCTAATGTCCACAAAATTAATTTCTTCCCTCCCAGTGTTATTTTCAGACAGAACTAAACCATTTCAGCTGAAGTGTTTGGTTTTTTTCTAAAAGTTAATTCCGTGCTCTGTCAAAAAATTTCAACACAAAGGAGTAATAAAGCTTTTGCAACATTACAAGGAACTGAAAGAATCATGGTGACAATAAGCACACGTTTCCATTTACAGATGTATTGTAAATCTTACCCATAATTTTGTTCTTCCTGTTTTAAAAAATATTCTGTTTGTTTGTTGTTGGTTTTTTTAGATGATATTAACTGTATTTCTGAGCAACAATGAACAGATTCTGACGGAAGTTCCAATTACACCAGAAACAACCTGTCGCGATGTAGTAGAGTTCTGCAAAGAGCCTGGAGAAGGAAGCTGCCATCTGGCTGAAGTATGGCGTGGAAATGGTAAGTAAAATCTTCAGTAGAAATTGATTTAAATATATGTACAAATGATAGAAATGGTAAGACTGACTTTTCATTGTTAATTGTTTCAAAATGTACTTCTTTTTTTTTTCCTACTAGCAAATTGTTATACAAAACATGGCAATCCAATACCTGTAGAGATTAATGCAATTCTTGACTTCTTTTTCCTACTGTTTTCTTCCTCAGTGTAGAGTGTGTGGTAAAATGCTCCTGTAGTATATGTTAGTGGTTTCTATTTCACTTTTTCAAATTACATGAATCAAATATTCAGTATCCTCATTTTAAAGGAAAGGGGGAAAAAAGAAAAAAAAAAAAACAGAAATAAAAGGATAAAAAAATATTTTCACTTTTAGAAACCATTTAGGGCCACAAAGACGATCAGAGGGCTGGATCACCTCTGCTGTGAGGACAGGCTATGAGACTTGGGGCTTTTCAGCCTGGAGAAGAGAAGGCTTTGAGGAGACCTTATAGTAGCCTTCCAATATCTGAAAGGGGGCTACAGGATGGCAGGAGAGGAACTATTCACAAGGTCTTGTTATGACGGAATAAGGGGTAATGGGTTTAAACTGGAAGAGGGGAGATTTAAATGGGATGTTAGGAGGAAGTTCTTTACTGTGAGGGTGGTGAGACACAGGAACATGTTGCCCAGGGAGATTGTGTCTGCTCCCTCCCTGGAGGTGTTCAAGGCCAGGTTGGATGAGGCCTTGAGCGACCTGTTCTAGTGGGAGGTGTCCCTGCCTATGGCGGGGGGTTGGAAGTGGATGATCTTTGAGGTCCCTTCCAACATAAACCATTCTAAGATTTTTTTCAGTTAGACAGGCAGTCTGCTTGGATGCAGGATATTTAAATGAAAGTATGGAATTTTAGTGATTTCTTACACTCAGTGGGTACAGACCACAACCTGAATTCTTTCCAGTTCTATTTTATTACTCTTTGGCATGTGAACACAACCTGAAATATAAGAATAAGAATACAGATGTTTTTTTCCTTCCATATCATGAATAACAGATGTTCTGTAGACAGAATTGTGTCTCTAGCTTCTTCATGAACATTTCCTCTCAAAGATGTAACAACCTCCCGTGTGGCAAGTACTAGTGCCCATATCCTATTTATGTTGCAATTTCACTGAAAAATGGAATGGGCAGTTCTTTTAGAAAGTGTCAAAACAGCCCTATTACAAATTCTGTTTGTAGATGGGTTCTTGGGGTTGCATTCAGTAAGAGCCTCCAGGTTATAATATATCAATATATGGATGTGAGTAGAATTGGTAGATGGGTGAAGATAACAGTTTGACAAGTTCTTAGCACTCAGTTACTGTTTAAGCTGCTTATGTAACCTGTTTTGTTTAATGACTGATGAGGTTATAACTTGATGTTGAATTCTGAAATTTTGCAAAAAGAGGCGTTGTGGTTTAACCCCAGCTAGCAGCTAAGCACCACACAGCTTCTTTCTCCCCCTGCTTTTTGTCAAACAAATTTGTCCAGGTGCTTTGCAGCTTTCAAGTATTAGTAATCTAGAGTGTTTTCCTCCTGAGGGAACTATTCCTTCTCTTTTCTGAACTTTTCTAAGACTGTAAAGGAAAAATATGTCTCAAGAGATAATTCCCCAAATGGCTGGGAGCTCAGAGTTTAGGCAGTGGTAAGAGGGGGAGACGTTAAGCATGTCTGGAGTTCTAGGAATACAATTTCAGTTCATGCTTAGTTAGAAACTGTCTTTGAGAATAAAACGTGGAGGGTTAAAATGTCCTCAAATTGGAAGTTTAGATTACAGTGAGTCTGTGATGCCAAGTGCATCAGAGAAATTCTAAAATGGGTCTGCAGTTTGTATTTAACAGCATTCAAATATCCATAATGCTTTCCAGTCACTAGTTTGTGGAAGTGTGACATATATGGTGTTATTTGTTCTGCTTTCACAATACTTTGAGGATGAACCTCTTAAAAAATGCAGAGAATGTTGTCAGTTAGCTTCAAAGATTGACTGGAGAATGGGAAAGTGATCCGCATCTTTCTGGGACACTTAGACATTGCAGCCCTGACAAGTGCAAGCACATGTTTTCTATAATAATTTATAAGATTGAGAAGACATTTTATCTAAAGCTAAAAGTTTCTATAAAGTGGGAAATAAAACTTTTCTGAAGTAGACATCCGCGTGCAGACAGCTAAGTTTAGGATTAAAAGTCCACCCAAAGCTTCTACCTGTTGAATGGGTCTGTCAGCCTTTAAAAAATGTGCTTGTGGCTCCCAAGGATGTGGGGTTTTTTTGTTTGTTTGGTTTTGTTTTAACATTCATGAAGATGCTTTCACATATCTAGCTTCCCTTGCTAAATACTCAAGATGATAACCATATAACCTATTCCATAGAAAGTGTGGAACCACAGAGAATGAGAAACAAAAATTAAATACTTCTATGTGTTTCTGGATTTCTCGAGCAGGCTTATATTGTCAGCAGAAAAGATCTTCTACACACTGGGTTTAAGTGTCTCTGGCAGGAATTTCAGCACAAGCATTTTGTTTGTTGTCCTTAAATGTAAGATACCATTAAATGCAGGATCTGTGTGGTAATGGCCTTAGCTTCTTCCCTCAAAGCCTGTTAGGCAGGAATTTCTCAGTGAAGCAACTTGACTTTTAAAATTTTTAACAATTTACAATATCTTGTGTCTTCCCCCAATACTTTCTAGTCTCTGGGGGACTTGTCTCTATAGTTATACCAATTAACTCCTAATTTCCCTTAACTTACAATAAACAGGAATAAATATGTTTGAGTTTTATTTGCTTGTTAGCTACTTTCAAGAGCTACACTGAACTTTCTTCCTTTAAAGTCTCAAAAATAGTTTTGCCTGGAGCAGAGATCTGGAGTAGAAAAGAGTTGTCTAAACAGTTAAATGCAACAGTTAAAACAACCGCCGACTTGAATTATGATTGAGTGGGAAGTGTGAAGCATTCACAATGAAACTGTGGCATGTTATGCAAATGGAAAAGGTTTTTTTTTTTTTCCCTCTTCTCTTGCACTGTCTCTGGGCCTTAAGCCCTTATTCTTAGGAGAAATCCACAAATGTTCTTTCAGAGGACATTTGGGAAAGGAAAGTTCAAAACTAATACAGAAAATCATGGATTGAATAAACACCCCAGGTTTTATCACACACCTTAAGTGGTCTGTTATCTTTGTAGTCTCTCCATGTCACAAAGATCACAAATTTGAGCTCTCCTGGCCTTCTTGTGAAGTTACCTAACTCCTCTGTTCTACAGGTAGCCACAGCCTCTTAGGTAGCCCAAATCAAGGTCTACTCAAATTCAGAGCAGTGAGGCTTGTAAATGGTAGTTTTATCATCAGAGACAAAACGCTTGAAAGTTTCTGTACCCAAAAGCTTGTCCATTTCCTGCACTATATCAATTTAGCAAACTACTGCCTCTTCTAATATCTTCCTTTTCTGATTATGTATGTATAAATAAATGAGAAATACTTAATTTTATTTTTACAGGGTGACAGAGGGCATTTGTCTTCCAGAAAAATGTTACTAAAATCCATGGAAATTTGGCTCAAAAAATTATGTAGGCTTTCTGGAGTTCAGAGGAGGATTATAATATCTTAGCTACTGGAAAAACGTATTTCTTTGTTTTTTTTATGTTAGCTTTTCTTTGCTTTTGTGTGGCAAAGAAAGCATTGAGGAGCATCCCAAGAGTTGTAAAATACTTTAGGTGTTGTTTGTATTACAGTAAAGAAACTGATTCTTCTCAGACACTGTGGCATACACATTTGGTTTATTTGCATTTGATTTTTATATTCCATTCTCTGTTCCTGCTTCTTACCCATTTCTTGAGATGCGCAATAGTTGAAAAAATCAATAGTGTTTACACCTGCTATATGAGTACATATTGCACCACCTCGTGCTTTGTCAAGTTGAAGCTTCCTCTTTTTGCACAGATTTTTCATGCTATAAGAGGAGAAAAAAAAAACAACAACACACAGAATAGTCTTTCATTCACCAGCTATTGCAAAAGGTATTAAGGAGGTCAAAAGACAGGTGTGATGCCAGGAACTTGAAATATATTTCAAAAGAGAATGGATTTCAATCTTTAAACCCACCCACTACTCCATTAACTTAATTTACATCTGGAATGCTCTTCAGCAGTTTGTATTAATTTGTCTTCCTGAATTTAATATAGAAGCAAATGACTGTGAAAGAAATAATGGTTTACTACAAGTGTAGTATTGCAAACCTGAGGGGGATAGGACTCATCTCTAATCTTGAAGAAAAATCCCTCATTATGGAGATAATCCATTACTTTGTATTCTGGTTTAATGTATAGTAGGCAGGATACTTCAGAATAAAAACAGATTATGAAATTTGAAACTTATGTTGTTTTAAATAGTGGATACATAGTTCAAACAGATAGGTGTTTGCAATTCTCTTCTACAACATTGATCTAGTATCCATGGTTTAGTCTTCCAGGGTGCTTCAGTCATTTCAGAATACTTGAAACTAGCCCATCCTCCAAACTTTTCTTTAAGTAAAGGTATCAATCCTAATTCTCAGAAGTCTTTCAGAATTTTCATTCAACTTAAAATCTAAGGTGGATGATGGATATATGCATATATCATGGTTTTACAATTAGTTATTAATAAAAAACTTTCTAGATATTTTTTAGTGTGTTATTAAGGTAAACGTAAGATAATAGCAAACATAAGATCATGCTTTCTTCTTACTTTTTCTGGATATGAAGGATTTAAAGTGAAGGAAGGAATTTTATGCTCATAATGAATTGTGTCAAGTATTAATTTCCAACTTGTCTTGCTCTTCCTTTTCTGAAGTTGGTTCACTTAGTTAAGTTGCACAGAATGATTAGTGCATTGTAATTCTTCTCAGTTTCAGTGATGATGATGTTGCTCTTACTATTTTAACATTTTTTGTCTAATTTAAGACAATGTATCCCAAAGTGGGGTTTTGGAAATCTTTCTTATTTCTCTCCATGGTCGTGTCTGAAAAGTATGGACTTTGGTTCTTCAAAGTACATTATGTAAATTAAACCTTTT